>OX246740.1:10740700-11340700 GCA_945910005.1 Isoperla grammatica | reverse complement strand
CTTCACGTCGTTTTATAAATTATAACAAGTGACACTGTCAGTATTTGATTAGTTTGTAACATATGCCCCGGAAATGACTGGCGAGGGAACAAGGTCGCGCCAGCGACCTTGTTTTGTGTGATTATATTGTGTACACCAATTTGTGTTATTGAAATCATATTTACAGCAGAGATTTCTATAGAAACAAAATAAAATATCAATTCTCAATATCAAACAATTCACGGACAAAGGAAACGCGCTGTGTCCTCTATAATTCAATACTTTCATCCTGGCTTTATTACAGATTAAAGCAAGATATCAGATATTAAAAACGACACCGTGTCAATATTACAAAACCATATGAATTTTTCCAGTAATTTAAAACGGAGTCGTGTGTCGATGAACTGTCTATCCAACCCAAGTATCTAATGTAATGATGCCTCAGCAAACGGAATTTTCAAATTTCAAAGCGGGTCACCCGATATCTTTGACAGGTACGAATATCTCCCAAATTGGACGTGGAACGTGAAACGATCGGATCATTCAGAACCCGCGTAGAGTCGGTGTACTCATTATATTCATCTGATTCTGTTTCGCCGGCATCTGCTCTTCAAAACACAGATTATAAAGCCAATAAACCGTTACGAACGACCGACATCGTTATTAATAATAAAGATGGCGCTTTATTGGAGGTATGGGATCACAACCATCACTTTGATGATTTTACAGGGATGAGTATCTGAATCATTGTACATCGTTTTGAATTTCATACGAATTAAGGGGAAATGTGAAGCTAGAGATAATATGATGTCATTTGAGATACGACAAAATTAACGAAAGTAAAAAAATCATTGAATTCATGAGTACCATTGTAATGTTTACTGTAATAAACTAATTCGAAAAAGATTTGTGCGGTAGTTCGCTGCGTGCGGGTATTTAATTAAAGTGTTCTAATGCAAAACTCAAAAGAAATGTTGAAAGCAGGATGTTACTGCCTTCCTCCTGCTGCATTTCATGTTTATTTCTTTGCTTTACAATACACTCAACGCTTGGATGATAATTCTTCCACTTAAAATAATTATATAATTAGTTATCATGTATAGGTCTGCGCTTTTGAATCCACTTTGTGTGACAAATCATTAGCACAATACCGTTTGTTTTTGTTGATATCATTGTGAGTCAGCTATGCATTTCTCTACGAGAATGAATCAAACGAACAAAGTAAAAGTTCTCTTTGAAAATATTAATCCGGACTGAACGAAAATACTGGAAGCAAAAAAATGTTAAGGCTAATGAATGAAATGTTATAATACATCACTCCACACTTTGTTGCTTGTTTCACCTCGAAAACACGCACACGCACACGCACACGCACACGCACACGCACACGCAACATATTGATATTTGCTATACAAATACAACAATACGTAACTGACAATGTTTCATGTTGGTAACAATGGGGTCGCTAGTATTTAGTAATTGATAGTATATCTAATAAATGACCTGAATATAGTGGAATTACACTTACACATTATCTCATCATAAAACATCCCAATATTAATATCAATAAACATAATTCATCCGCGAGACAGGTGAGTCAACACTATTAAAATGGACCAAAATTAATGCGTTTAGAATTATTTCAGATATATCTTATGAGCATACACAACATTTAAAGCAAGTGTTTAGTAAATAACATTCTAGGTAAACAAGAACTAGAACTGGAATAATAATATTTCAAATATTGTAACTATAACAGTTGTATCACTTTGGGAAAAATGTATTAATTACTTATTGGCTTCCAAAATAACAACAGTAGAGACTAAAATATTTTAAACCTTTTTTTTCAATCCAAATATTTAGTTCATACCGAACTTAATGTTGAAAGTAAACACTTAATCATTATTATGGAGTATTCTCAAGATGTTACTGAAATACGTGAATATCGATGGATTATAATAGTGAGAATACCCATTCCTTTTCCGTTCCGTTGCGCTTGCCTTATGACGACATATTGCGATAGCTCAGAACATATTAGTATATACTATCGGATTCAAATGTGAGGTTCTCGGTTTTGAAACTAGCAACACAATATCACAACATAAATTGTTTTTTCTTAAACGATAACACCAAATCGTTATTTGTTATAATGCTTGTGTGTGTAATAACATAACAAAATTAGAATACATTCTACATTCAAAGACATAATTATTAAATTACTTAGTTCCCAAGTCGGCCTATCTTGATGACATGAATCGTGCCTACGTTTATGCAAAGTAGTGAAGATAAGCTATCAACATTAAAATTTTAATATTTGATTTGATTTATCTTGCTAGGATTTCTTTAATCAAGACTACTTTTTAGGTATATTCAGACCCAGTAGCTTAAGTAATCAAACTATATTCTTTAAATTTCATTGACACAATAAATATACATCGTTGTCATTTACGCTGGTTCCTCTCTCGTACCCTTCCTTACTATTCATTACTTTTGTACCATTTTTTTTTTTAAATCAAAAGCCACGTCTTTGTATCCAATAATAACTGATAGAGGTAGCTCAGCGGTAGGACGCGACACTCTAAATCGCGGGAAACCGCCAGTTTGATTCCGGTCACCGCCCATCCTGGCTGAATTTGTTTCGAGGTTTTCCTCAGTCATAAAGGCGAATTCTTGGTATAATTCCCACTAACGGCCCTCGAATATTCCTTCCCAACTATTGAAACACCCTAGTTTACCTATCGTTAGAAAGGAGCACGTCAAGTAAAGCTGGTTTGCACCCCGTACCAGGCATACTACACATCTTATACATACCTTGTGAACGGCATGTGCATTCGGTCTACCAGCTTGTTCTTACCACAATTCCAGCTCCTCTATAATGCTACGATTTACAATTCGTACTAATTGATAATTAGATACATTTGGACATTCTGTTAAAATGTGGTTCACCCCAAAACCCTAAACACGTTTTTGTAGTTATAATTTGGCGATTAGTGTTGTGAGTAAGCAGATTCGAGATTCGGACGGAGAAACTTAGGAAACAAACTCAATCACGAGTACCGGGTGAGGGGGGGGGGGAGGGGGGGGGGGAGATCGCCTCAAGGAGCCGAGATCTAATCCACTTGATGAGGGT
The DNA here is from genome assembly GCA_945910005.1 of Isoperla grammatica. NCBI lineage: Eukaryota > Metazoa > Arthropoda > Insecta > Plecoptera > Perlodidae > Isoperla > Isoperla grammatica. The sequence goes on along the minus strand of OX246740.1, from coordinate 11,337,591 downwards.
CTGGTCTTAGCTAGCATTGTCTTGCCCGTTTTATTATTAACAGTTTAGAAACTGTCAAGCTAAATCTTCTCTGTAAGCCATAAGTGGTCGTGTAATAGAAGTGGACGGGCAGAACTCTGTACTTTATCGACTTTTTTCATTTTTCTAAACATTTTATCACGAAACTAACTTGAAGGCACTTAACTTGGTTAGGTCTTGCTATTATTTCATCCTATCTTAAAAGCCGGTTTCTCAGTGCTTCAATTCGGTTATAGGTAACAATGGAGACCTTATATTATTATAGTTATTAAGACTAGATTATCTTATGTTATAAAACTGATTTAAAATAAAACAATAAATAAAACTTAAATTGCTACATATAATACAATAATAAAACTACACAAATTATGCTTATTTCGTGAAGCTAAATTTAATTACCATCACTCATCTTCCTTCGTTGAACATAGTAATTACTAATTTCTAACTATAAAATGAATGACATTCAGATAAAAAGAAATTAAGAAGAAGTGGAAGAATACAGGGAATATGACAGGCCTTGAAAGCCAATGTTAAGAGCGAAGGGTACCTCTACGTCAAAAACCGCAGAAAATTTTCATTTTTTAATTATATCTCAAGAATGCACTTCAAAATCGAAAATCTGAGTAATAAGCGGGCTGTGGTTTGGTAAGCCCTAAACACTGAATGATAAATGTATCTTACATCATAATTAGGCTGACTGTGATATTTATTTAATTAGTAATTTAATGAAATAAAAATCACAGTCATACTGACTATAATGTTAAATACATTATCATTCAGTTTGTAGTGCTTATCCAACCACAGCCCGCTTATTACTCAGATTTTCGATTTCGAGGTGCATTCTTGAGATATATTTAAAACATGACAATTTGCTGCGTTTTTTGACGTTAACGTACCCATCGTTCTTAACAAAATCTGTTTGTCCAAGACAAATAGGTTACACATTACTTTCCAAGTTGTTCTAATCACCAAACGATTAGCAAATATTGGAACCACCCCCTGATCTGACTTGTAAGTTGCAGCTATAGTATTGAAATAGAGACCGAAAGGGTTGCATAAGTGCGTGGTCAATCTTTATGTACAATGGTTTGACGATTTCTTTCTTTAATAAACTAATCTTTTTAGATTCTGAAGTAAACCCAACTTATTTATGTAGGGTCTATAATAGATATAAGAAGCAGTCAAATGAATCACAATACATTTTTACAAGTTTAAAAAAAAGATCATAATTATATTGTTATGCGTGCTATTATACCATGTTGCATTAATGTTTCATGTTTCCACGCACTGTATCTATCATACATAATTCATTTTCTAAAATTACGGCTGGTAATATGTTTCCTTCTTTATCTTTTCTTGGTAGGAAGTCTGAATGCACATAAACTCACATCATAATCTGTGTGACCTATTTCATAAAGTAAATGGTGAAATATTATACACTCTACAATGTGCATTTCTTTGCAACAAACTTTTCTTCCAGCTAGTGTGAAATAGTACTGACCCAGTTTCAGAATTTCCAATGAGTTTGTTTACGAACCGCACCCTTATCCCTTGAACTTCCTCGTTTCTCTGTACATTCTCAGTACCCAACCGCAGTTTTGATTAGCCTTTTCCAATTAAATGGATGAAAAATGGCTTCTAACGACAACTTTATTCGTTGGTCAATACCTTCTTCTTACTAGCATAACATCCATTAATCAATATTGACCAAGGTGTGATATGTTGACACGGTCATAAAAAGCCACATATAATTTTAGAATGCTTGTTGCTTCACTCTATGGTCTGGACTATAACACATCCATCATTGTTAACCAGCCCACATGGATTCTAGTGTAGTTGTCACTCGTAATGAAAGCGCGGATCGTTCTGGGCGTTATTTGCGAATATTTATCAGGAGCAATTTGTAAGAAAAAATAGTGATTTATTGATGTAGAAATTAATATCAATAAAAATGAAATCGTCTTTCAATTTGAAACGTTAAACTAAATATGGAGTCACTGTCTACTTTATTCATTAGGAATAAAGGTATTAACTATAGGCACTCATCTATACCAGTTTTTTAAAACTTAAAATAGCTATACAGAACGAATTTCCATTATTCTTTACTCATCCTTGACCATTCAATTACTTAAATGTAAAATTAATTCAAATTTAGTGTACAGATTAAAAAATCTAAACTAAAAATGCCTTGTGCAATATTAACTAGAAATTAAGTTTATGAAATAACAATACGCTCAAGTATATGAACCTAGAATTAGCTGCAGAGCAAAAATGTTCATTATTCCCAACCCACATCTTTCAACACGCATATTATTGCCCTTCCGTCGTTTTTCGTATGGTTACAGCGCACTATGATCTTCGTCGTTCTGAACCAAGTTACCAGAGTAACAAACCCGCAAAATTCCTAATTTTTTTTATTATTTTTCTTCGTTTGTCATGTAAAATACCTATTTCGCAAAGTAATATAATAAAAAAACACGCATTATAGACGTATTAGTTTTACGGTAAAACTTGTTTGTCAGTCTGTTTCTTCCAGTTACAAATCACGTGTTTATATTCAAAATTGAAAAATTGTTCATGCAATATTTATAATTATAATTTATATAACCAATAATATGTACTATTTGTTAATACTTGCTTAGAGATGTAAAATTACCAATCATTTAAGAATCTAGAATATTACTAGGAAATAAGGAACCAAAAAATCGTAAAATTGAAAATCTTTACATGACATTTAAAAAACTTGCTCGACAAATTGCGTCATTGGCTTGTCTATGATTGCCTAAGTTTACGATCTTACGGCCTCAAGTAGCTTTGTAAAGAAATCAAAACAACTCTGCACAATCGAGTTGAGTACAGGATTTGTTTATGGTTGCAATGGAATCGTTTTATTTCATGCTATTTTCCATAAGAAAAACAAACTCCATAGCAACCATAAACAAATCCTATAACCTAATCGACTGTGAATCTGGCCCTAAGTCTGTCTATTACGTATCTCAAGCGACGGTAATATTACCGTAATATTGTTTGGTAGAATGGTGGTAAAATAATACAGTTACGATAGTAATATTAACACGTTAAAATTACCGATTCACATCTCTATATTTTCTTCAATACATTTTGCTAGGTTTTAGTTTAATTTTACGGGCATCAACCTCCAAGACGTAGTTATTTAAAGTTAATATATTTCTCAACGCCAGACATATAACGAAATAAAACTGGGTTTGCATCTTTGTTGCTTTTGTACGATCCGAGTCTTCTGGGTTGGTTATATCGCTACTTCTTTGATAGGAATTCCTTCGCTGACAAGGTGAGCCTCGAAGAATGTGATTATTCGATTATATTATACAGTGGGCATAGTAGTTGGGTCAGACGTGAAATACCAAATTCAAGAAAAAGTCAAAGAAGAAAGTAGGCACTATAAATTCTTTGAATTAAAACTAACGTTATAAGGCACGTTGGTTTTCCATTTCTGTTTTGATCTTACACATTGTTAACATTCTACAAAGATACAAATTAAATAATAATGTAACAAGCAATTAAAACCTAATTGTTTACCTTTACTTACATTATTTAATTATGTTTCAAATCTTATAGATGTACCATTAGTAAAACTGGTCTTTAAAGACACTTTGATCTCGTAACAAATAATACCACAAACATGGCAACTAACTTCCAACACTTGTAATAGTGAAGACCAAAAGGACTGATATTACGTAGCCTTAGTAGCCTAAGATTAAATCATGCCAGCCCAATGATAATATATCACAATGTAAAAATTGTGTATTAACTTTATTTTCGATGAATTGTTTGTTGTAAGCAAGTATCTAACGGAACCCACAGTTGGTACATCATGTAAAATGTAAAACTGGTTGTTTTTATTTATATACTACAACATAATATCCTAAACGAAAATAATTCCGTAAAGAAAGATTCAATTCAAAAATAATCTACCAATGCTGTAGTACTAACGTTTCAAAGTGTTTCTAGCAAGCGGTGTGACGTCATCACGGCCGCTATTGCGTCACACTGCCCTACCGGCCAGCAGTGTGACGTCATCACGGCCGCTATTGCGTCACACTGCCCTACCAGCCAGCAGTGTGACGTCATCACGGCCGCTATTGCGTCACACTGCTCTACCGGCCAGCAGTGTGACGTCATCACGGCCGCTATTGCGTCACACTGCTCTACCGGCCAGCAGTGTGACGTCATCACGGCCGCTATTGCGTCACACTGCTCTACCGGCCAGCAGTGTGACGTCATCACGGCCGCTATTGCGTCACACTGCCCTACCGGCCAGCAGTGTGACGTCATCACGGCCGCTATTGCGTCACACTGCCCTACCGGCCAGCAGTGTGAAGTCATCACGGCCGCTATTACGTCACAATGCCCTACCGGCCAGCAGTGTGACGTCATCACGGCCGCTATTACGTCACAATGCCCTACCGGCCAGCAGTGTGACGTCATCACGGCCGCTATTGCGTCACACTACCCTACCGGCCAGCAGTGTGACGTCATAACGGCCGCTATTGCGTCACACTGCTCTACCAGCCAGCAGTACAGCAGTGTGACGTCATCACGGCCGCTATTACGTCACAATGCCCTACCGGCCAGCAGTGTGACGTCATCACGGCCGCTATTGCGTCACACTGCTCTACCAGCCAGCAGTACAGCAGTGTGACGTCATCACGGCCGCTATTGCGTCACACTGCCCTACCGGCCAGCAGTGTGAAGTCATCACGGCCGCTATTGCGTCACACTGCCCTACCGGCCAGCAGTGTGACGTCATCACGGCCGCTATTGCATCACACTGCTCTACCGGCCAGCAGTGTGACGTCATCACGGCCGCTATTGCGTCACACTGCTCTACCGGCCAGCAGTGTGACGTCATCACGGCCGCTATTGCGTCACACTGCCCTACCGGCCAGCAGTGTGAAGTCACCACGGCCGCTATTGCGTCACATTACCCTACCGGCCAGCAGTGTGACGTCATCACGGCCGCTATTGCGTCACACTGCTCTACCGGCCAGCAGTGTGACGTCATCACGGCCGCTATTGCGTCACACTGCTCTACCGGCCAGCAGTGTGACGTCATCACGGCCGCTATTGCGTCACACTGCCCTACCGGCCAGCAGTGTGACGTCATCACGGCCGCTATTGCGTCACACGGCCCTACCGGCCAGCAGTGTGACGTCATCACGGCCGCTATTGCGTCACACTGCTCTACCGGCCAGCAGGTCACGTCACCAAGGCCGCTATTGCGTCACTCTGCCCTACCGGCCAGCAGTGTGACGTCATCACGGCCGCTATTGCGTCACACTGCCCTACCGGCCAGCAGTGTGACGTCATCACGGCCGCTATTGCGTCACACTGCTCTACCGGCCAGCAGTGTGACGTCATCACGGCCGCTATTGCGTCACACTGCCCTACCGGCAAGCGGTGTGACGTCATCACGGCCGCTATTGCGTCACACTGCCCTACCGTCCAGCAGTGTGACGTCATCACGGCCGCTATTGCGTCACACTGCTCTACCAGCCAGCAGTACAGCAGTGTGACGTCATCACGGCCGCTATTGCGTCACACTGCCCTACCGGCAAGCGGTGTGACGTCATCACGGCCGCTATTGCGTCACACTGCCCTACCGGCCAGCAGTGGGACGTCATCACGGCCGCTATTGCGTCACACTGCCCTACCGGCCAGCAGTGTGACGTCATCACGGCCGCTATTGCGTCACACTGCTCTACCGGCCAGCAGTGTGACGTCATCACGGCCGCTATTGCGTCACACTGCTCTACCGGCCAGCAGTGTGACGTCATCACGGCCGCTATTGCGTCACACTGCCCTACCGGCCAGCAGTGTGACGTCATCACGGCCGCTATTGCGTCACACTGCTCTACCGGCCAGCAGTGTGACGTCATCACGGCCGCTATTGCGTCACACTGCTCTACCGGCCAGCAGTGTGACGTCATCACGGCCGCTATTGCGTCACACTGCCCTACCGGCCAGCAGTGTGACGTCATCACGGCCGCTATTGCGTCACACTGCCCTACCGGCCAGCAGTGTGACGTCATCACGGCCGCTATTGCGTCACACTGCCCTACCGGCCAGCAGTGTGACGTCATCACGGCCGCTATTGCGTCACACTGCTCTACCGGCCAGCAGTACAGCAGTGTGACGTCATCACGGCCGCTATTGCGTCACACTGCTCTACCGGCCAGCAGTATGACGTCATCACGACCACTATTGCGTCACACTTCCCTACCGGCCAGCAGTGTGACGTCATCACGGCCACTATTGCGTCACACTTCCCTACCGGCCAGCAGTGTGACGTCATCACGGCAACTATTGCGTCACACTGCCCTACCGGCCAGCAGTGTGACGTCATCACGGCCGCTATTGCGTCACACTGCTCTACCGGCCAGCAGTGTGACGTCATCACGACCACTATTGCGTCACACTGCCCTACCGGCCAGCAGTGTGACGTCATCACGGCCGCTATTGCGTCACACTGTTTTACCGGCCAGCAGTGTGACGTCATCACGGCCGCTATTGCGTCACACTGCTCTACCGGCCAGCAGTGTGACGTCATCACGACCGCTATTGCGTCACACTGCCCTACCGGCCAGCAGTGTGACGTCATCACGGCCGCTATTGCATCACACTGCCCTACCGGCCAGCAGTGTGACGTCATCACGGCCGCTATTGCGTCACACTGCTCTACCGGCCAGCAGTGTGACGTCATCACGACCGCTATTGCATCACACTGCTCTACCGGCCAGCAGGTCACGTCACCAAGGCCGCTATTGCGTCACACTGCCCTACCGGCCAGCAGTGTGACGTCATCACGGCCGCTATTGCATCACACTGCCCTACCGGCCAGCAGTGTGACGTCATCACGGCCGCTATTGCGTCACACTGCTCTACCGGCCAGCAGTGTGACGTCATCACGGCCGCTATTGCGTCACACTGCTCTACCGGCCAGCAGGTCACGTCACCAAGGCCGCTATTGCGTCACACTGCCCTACCGGCCAGCAGTGTGACGTCATCACGACCGCTATTGCATCACACTGCCCTACCGGCCAGCAGTGTGACGTCATCACGGCCGCTATTGCGTCACACTGCTCTACCGGCCAGCAGTGTGACGTCATCACGGCCGCTATTGCGTCACACTGTTCTACCGGCCAGCAGTGTGACGTCATCACGGCCGCTATTGCGTCACACTGTTCTACCGGCCAGCAGTGTGACGTCATCACGGCCGCTATTGCGTCACACTGCTCTACCGGCCAGCAGTGTGACGTCATCACAGCTGCTATTGCGTCACACTGCTCTACCGGCCAGCAGTGTGACGTCATCACGGCCGCTATTGCGTCACACTGCTCTACCGGCCAGCAGTGTGACGTCATCACGGCCGCTATTGCATCACACTGCTCTACCGGCCAGCAGTGTGACGTCATCACGACCGCTATTGCGTCACACTGCTCTACCGGCCAGAAGTGTGACGTCATCACGACCGCTTTTGCGTCACACTGTTCTACCGGCCAGCAGTGTGACGTCATCACGACCGCTATTGCATCACACTGCTCTACCGGCCAGCAGTGTGACGTCATCACAGCTGCTATTGCGTCACACTGCTCTACCGGCCAGCAGTGTGACGTCATCACGACCGCTATTGCGTCACACTGCTCTACCGGCCAGCAGTGTGACGTCATCACGGCCGCTATTGCATCACACTGCTCTACCGGCCAGCAGTGTGACGTCATCACGGCCGCTATTGCGTCACACTGCTCTACCGGCCAGCAGTGTGACGTCATCACTGCCGCTATTGCATCACACTGCCCTACCGGCCAGCAGTGTGACGTCATCACTGCCGCTATTGCGTCACACTGCCCTACCGGCCAGCAGTGTGACGTCATCACGACCACTATTGCGTCACACTGTTCTACCGGCCAGCAGTGTGACGTCATCACGACCGCTATTGCGTCACACTGTTCTACCGGCCAGCAGTGTGACGTCATCACAGCCGCTATTGCGTCACACTGCCCTACCGGCCAGCAGTGTGACGTCATCACGGCCGCTATTGTGTCACACTGCCCTACCGGCCAGCAGTGTGACGTCATCACGGCCGCTATTGCGTCACACTGCTCTACCGGCCAGCAGTGTGACGTCATCACGACCGCTATTGCGTCACACTGCTCTACCGGCCAGCAGTGTGACGTCATCACGGCCGCTATTGCGTCACACTGCCCTACCGGCCAGCAGTGTGACGTCATCACGGCCGCTATTGCAGCACACTGCCCTACCGGCCAGCAGTGTGACGTCATCACGACCGCTATTGCGTCACACTGCTCTACCGGCCAGCAGTGTGACGTCATCACGGCCGCTATTGCAGCACACTGCCCTACCGGCCAGCAGTGTGACGTCATCACGACCGCTATTGCGTCACACTGCTCTACCGGCCAGCAGTGTGACGTCATCACGGCCGCTATTGCATCACACTGCTCTACCGGCCAGCAGTGTGACGTCATCACGACCGCTATTGCGTCACACTGTTCTACCGGCCAGCAGTGTGACGTCATCACGGCCGCTATTGCGTCACACTGCTGGCCGGTAGAGCAGTGTGACGTCATCACAGCCGCTATTGCGTCACACTGCCCTACCGGCCAGCAGTGTGACGTCATCACGGCCGCTATTGCGTCACACTGTTCTACCGGCCAGCAGTGTGACGTCATCACGACCGCTATTGCGTCACACTGTTCTACCGGCCAGCAGTGTGACGTCATCACGGCCGCTATTGCGTCACACTGCTGGCCGGTAGAGCAGTGTGACGTCATCACAGCCGCTATTGCGTCACACTGCCCTAACGTCATCACGGCCGCTATTGCGTCACACTGTTCTACCGGCCAGCAGTGTGACGTCATCACGACCGCTATTGCGTCACACTGTTCTACCGGCCAGCAGTGTGACGTCATCACGACCGCTATTGCGTCACACTGCCCTACCGGCCAGCAGTGTGACGTCATCACGGCCGCTATTGCGTCACACTTTTCTACCGGCCAGCAGTGTGACGTCATCACGGCCGCTATTGCGTCACACTGCCCTACTGGCCAGCAGTGTGACGTCATCACGGCCGCTATTGCGTCACACTGTTTTACCGGCCAGCAGTGTGACGTCATCACGGCCGCTATTGCGTCACACTGCCCTACCGGTTAGCAGTGTGACGTCATCATGGTCGCTATTGCGTCACACTGCTCTACCGGCCAGCAGTGTGACGTCATCACGGCCGCTATTGCGTCACACTGCCCTACTGGCCAGCAGTGTGACGTCATCACAGCCGCTATTGCGTCACACTGCCCTACCGGCCAGCAGTGTGACGTCATCACGACCGCTATTGCATCACACTGTTCTACCGGCCAGCAGTGTGACGTCATCACGGCCGCTATTGCATCACACTGCTCTACCGGCCAGCAGTGTGACGTCATCACGGCCGCTATTGCGTCACACTGCCCTACCGGCCAGCAGTGTGACGTCATCACGGCCGCTATTGCATCACACTGGTCTACCGGCCAGCAATGTGACGTCATCACGGCCGCTATTGCGTCACACTGCCCTACCGGCCAGCAGTGTGATGACATCACGGCCGCTATTGCGTCACACTGCCCTACCGGCCAGCAGTGTGACGTCATCACGGCCGCTATTGCATCACACTGCTCTACCGGCCAGCGGTGTGACGTCATCACGGCCGCTATTGCGTCACACTGCCCTACCGGCCAGCAGTGTGACGTCATCACGGCCGCTATTGCGTCACACTGCTCTACCGGCCGGCAGTATGACGTCATCATGGCCGCTATTGCGTCACACTGCTCTACCGGCCAGCAGTGTGACGTCATCACGGCCGCTATTGCGTCACACTGCTCTACCGGCCAGCAGTGTGACGTCATCACGGCCGCTATTGCGTCACACTGCCCTACCGGCCAGCATTGTGACGTCACCATTCCAAACAACTTTCAACAAAAGCGTTCGTAAATCCTGAAACATGCTTAATTTCTTTTACAAGCGTTTTTGTTATCCTGCAGAAGTATTTCTCAGAACAATACTAACATTGTTTTTAATTCTCCATGCCTACCATGTTTATCAACACGATCTCTCTCTAATTAAATAAATTTACTTTTATTAACTCTCGTAATTCTGTACAAACATCTTTAGTTCCCTCCTTTGATAATCGGATTCTCAACCACACTCTTTTCAGCATTCCACTTTACATCGCCATATTCGTGTTTCTACTCAAAAAGTAGCCATTATTGAAAACGCAAGCAACACCACTTCATAGGTTTAACCTGAAATATTCTCCAACCTCGGGTACCACTCAATATAGTGATTCATTGACTGCGTCCATAAAAAGGAGATCCTAAGCTATAATGCATTAGTTGGTTCGTTCGACTGTCGTACATTTAACACAAGTACTTCAGGCGACAAAAGTAAATGTAGAGATGGATAAGAGGTAAGAGTAGGACACGAGGCCCAATTCGGGAGGTCACCGGTTCTATACCGCGGCACCGTCGTCCTGAGTGAATGTTTTTCCGAGTTTTTCCGCGTTCACAAGTTAAATGCTGGGATTGAGTGATACTAACGGTATTTTGCACATTTCTGCAAGTATAATTCACAGTTTTTACGTCACTTCACAGCGTCCATATTGGTATCATACATTATTTAACCATAATCTATAAATAATAAACGGGTATTATTTATAAATACAATTGCATAAAAGCGTTTTTAGAATTAAATAGACAAAATCTGAATTAAAGGTATTCCAAAAATTCAAAAGAAATTAAGTGTATTAAAAAAAAAACGCACAATCTTAACGACGTAATTGGTTCATTTCTACTACGATTGGCCTCAACTTTAGCAGACTGCTAAAGTTATTGTCAGTCGCAAGTTGGGCTTTGATTCGCTCGCGTCGCGTTGTTCTGCGTTCAATCATCTTTGGTATAGCCTATTTTAATAAAAATGTGCAACTGCTCAAACATAAAATAATCAGAAAATGGGTGGGGGGGTTGCTGGGTGCTACTCCCCATTTTATCCCCGCAGGAAATTGACAATAATCAAGAAACGCCGGGGGGAGGGGTGGTTTGGTGTTGTTGCCCTCCACTTTTGCCCCGCCGGTAAATTTTGAATATCTTTTGCCTGGAACATAGAGTGTGTTATAATCAAATTGTTTTAATGAAATTTACTTTTGCAGTTTGCACATTCTCACGTACAATGTTGTGGCAAAGGAACGTGTTCGGAATGAATTTCGTTACACAATGAATATTTACGTACGGCATTTTAATATTTTTGTTAAATTCTATTCACAGTCAGCACAGTTCAGAATACGGTTAAAACTGGCACGCTGCATAGCGCACTGACTTGCTGAGCTTTAGTTGGAAGCTTCTCTCTTTGTAGCGGCCAGCGGCCAACAGCTGTATACACAGCAGTAAGTTTGGCCAATTAGGGTTGCTAGTAGCATAAATTATGTTATTATTACTTTCTAAAATAAATATATGTATAAACATAATGTATTCCTATTCATAGTGTGGCATCTAACATAATTCAACCATTTATACATGTTTGTTCTCATATTCTCGCAGATATATGTTAATTGTTTGGGTTTTGGTTTTGTTTCCCACGAGTGATCATCGCAGAGTGTCATCGCAGATTTGCGAGAGGGAAGGCTTCTGATGATAGAGAATGCTACGTCCCCGAAACGTCGGGCAGTGTTGGTCGAGTCAAACACTTTACTATCCGACCACTCGTGTGAAAAAAACCCAAAAAACAAACAATTTATATATATACACAAACCTAAAAGAGGTTTTCTTAACAAAATATCCATTGAAATAAACTCCCCTTTTAAAGCCTACGTTGTTTAAGTGTGGCTGGTCAACTCAAGTGTAACTAAAATGTTGCGGTGTTGGTCCACCGCTACATAGATGTTATAAATGCGTAATATCCAGACATTAGATTGTCAGTTCCGGTGGTCCAGGGGTCTAGGCGCCCACCCGGCAAGTGGGAGATCTGGGTTTGATTCCCAGTCAGGGCTGGTTTTTATTTTCTGGTTTATACAATGGTTTTCTTCTTATTTATATAAATATGTATTGCATACTTAAATATATTTAAATACGTATTCAAGAAACACCCTTGTCGTGGATGGAGAAACCCACAAACTAAAAGTAAAAACTACCCCGACTGGGAATAGAACACAGGTCTCCCACTTGCCGAGTGAGCGCCTTGACCCCTAGACCACCGGGACAAAACATATGTTGTATGAAGCTGTCTTCTCTGCTACAGTGTAAGTTAGTGCAGGACAGACGAACCAAGCTCAGCTGCTCTTCTGTCAACACTCTCGGATGTGAATGGGACGAGGAAACCACATTCAGTTCACAAAGTAGACTCTGAGGTAAATTAACTACTCGTTTGACAAAACTATCATAATAGAGTTCAACAAAAGACCGGATGTAATTCACCCGAAAATGAAATAGACTTTGTTTGATTTTGAGATGAAACGAAAGCTTTGTGTCTCAGCGAATAGGCTTAACAGAGGCTCTGTCCCAAGGGACATAAAAGAATAGAGACCTGTGATGACATTCAGGCTTAACTTGCTCTTAATACTCGGTAAGCCTAGAGAGATAGCTGATGTGGACTGTGTGCAGTGTGCATGCTAACAACGCGCTTCAAGTAGCGGCGGTAGCGGACGGTAGCGGCGGTAGCGGGCGTAGCTCAATGAGATCATTCTATGTAGGTAATTAGGAGCTTTGAGACAATATTTAACTGTGTCTGGTTATATGGTAAAGTGCTCTTGTTAAACAAAAGGTTTAAGAGTTCTCGACTTGAAGTAAGTATAGATAATGCAAAACAATATTCTTACCGGATTTAGCTGTTATTTTAGTATTATCGTTGATGGGAAAGTGAAATATGTTGTGGAATTTTGTGGCCCCTGAGCAATATGTAGCTAAACCAACTGTGAAGAAAAATATTGAGAATAGGTTTAGTTGAAGACATTGGCACGCATTTACTAATTGGGGTGAGTTTGAATACAAAAACTAAAATTCGTTGAAACAACAGAATCGGAAACTAACTAGATCACCATTGCAACTGATGAAGCTTAATATTAATCAACTTTTAGAACCGTTAGAAGTTCAATTTAGTCAGTGAAATATAATGTAAATCAAAACACCAAATTTTAATTATTCCGTAAGTAGGTACCTTAAAATACAAATGTACGTTATTCCAAACAAATGTTACCATTAATGGAGACGAAAATGCAAAGCTGAACAGAGTTTCAGTAACCTTCGGGATAGTGTTACATATTATTGCTATGATGCCTCTGTTTTCATATTAATACTATTTATTTAAACTTTAGTATTTTATAAATTTTCATAAACTTTTTGCTATTTAATTAATCAATTAATTAATTAATTAATTAAAGATGAAACAAAAATGTAATTGTTATGTAGAGCGGTGATGAAGACAAATGTTCATATGATGTTGCGTTATAGTTTATATACTATCACCAACGTAAGTCGACTCATACCGATAACTTCTGCCTACAAGCAAGCTGTTTACAAAAATGAACAGATTACTGGTTATTTTTCACACATTCGTAAGTGCAGACTTCCGTTAGTTAAGAGTATGTTCACGTCCGCTGTTAGAAATTTTCAGGTATCAACCCGAGATGGTAAGTTATCCCTAATGGACCCATACTTCAAGTAGAGGGTAAGAATTATTAGTAGAAGAAAATGAAGTTTGCATTTTGGGACTTAACTATGTTTGCTAGTGTACGTGTACCAAGTACACGTCAAGTAGGCCTACACACTTGTCTGAATACCTCTGTATCTTGTACGGCTCAATTCTGGCTCACGGCTCAATCCTGGGAATATTACGTCGCGATACGACGAGGAAATAGCAATAGTAAATCAAACTAAAAAAACAAAAAATATCTAGTCGGTATTCTTGTTTGGACCATTAAAATAAAAATCGAATCCTTATAGTATTTATTTATTCCAGGAAGTTTTATACCCTAATAAGGTTGCGAGCATGTAACTCACATAATGATCGTATTCGCCGCCAGAAAAAAATGTATTTCGAAATGTAATATAACATGTGTGTTGACTGATATTGAAACCAATCATATTCTGTGTATTTTCAAGGAACACGTAGCCTTAAAACATAATAAGAGATTGTTCGCTAACATACTCGTGTTGCTGGTATTCCTACTTTATTTCTTTTTTGTTTGTTTGTTTGTTTGTTTGTTTGTTTGTTTGTTTGTTTGTTTGTTTGTTTGTTGTTTGTTTTTTCCTTTCATTCTTCGTTTCTTTCTTTCTTTCTTTCTTTCTTTCTTTCTTTCTCTCTCAATATTTCTTAATTGAATTACAATTCAAGTGTATAATAACTTTAACAAGGAGTTATTATTTATCCAGTGATTGATTGTATGTCTGTAACAAAAAATGATTCTATTCCATTCCCCATCCGTGGCAGAATCAACCCAAAAATCAGCTCTCCCAATGCGAGTAGCAGTAAATAAGGGTTGATGCGCTGTTGATTCAAGGGGTTGCATAGCAGCAACCAGGCGGGAGTGGGGACGACAACATACCACGGGTTGATCGATTGAACACACAGATTTTAAATTCTACCGTGTTTGCATTACATCGTGTATTCTTCAACCGCTGCCGGGACAACGAGCTGCATGTCATGCTTCCTGGGTGAAACCACCTGTATGTATTTGGATCGCGGTGTTCGACTTTCCCTGCGGAATACACAATGTACTGTTGTTTAAAAGTGATTTAAAATGCATTACAATTGTTCAAAAGTACAACAAAATATGTCTTCTACAAGTGAATTTTGTGCTCTTTCTTATAAATATTGTTTGTTTCGATAAATAATTTTCCGTTTAAGCGTGGTTCACAATTCAAATAAGAGTTGGTTTAGTGCAATAGCAATAAGGTTTATGCGAATTGGAACATACAATAACAATTCTGTGGTTCACAACTTATCAAATATTCTAATTTAATAGTAAAATACAAAAAAGACAACATATAAAAAGTTAAATGAGATCATTTAAAAAACGGAAATATTTATTGGAAGTTGAAACAATGAAACAATCTTAATTTAATATAAAAAAGCAGCAAATTATCTAGTGGGTGACATTTTTTAAAATTTGTGACAATTTTAAGCATTCTAAAACCATTTTAAGCACAAAAAATTGGTGTTTTTGCAGGGTAGGTTGACATGCAGCCTTTAAGTGACGTCATAATAATAATATTTTGCCATATATGAAGATACTTATGGGCATTTTGTTTCGTAAGAATTAATGATGAAAGAAAACATTTTAGCATTGTCATGGGTGTTTGTTATTTGAATTAAGTAATTCTAAAGTTAATCCAAATTTGAACTGTACAGATTAAAATATTACAAATTTAATTAAAAGTAAAAACCGTGCTTAATATTTCAAAGTGAATCAAAATAAGAACGACCTTGTCATTGGTAAGGTTGTTATTTTGGATTCAGTTATTCTAAAGTTAATCCAAATTAGAACAACAACCGTGCTATATTCCGAATGAATCCAAATAAGAAATCGAACTTGTAACAATATTTAGAAGTAACCTTACTAAGAACCATACTTATAACACTATTTCAAAGTTATATAACAATTAGAGCCGTAGGCTTGGCATAAGAATATTTCAAATATGTTTTATTTGGTGTTTTATTATTGTGTTCACTGTAAATTGTATATTTGGATTTGTTATCTTCATTTGTGTATGTTTCAAAAACTGATTAGGATAAACTTTATTGAAATACAATAAACATGAAATACAAAACATTTGTTAATATACTACGTCGTCATTAGTTCTTACAAAACCACACGGGTGTAATTCTTTAGAATTGTCTAGAAACGTTAATTCAGTGGGTTTCAAATATTGGTGACAGATGATTGCATGGTGAAAGTCTTCGCTCAGGTGTACAAAACTATTTCTCGTGCAGTACGCAAATACTTCTCAAAACAAGCACGGACAGTTCACTTAATAATTACGATCAGGAGAACAACACACCTGTCTCAATGAAATGATTTTTTAAAGTTGATTTATCATTCGCACTCTGTGCTTGTATTACCTAGTTCATGTTTTTCAAAAGTCGTAGACACAATACAGAGGTGGATTGCGACCAAAGACCTGATATTGCCCGTTTCAATAAATCCTATCAGGATTATCCTTTTAGGATAGTTGGATAGTTGAAAATAACCTGCCAAGCCTACTTGTTGGATTTAATACCTCAAAACATATTGTCTGAGCAAAACGACAGAAATCTATCAGTCCATATTCCCTTAAGACTAAATTTACTCAAATGATTTAATTAGGGGTTAAGTGTGTAATTTAAATGCCTTTTTTTGTGTATCACTTTAATGTTGGACAAAACGAATAGATAAAATCATTTTGACATGCTGTTGTTATTTATACTTTATAAAGTTTTAAAGGTGATTTTCAAAGATTTAAACAAAGTAGTTCATTTTAACTAATTATTCATACATAAACTTATTTCCTCTGATTGTTTGCTTAAAAACATTCCCTCGTTTCCAACATCCAAGCAGAAATAGGTTTCAGCAGAAGCAGGAATACAAAATAGCAGAAATAACATTCACATCCCGACTGACCTTCGATAAAAAAAAGCGCCATATAAAATGGTAGTAAATATGCGTCGTTACTTGGGAAACAGCTGCGTAGTGGCTACGACCTCTTACCTCTTCTTGCATCGACCAATGATATGAGCGCATTTTACCATCAAATGTTTTACGTATCTCGCCCATATTGTTAACTATCAATAACGTTTTCAACATCGTAAATATGTCAATCACATCAGCGTATCGTCCAAACAATATTATATTATTAGTTTCAACATTGTAAATCTAAAGTAAGAAAAATATTAAATATAGTTCAACCATGCTTTGACAGCTTTCGACAGATGCTCATTCTAATATAAAAGCAAACTTACTACAGTCGAAAACTAACAATATGTAAATTAAAAAGCATTTGGTTTTTAATTGAGGCCTCATTTTATTTGTTAGTAATCTGATAAAAAAAATAATAGAAAATAAATTCTCTTATGCAAATGGTCTAGGGTTCGATTTCGGTTTCAGGCTCGTCATTGCATACTTTATTAAATAAAATTATTTCTATATTCTATATGTACATATTGACGGTGACTTTGTAGTAGACTTAATTATAACTAGGAGGTAAATACCACAGGCATATGAGTGGGTAGACAATAGTGTATTTATTTTTTTAATTTTTGTAAGGATGAACTAGAATTTAAAATATCGTCATAAACAGTAAATGTATTTTATTGTGATTCTTTTTGAGCATTTAACACATCATAAAACAGGCAAATATATTTAAAAGTGCATATTTTAATTTCACGTTTATTATATTTTATTTACTTTGTACACAAATAAAGAAATAAAAATATACAACACTGTTTTTTTCCTGATATATCAACGATTTCTCACTCTCAAACAAACATTGATACGAACGTACTTTTTCTTAAGTGCGAAGTGCTTGTCACATCGCACGTGAGTCTTCACAGCGTTAATGCTAGACATGCCACTCCAGCTGCCATGAGGGATAACTATGTCAACAACTCAAGGATAATCCAGTGGAGACATATAAGTCGCTGATTCAAACTTCACGCGACGCAAGTATGTGCTCGAACTTTAAATTTTCTTAGAGTTTAAAAGCTTATTTCAAAGATAAAATATTAGAACATGTACGCGAACTTCGGGGATAAAAATGTTGATACAAGTTCACGTGGGTACTAGACTAGAGGTTTCTAAAAATTATTTTTATTTTTTCAGAAAGCACGAACATATTTATTTAATTGACTACTAATGTAATGAAAAATGAAAAAATAACTAACGTATTTAGAAGGGAATGTAGTAAATTTATAATGAAGGGAGAACGGGGAGTTCATCCAACATGTAAAAACGATTTCTGGACAATTAAGATCTCTTTACTGCAATAATTGAATACGTGGTATTGTAATTATGTTTGCATTTGTGTTTTATTTTTTTATTATTTATAATTAATAGTTGTGAAGTATGTTTTGTTTATAAATTTATAGTTGTAAATTCAAAACTGCTAAATAAATGTACATTTCTACTAATCCTCCTTAAGTTCTACATAAGCATGGTAAATACTTATAAACAATTAAATAATACATTTGAGCACAACCTAATTCCTCCTCTAATTGAGAATTTGAAAATAACTTCCGTCTAATTCATATAAAATAGGCTATGTATTTTTTCATTACCAACATGGACAGTAAAACCAACGAAAAAACAATTCCACATAATATGAGCAAATATAAATACTAAGTAAACAAAACGTTCACATTATTCGTCAATATGCACACAATCTTTAAAAATTAGTGCCGGTATGGCATACTGTCGGTATTTTTAGTAAAGGTATGCATACCGGCTCATACCGCCCCACTTCAACCACTGCCACTTGGTATAATGTACCGAACCTTCCGAAGAATACGTATAACGTAAAACATTTAATTTAAAAGAAAATAATGATTCACTAAAAGCAGAAAACACATAGCGGGATGTTAATTTAATTACTATGATAATGGAGACTGTGTTGTTATGTATGAAGGTAATAAAAAGTGGTTTACATTACATCCATTTTTAGGTTCGAAAGAAGAAGGCAGCAACCATGGTTTATTAGACCGAGGCTTAACTGACCACTGCGTCCGTTTGAAACGTAGAGGTTCTCAAAATTAAAAGCATACAATCGCCTCCAGGGAAATTAAATGGAATTATTCGAATTCTTTGAACGCAGATCAATAAGATATAAGGTATCAGTTACCATTCAATTCTAATCGTTACCGTTTTAATTTAAAATAGGTTGGAGTTTAAAGAAATGAGAAACGACGACAAGGCAAAAATATCACAGTGAAAGATATAAGATAGAAGGTTGTCTGAGAGGAAGTTAATGAAAACGTTGGAGAGTTTGAGAAAGTGTAAAACGAAAGATCTAAGACTAAGTAGACCATGAAATATTATTAATCTTTCAAGATATTCGAAATATGTTTGCACGCACTAAGACTCACAAGTGTTGTGTACGATGAGAGATATCTCAAAGAGATGGATAACGAGAATGAAAGCAAACATTCCATGATCATTTCATGAGAAACAATTTGTAAATAATTCAAACGGAATTCACGTTTCTCTCGGTATCTTCCTAGTTCTCCATATCCAGATTCTGTTTGAAATTCGTATTAATTCAGTGAAAATATCGAATAACTTCCAGAATAAGTTTTTGGAGAAATATTCGGGCATGCATTCATTAAGTTTCATCTCTTTAACCAACTTTATGCGTGTTTTAGTGTGTTTTATTCATCAAGTAAATCACACAAAAATGATATTTAATTTCTTAAGAGCGAAGGATACCTCTACGTCAAAAACCGAAGAGAATTTTCATTTTTTTAATTATATCTCAAGATTGAAACACAAAATCGAAAATCTGAGAAACCTTAGCGCTGTGGTTTGGGAAGCCCTACACACCGAATGATAAATGTATTTAACGTTATGATCAGTATGACTGTGATAACGATTTCCTTAGTAAGGAGTGTAGGGCTTAGTAAGGAGTGTAGGGCTTAGTAGGAGTGTAGGGCAGTGTGTAGGGCTTACCAAACCACAGCGCTATGGTTTTTCAGATTTTCGATTGTGTGTTTCAATCTTGAGATATAATTAAAAAATTAAATTGTCTGCAGTTTTTGACGTAGAGGTATCCTTCGCTCTTTATTCCTCTACTTAGTTTGGGATCTATTTGACACGTTATCGTTTTGGATATTAAATAAAAGCAATGGAGGACAATGTTGGAACAAAGATCTATATCATTTTATAGTTTCATAATGAGGGGGTTTACCCGCAACTTACCCGTATCAGTCACATTCTTATTATATTTTAGTAAGCTACAACAGGCATTGTGTTGCAATTTGTTTCGTGGCGTTTGGGTGCATTTACGTACGAAGATATGCTTTGAAAAATCTCTATACTGTTTTATGTTTGAGTAAAATTAATAAAAATTATTATCGATACGAAGACTTTTTCCCCTCGTTTGAGCACGTCCAGAGTAGCTCTGCCTGTCGTACATGGCGATTAATAGCCCTCATGAACAAACAATGTAACATTGTTATGAACAAATTAAAAAAAAGGTTTGAATTAAAAAAAAACTATTAAATAAATGTATGATAGTTAGAAGAGTGCTCGATGCAAAATATATATCAATATCTGGATTCCAGAAATAAAGCGGAAGACGTGGATCTGTATACGTAGACTGCATACATACATATGAAGCAGGCAGCGAAGCCTACACAATACTCATAGCAGGTGGGTTGTTCTTGTTACTGCGCTGGTTGGAACGAGGGAGGCCTAAACCTAGCATGGAGCCAATTTAAAGAGATATCTCGGTTCACAAGGGATCGATAAAAACATGCACTGTGTAAAATATGAACATCTTACTCTGGTTGGAAACCATTCGTATACTGGCAGTAACGTATTCGCATACCGATCTCAGATGCTTTTCTACTGCCCTTTCATGTGCGCTAATTCCAAGAAATTCAACAGATTCCTAACTAGGGAGTACACAATTAGGTTGGTACCATTTGACTCGGCTAAATGATAAATAACAAATTTTAAAATTTGATAAGATAATAGCATTCAAACTGTATAGCAAAATTTAAAAGTAGTATTACTAAAAAATCTCAATGCGTATGTAGCATTAAGCTATGTTTATTTAAAATTTCCTCTTTGACATAAAGAGTATGTGTTAACTATTAACCGATGTATGATGATGTATGATGTTTGAATGTAGAGCGAGGGAGAGAACAGATGCTACCATAGGAATGTTGGAGATAAAGTAGCATGGCCTAAGCGAACAGTTCTGATGATGTGAGGTACGACATTTTGGAGAACTAAAACACAATATTTCTTGCAAGTCGAGGTAATTTTCATTTCATTTCAGGACTGATAATATAATCACATAGAAATTCAGACAAACAATGTGTGTGATGAACGGAAAAATATATTGTTTCTACGCCAGCATTATGTAAGTAAATTAACATATAACAATACGACTTGTATACTATACTAAAAGATAGAATTCCGTTCTTTGTCAAGAATTTTCGTCTGAGTGCTGGAACATGGAAGCGTATCTGTTTGATTATTAATAAATAAAAGGGCTTCTCTTTCCTGCCTAAATCACATGGAAGACTGGTTGATTTAAATCCTCCAAAACTCCAAACTGACTTCTCTCAAAACTATTCACGGACCTGAAACTCCAATAAAGACACTTGTTTCACCCTGTAAGTCAAATATTTAAGATGCCCCTATCAAGATGTCTGTTTGCACAGATTGTGTGTACCTACTCTGAAGCGGACTCTGGGCCCGAACACACATCCTTCACCCAGAAGGATTTTGACAAGCGCTCAAGTAAGACGGATTCTTTCGCTCTATTTCACAAGTGCTTTCTAAATAATGAATTGCAACTGAGTTTTTAAGGATGTTCGTTGGAGAGTATCTTGGAAAAATCTAAGGTAGGCATGATTGTAAAAATTGGCCGCCAGAGACAGTGGGTATATACAGGAATGGGGGGGGGGGGGCTGGGGTCTGGGAGAGAACAGCCAACCAATGGCAGTGACACTCTCCATAATTCAGGAAGATATTTATTCTAGAACATTTTCGTGGGTGGATTTGTTGTGAATCCAGATATTAAAAGTACAACTCTGACTGAGAATCGAACTAAGGTCTCCCACTTGCTGGGTGGGCACCTTGACCCCTTGACAAACTTTGACTTAACACATCGCTCAAACCTGTGTAAGGTTGCGACCAAAGATTGTAAGATATACCCTGTCGGGTGTTTGCGAATACGTGTGGCTAGGCTGGTCAACTCAACGGTAACTGAATAGTTGCAGTGTTCGTCCACCGCCACATAGATGTTATAATGCGCAATATCCATCTAGAGGTCCATCTATTGCCATCTAGAAGTCAAGGCGCCAACCCAACAAGTAGAAGACCTAGGTTCGATTCCCAGTCGGTATTGTTTTTTAATTTCGGGATTTTACATCTCTACGATGATATGCCATGAAAAAATCAATATATTGGAAGAATATATCTTGTATTTAATTGATATTTTGCTATGTTTAAATATAATTTAATCTGATAGCGCAATTGTTTGTTTTGCTAAACGATTCTCCCAATTGAATGACGAGAATTGAAATATTATATACGCTGGTGGGATGATGTGAATTGAGGTTTACCAAACCTCCCCTAGGAGACCCAAATACCTCCGAACTAATCAAGTTCTCTATTTCATTTCACACAAACCACGGACGTCACCATTTGTACCAACTGAATGCACAATCAAATGACCCCTGGATAATACAGCCCGTATAAATGCACCATCAACAACAAAGTCGATCGTGCATTTAAATCCATGTGTTCCCACGCTAAACAGATTATCTCATATCGCATATCACGCACAATCGACTCGTACACACACACACTAAAGTATCAAGCACGCATGCGCGCACATTACATGACAACAGGGTAGCTCGCAATATTTAAACTTGATGAGTGGTGATAGGTGGAGCTTGCGCCGAGTACTGTGTCACGTGACTAGCAGTTGGGAAAAGTCCCTACTGTCCGGACGGATCCACGCAAAACACATCCACACTTATCTCGTTCTAGCTGTTATAATATTCATTTTTGATATATAACCTGGAAAACATATTTAGTTCACATACCAGTGGTCAATATAAAGGTTATTTCAAAATTATAGACGAAGTAGCTAACTTGTTATAACAATTCTCGCACTGAAGAGGATAAAATGAGCAAGGTGTGTTTTGTTTTTTCAACTTCAACTGGCGAAAAACTAATGATCGGATTTGGACGAGAGTTTCTGCAGAATGCGTACCAATAATGTGAGACAATAAACAAATACACTTTCTAGATAGAAAATGCCCAGAACGAAAATTCATAGCATGCACTAACATGCTAGGTGCTTAGTTTCACGGTCAAAACCGCTACTTTTGAGGCCCAACCGCTACACCCTGCATATTATTGCATGCTATGAATTTTCGTTCTGAGCAATTTCTATCTAGAAAGTGTATTTGCTTTTTTTCTCGCATTATTGGAACACGTGCTTAAGAAACTCTCGTCAAAATCCGATCATTAGTTTTTCGCCAATTGAAGTTGAAAAAACAAAACACGCGTTGTTCATTGTATCCTCTTCATACGCGAATTGTTATAACAAGTTAACTATACTGGGTCTATAATTTTGAAATAACCTTTATATTGACCACGGGTATGTGAACTAAATACGCTTCCTATAGGTTATACTTGGAAAAAGAATATTATAATAGCTAGAACGAGATAAGTGTCGTACATTAAGCGCGTGAAAGCGTAACAGTTAGCGGATTTGTCCCAACTATGGGCGCCACGTTCCTTCGTGACGTCAGGGGGCGGGTAAATCACCACTCGTCAATTAACGTGGCTTAAAGGATTTGGCTGAAATTTTTAGACAACACTCATGACCACTACACTATCAGATGCTATTCACATAACCAGCAAAATCTGTCAAGATGCCAACCTACAAAAAAATTATACATTTAAAAAATCGCTCATCTGGCAACGTAGAGAGCGTTTTCCTAGTTGATATCAGAAAATTTAAAAAGTAATTTCTACTCGGAATTTGGCTTTGTATCAGGTAAACAATGAATTTGAAAAACGTTGAAATATTGAAATTGTAACGATTGTTATTTTTGTATTTAATTCAGTAACTTAGAAATAATTCATTCTTCAAATAACAATCGTTTAGTTAGCTGATACAAAACCGAATTCCCCGTAGGAAACACTTTTACAATATCTTGAAGCGTTCTCAGGATATCGTTAAAATGCCGTTAACTCGGTGAGTTAGGCCATCTTTACCCTAAACTTCCTAGACCACATTGTGGTGGTCGGAGGGAAATTGGGTGTAATCGAGCGTGGTTCGTAGTTTGGCGCAGACTTGACCGGAATTTGTTAGGAATTAGCTCGGCGTGCTTGCTTGGTCGCATCGCAGGTCACGGTAGACTTAGCGTGCAACGAAACAACCCCCAGCCCTCAGAGTACGCGGTCTAACCCCTTGGGTGCGCGGACAAGGTGCGCTTGTTAAAATCCATGTAAGAGGTATTAGCTATGTAAATTCTCAGACGATCGAAGCACCGTAAAGGCGATTATATGGTTACTGAGCTGTATACTTGTTGCTAATTTCGTGGCGTGCCGGCGTTTTCTTTCTAACCTTCTTGATTTAGAAACCAACCTTTATATACTTGTCTACAAAAACTTCGGTATTGCTTCCGTCACGGGTGGGTGAACGGCAGCCAACAGCGATCGTGGCTAATTCAAATACCTGCTCGGGTTGGCCGAGACCGTAAACACGTCATTGATTGATGACGAAAGCATTACCGAAGTTGTTGTAAGACGACTTTACCTGTACCTGTCATGTACTTCTCACGTGCCTGATTGCCTCGTCAGGAATGAAGTATGTTGTTGATAAATCAAGTGTTTCTACTATACAAACTATGAAAACATTAATCTTGTCAATGAATCTGTTTGGTGATCAGTCTTTTGAGAAGTATAGTCCATGTTTTGGTTGTTGTTTTCGGTCTGTGAGGAGACCGGCTATGGTGTTGTGTCTGTAGGACCAATAACAACCCCTTTCAGCGAATTCAGTTAAGCGTGTAATTCGTCGACAATGGCGGCGAAGAAACCGCTCTACGATATTGCCAACAAATATAACACCTTGTGGCTGCCATAGGATATTAATAACAACATCAATAATGTAAAGATGTGATGTAGACGTTAAATTCCACCCTTACCAAAACAACCATAATACAACTTTGTTTAATGGCCATCCTATCCAGATATAAAATGTATGTACAAAGGAGGAAATTAAACACAATTATACAATTTACAATGAAATAAGGTCCAGTCTTACAATGTCCCAATAACTACTTATTCGTCAAATAGCTTGTTATCTCCGTGGAAACGACCGATAAAAACTCTTGAAATCCTCCAAATAGCTTAAGGCTGTGCGGGCATGGTTTTTCAATTCTCTAGAATATGTACAACGTACCCAAGCTAAGCTTTGAAATTGAAACCATGACTTTCCAGGACAGGAAAGTTAAAAAATTAGTTTTTTCGTAATTTTGATTGTACCGGTACCGTAGATATTGCTAGATGTACGCCGCTTCATTCAAAACATAACTTCGAAGTACACATTTGTGATAGCCAACTTTTATTGTTTTACATACTTTGTTCTAGGAGGTGAGGAATTTTCAGTTCGTTATCTTTAATGGTATGTGTGCTATGATTTTTCTCATCTACCGGTACAAAATAGCTCATTTGTACCAGTAGATGTACAAACATTTGTAATGTATAAAATTCCTCCCATTTGAAATAATTCGAAATCAGTCCTACCAAGATCTTATTAGTTTTATTTTTATCACATAGGAAATACTCAAATTCTTATAAATGTCAAAAAATAACATGTTAATAAATTCATCTAGAATTAAACTCAAATAAGTTTTATATAGTCCATCTCATTTCAATATTGACTACTACTTCCAAATGTCTCTAAACTGTCTCACATGCTGACAATTCACAATAATATAAATCCTACCGCCATCTTAAATCACACGTCTGCAAATCCTAAGATTATGTTGACCGAAGCGTCTGTTTAACTTTCTGGCCAGCGTTCGCTTATCGACAGCAATAAGTCACTGGTGAGTGGTTAGTCTTGCAGAAACTGAGCTCACAATAAATGGTTGTGTTTGCCGTTGGATGCAGAACTCACCCTCGGTCTCGCCTAAAGTGAGCGTGAGTGTTTCTTCAGTTCGCTGCTAGACGATGTGTTCTTGTTGTTACTACTCGGCGTACAAGCACTGCCCACGATAGTGTCCATATTGTCTGCTTCAAGTTTCAAGTGGATTTCCGCATATCCGCAAGCTTGTAGAACTCCCAAGCTAGGTCGTCGCAAGGGAAGCAGTCAACATTTTGTGGCCCACTACAAAAACAGCTTTTATAAATAAATATACGCTGTGGATCATGTAAAGTTATACTTGAAAACACATAAACGAGACATTTTGATCGAATGAATGATTAACAGCCTTAAAATAGTGTGATCATGTCTTTGAAGGTTAGAAGTTATTTTGTACAGACACATCATTTGTTTTCTTTAACTGATTTTTAACATTGTTTAACAGATTGCGACGGCTGAACTTTGCGAGTTCGACGAGTCTCCACTAGTCGGAGATCAAGCAGACCTTGTGTCTGATTGGCGTTAGAATCTGAGACTTCAGTGTTACTGTGGTCTGCTGGCGATGACTCTACACTGATCAGTCGGTTGGAGAGATGTAGGGGGTATGATGGTTTGCTTTGATGTGGAAGTTTCTGATCTAAGTTCAATAATAGGAGTTAGATCGGTGGGATGGGCAGAGCGAATGGTGGAAATTGATTCACGTTAGTTGGATTTGTAGGACGTAATCCCGGTGCGACTGGTAGGGTGAACACTCGCTTTGGGCAACTTGGGCGTAGTTGGTCCGTCGCGTTACAAGTTTGGCAGGTCAATTGTTAAGCCCTCGTGCAGACCATTTTCAAAATTGATCTAGAGCCATGGCGGGATATGCTTTAACGTCGGACGCTAGCGTCGGACGTTGGCCAATTGTAGCCATTATAACAATCGCTGGCACCGCCCCCTCGACGTTCGTCGAAAATTCTACGGGCTACGGTTGGCCAACGTCCGACTTCCACGTCCGACGTAAGGGCATGGGAACGCACCATTAAATAGGACCGTCATCTAAATCTTCAATGACAACAATGCACAACAATAAAACTAGTTTCCAAATGTTATGTCAAGGTCCATTTTTAATTGTTGTCCATCTGTTGTGTTATCTAGAGGAATTCTAATTAAGGGTCTTAGATCATTTTGAAAATAGTCTATTTCTATTCAATAAGGGTATGGTATCCAACACCTGAGGTATATGATGGAATCAGGCTGTCAACTTTCATTGATACTTCCCTAATACGTTTTATACTGGAAATTTGAACCGTTGCGACCATTTTTCTCCTATAAAATATTTAATTTTTACGAAATTTAGATAATATATCGCGTATTGAACTGTTGTCAACTTTGGGCGCTATAGTGACAGGTTTTCGTTCGCATCGGTGAAGTGATGCTTTCCGTGTGTGCTGTTCAAAGCAGAATTTAATATTACCTGAGTGCTTTTTTAATAGTTTGTCATGAAGTGTATGCGAGATCATGTTGGTGTAAACGGAGTTTACTTTGATTACGAGTTGGAAAGCGGGCGATCAGTTGATATCTATAATAAATTGTGCAATTCGTTGGATGTAGGGCGCCTTGCGTGTGCATTCTATCGTGTTCTAACGTTTAATCACTGGCATTTTGCTTGTAACATTTCAAAGTACTTAAGAAATAATATTTCACTGACACACAACACTTAGCAGACAGCTGAAGAAACTATATAAGGGCGAATTATTACGCGGTTGACTACGATAGCTGACACGGGTAGAACTATACCCGCGTTGGGAGAGACAATAATAGTGATAATAATAATAAAAATAATAATAATAATAATATTAATAATAATAATAATAATAATAATAATAATAATAATAATAATAATAATAATAATAATAATAATAATAAGTTGAAGGCTGCTATTAAAATCTGCCATTACAATAACATGTTCATAATGCGGTAGCCAAGCTGAGTGAATTTTCAAAATCGGTAAGAAATCCGTTCTTGGGAGGGCGATTCACTACCGCTAAGAGAACTTTCTGATCTGATGAAAACAAAGAGAGAGAGAGAGAGGGATTGAGAGAGAGAGAAAGAGAGAGATTGATTGATTGATTGATTAATGTCTTTTTTGATGGCGGGATTAATGCCTGTCAAGCATTCTCTTCCATCCAACCATGTTTCAAATACTAAAACATAGACTTTAGGCACAACATTATTAATTTTTAATCCTAGAAAGATGAAACATAAAAAATATGAGTATTTAATATAAAGTCAACTTAAATACAATTATGTTAGAAAGATGTTATACATGTAATAACACATATTGAGAGTTATAGTAATGTTATTATTAGAAATAGTAATATATAATAATAGTAATAATAATAATAATAATAATAATAATAATAATAATAATAATAATAATAATAATAATAAAAATAATAATATTAATAACAATAATAATAATAATGTTACAAATAATAATAATAATAATAATAATAATAATAAGGGTGCACTCTCGCATCGTCTTGGCTCAAGAGGAGCCCGATGGTGCAAATGAGAGAAGAGAAGAAAGGAAATAATAATAATAATAATAATAATAATAATAATAATAATAATAATAATAATAATAATAATAATAATAATAATAACAGTAACACGACGCAAAGAAGACACACACGAAGACAACGCAAATAAGATCATATCATTATGCAGTGTATACTATGAGTTAATTAGTTATCTGTGAGTTAATTAGTTATCTGTGCTATGAACAAGTACTAATAAGACAGTAACGACTGAAGTTGAACAAGGTACCTCATGGAAATACTTGACATTACATCTGCATTGTCCGTATAACATGTAAACACCGGCTTTGACCGAGATTGATGACTGTTTAAACTAGTAACATATTGTGCTTAGTGAAGTTAAATAAGGTAGACACATGGAAATACTTGACATTACGTCCGTATAACATGTTAACGCCGGTTTTGACCGAGATTGTATGATTGTGATACATTCAATAAAATAATAATAATAATAATAATAATAATAATAAAAATAATAAAAATAATAATAATAATAATCATAATAATAATAATAATAATAATAAAATAATAAAAATAATAGTAATAATAATCATAATAATAATAATAACAATAATAAAAAATTATAACAATAATAACAATACAAATAATAATAATAAAATAATAATAATAATTTTTGTTTAGGAATCCCTGTTATAGGGTGCACGCCAGCTTTACCTGATGCGCCCCTCTCAGGTGACTAACTAGATATATTAGGGTGGGTGGATAGTTAGGAAGGAATGTTCGAGGACTGGTAGTATGACTCAGTCCCAGCATTCGCCTTTACGACCAAGGAAAACACAGAAAAACCCTTCAGTCAGAACTGCCGGTGACCGGAATCGAACCGGCGACCTCCCGGATTGTGAATACACGCCTACACTGGGGAACTGGTGAGCAGGAACTGCATGGATGGTTATATGTTAGATTGCTTATATGACAAAGCAATATTATGATTGCAGATTGTATTCGCCACCCACGGAATGACTATAGACGATGAGTGAGGCAAAGAAATGCGCTTGCCTATGTACGAATGCAACATACAAATACAAATTTCCTTCCATTTACGAAGCAAAACAAATCCCATTAGTTCGGCCTTTTATGTTGTGTCATTAAATCCTGACATCACGGCAGGTAATCTGAGATTACTGTTAGATAAATTCCGGAACGCAGCTTTAGATTATATAGTTTTGTCTCCTACTTCGTGTAAGTCGTCCAGTTTATGAGTTCCCTGGATCTAGACTGAGAGTGAGTCAGCCGCAGGGTTTCGGCAAAGCCCCAACGAGATGCGAAAAGTCGTTGGGGTGAGGGGGGGGGGGGGGGAGTTGTCTTACTGTTTTGTCTGTGTTGTGTCTGTCTATAGGGACGGTGTCAGTTTCAGTGAAATAGAACATTTTGTTTTGCAATTTTGTTTTTGGAAAATTAAATTAAATACAAAAGTAAATTTGAAATACCAACCTAGATAACATATCAAATATGGTCACATGTATTTAGGGATTTCTTACGAACTCTAATTGAGCCTTTTTTTCGATTCGGTGTTCCATTATTGATATGTAATCAAAATCTGTAATATTATATGTAATGTCACTTTACTTTAAAACGGATAAGTTTTTACCTACTAAACGCCCAGTATAAAATACTGAAGTAAATTAATTAATATAAACCCCAAAATGTAATCATTCTCGAATATAATGCTATTATTGTTGCTCCAAGGAACGAAAGTTAAATTTTTATAAGTGGTCACATATGTTCACCTACTTTAAAGTTCATACATTACCTTTTTACATTAGGTGTGTTTTTTTACCAATTGCTTCAGGCGTTTAATACGTCACGTTTATCTTTGATATTTCACTATGTAAGACTTGATAGGACTTTGCAATAGAACGAAAAACTGTTCTGTCGGCTTCTTAAGCCCAGAAATGTCTGGGAGTTTGTATCCAAGTAATGATCCGTAGTGCAGTAGTTTCTTGCGGATATCGCAGCTTTTTGCACTGACAGAGTGAATTGCTTCTTTGAAAGTGGCTGAGAATCAACCGACTGGAGATTCGCGCGGTGTCGGTTCTATAGATCGTTTAGAAGTTTACGGGTTATCTTGAGAGAAAGTGTTTCTAGCTACTATGAACCAAAAACTATGAAATTTATGTGAAGATTCTTTGGAAATTTATTTATGTATGTAAAGTGATATAAGTGATGTAACCAGTTATAACAGTTATGAATACAGATGTTTGCATTGTACATTTATTAATAATATTACACTCCAAATAGTTTGTAGCGAAACAATTTCATTATGTTTAATTAATAATATGTGGGATTAAAATAATAATCATATTTCTTGTATTTTGTATGTACATAATATATCGACATACAGTTAGAATAAATCCAATGATATTCTCAAAAATCTAAGGTAAATTTTAGTGGAATTTACTAGGGATGACATCGGGTAGTAAAATCTGGATTCGATTCCAGCCCCTCAAGGATTCGGGTAACCCGAATCCTAGAAGCACTGTGCTAGAAGTGTAAATCACGTCGCTCAACATGTTATTTGAAGGCTATTGACCGCCCGTGGCAGAAGCTGCCAGCGTGCGTTCTGTCAGCCAGTGATGATGGTCGGTAAGGGGTGGGGGTAGGCCGAGAGCCAGTGGGAGCACAGGCACATAAAATAGGCTTAGTCTATTTTTAATCAACCCGATAATGGGTAGGCCTACATAACGGAGCGGGAAAGTATTTTATGGAATGGAAACAAGTCATTTTGTTATCACCATTGTTGGCGCATTGTTGGCACATTGTTGAAGCATACAACAATTCAACTAATAATGTACCAGAACAAGATTCGAATCCTTAGAACGGATTCGGGTAATTTTTGGATTCGGGTAACCCGGATACCCGGATACCCGATGTCATCCCTAGAATTTACCCTTACTCCGAGAAACAAGTCAAACCCTAGTTTGAAAATGTTGCACCTATGGTGCTTATGTTGGGTGGCGGGGGGGGGGGGGGGGGGGGGTGAGCAAGTGTTATTTCAACTCAACTCAAACAACCGATCACATTCAGGCATCCATAAGCGCAATATAATTTGGTTCGAAAAAGTTCTCGCTGGTCCCCAGGCCCGCCGGAACATATTCATAGCTACTCAGCCGTCATAGAGAACAACTGGGCAATCAGGAAAGTTTTGTATTTATCCACAGTAAATAGTATTTTCCTTCTCCTGGGGTTAATTCAAAATATATACTCATATTTGAATTCGGTGAACTATTATTTCTATGCTCTTATGTTCACTGCCCATCCAATGCGTGACATCAAACAAGCTAATGAAAAGCCAGACTATTTACCTGCAAACAGGGCTGTATTAAGGCATAGGCTAACTAGGCTGGAGCCTAGGGCGCCGACATTTCAGGGGGTGCCAAAGCGCCCCCCCCCCCCCCCATCGGTGCCGAAATGCGCCGAGGGCCGAGGCGTGTAACTCCTTACTTTTCAACAGGCGAGACTGGGGCCGGTGAAATTATTGCAAATGTAGGCCTCTTTTTTTTAACCTAAAATGCATGCATATGTTTTTTAGCATGTTGAATTTAGGAAGGGGGGGTGGGGGGGCGTATCTACTTTTTAGCCTATGAGCGCCAAATGTCTTGATCCGGCCCTGCCTGCAAACCAAATATCTATTACAAAACAGAATTTGCTTTGATATATTATATTTCAGTGATATTTGATAAAGGATTACTGTCAGTTCCAGAGCAATATCATGACAGTTAGTTCTTTGATCTAGAGCTAAATATATGTGCGCAACGCACCGACGGTGAATGTGGGTTTAGTTTGGTACTAAAGCTTAGCGTGGCAGCTGTTCTTGGGACGGAAATTACTTGAATGTACCTCCGGAAAATAGCCAAGGAAATAATTCAGGCGTGCTATACCTTGCACATTAAATAATCTTGCACTATAATAATGTTATTTCTTTACCTTTTGCCTGGTCAAATGATATTCATGGTTAATTTATACATTATGAATGATATACGAGAGGTCAAAAATGAATGCGCGGAATTATAAAATAAAAACATTCTCAAACAGGCTCTAGCGATAGAAAATGGTGCTGATGGTGGTGGTATTAAATAAGTTAGTTATGCCCGGTCGTATGACTATAATTAAATATTTTATTTATTCGTCCTCGGACTTTTCATAATTCTTTCGGCGGTTGTTATACTGAAAACAACTTAGTGCGTATGCGTGATGACAATATGGTACACTCGTAACGGAGATCTTCCGCTTAGTAGAGTGAACAAGCCTCATTATATAGTCACGCCCGCTGTGTTAGAAATTTGCAAGTAACCAACCCAGGGACGTTAAATATCCCTAACTGACCTGTTCCAAGTAAAGGTGTGTAGACTACTTATATAAATTGGTGCAACTATATAGGTCCATTAAGTTGTAACCACCCATTACAGCACAAACGATTTAACCAATCGCATTCGTTAGTGCTACGTTTGTGCTGGTTTGTGCCGCAAACCGCATCGTTTGTGCTGCTACTGTTAAAAAGTTACAGCCACTTGAATGTGGGTGGTTACAACTTAATGCCTAACCACCCATTCTTCTAATCGACTTGCAACTGTGCAAGCGGTTAGTGCTACGTTTGTGCTGGTTTGTGCCGCAAACCGCATCGTTTGTGCTGCTACCGTTAAAAAGTTACAGCCATTTGAAAGTGGGTGGTTACAACTTAATGCCTAACCACCCACTCTTCTGATCGACTTGAAACTTTGCAAGCAGTTAGTGCTACGTTTGTGCTGGTTTGTGCCGCAAACCGCATCGTTTGTGCTGCTACCGTTAAAACGTTACAGCCACTTGAAAGTGGGTGGTTACAACTTAATGCCTAACCACCCATTCTTCTGATCGACTTGAAACTTTGCAAGCGGTTAGGGCTACGTTTGTGCTGGTTTGTGCCGCAAACCGCATCGTTTGTGCTGCTACCGTTAAAAAGTTACAGCCACTTGAAAGTGGGTGGTTACAACTTAATGCCTAACCACTCATTCTTCTGATCGACTTGAAACTTTGCAAGTGGTTAGTGCTACGTTTGTGCTGGTTTGTGCCGCCAACCGCATCGTTTGTGCTGCTACCGTTAAAAAGTTACAGCCACTTGAAAGTGGGTGGTTACAACTTAATGCCTAACCACCCACTCTTCTCATCGACTTGAAACTTTGCAAGCGGTTAGTGCTACGTTTGTGCTGGTTTGTGCTGCAAACCGCATCGTTTGTGCTGCTACCGTTAAAAAGTTACGGGCACTTATATGTGGGTGGTTACAACTTAATGCCTAACAACCCATTCTTCTGATCGACTTGAAACTTTGCAAGCGGTTAGTGCTTCGTTTGTGCTTGTTTGTGCCGCAAACCGTCTCGTTTGTGGTACCTGTTGTGTTATTTATGTATTAGGATGGTGCAAGTATTTGCATAGGTGCTTTATTTCTATGTATATTAGATAGGCCTACAACAATTACAATACTTGATAATTTGTGAGAACAGTTTTTTAACACATCATCGATTTTGCAATGTGGCAATATAATGCAGGTTTCACCTAGCAAAATTTTGATCTTCAGGTATTGTATCTTATTGTATTCAAAGGTAAGTTGGTAGTTAATTTATTTTTATTATTATTATTATTATTATTATTATTATTATTATTATTATTATTATTATTATTATTATTAGGATTTATTAGGCCTTCGGTTACGAGCAGTCGTACAGAGCGGACGTGTTTGCCTCGCTCTCCTCGCTCGCTGTGTGCGCTGCGTTACTCAGCGATGTCGTGTGGAAAGTGCAACGGTGACTTACCCACTGACGGAGATTATGTGTCGTGTATGGGGTGTTCGAATAATTACCATTTTAAAGATTGCTCGGGGTTAAAACGAGGAACGTATAATGCTAAATCGCAAGACAGTAAATCACAGTGGCGTTGTGTAAAGTGTCGCGAAGAAAGGAAGGCTGGCGAGACGGATGAGACGGTTACCCTACAAACTGTTTTAAAAGTAGTTTGTGAACTGCGTAGTGAAATTCAAGACATCAAAAACGAACTTTTTTCCTTGAGGGACTTAAAAGAAAAACTGATTGAAAACGATCGAGCTATTCAAAACTTAGTGGAAGAAGTGGCTCTTAAAGGGATAGTCAGATGAAGAACTAAAAAATCACCAATTAGTCATTAGTCCATGAAATTCAGTTATGTGTAAAATACAATTGATATAGGTTGCTTCAATGCAAGAAAAAAAATAGTGAACAATTAGCTATTCTACAGATTCCCTTCGGCAGCTCTTGCTGCATTTTTCTTCTAAAGCGTAGTGTAACTGTATCGGTTCTGAGGTCGCTGGCGCCTTCCCGATAGACAAAGAACTCATTGTGTTATACGAGACCTGCCCGCGCTCCGCGAAACACTCGACGACTGCGGACAGTACCGCTCAAAACAGATTGCAACTTTTCTACACATCATGTCACAAAACAATTAATTGCAGGGTATTTTGTAGAAGTACACGTTCGTACTAAGAAGCATGTTATCGGTAGAGAAACGATGCACATTAAACCTCCTGATCGATTTTTGATCAGTGCCCTATTTTAGCGGTGGTTTTACTTTCTCAAGGCAACATTTTTTTTATATGGGAATTACCATGAGAAAAGTTGCTCGGTGCTACTTGGTAGCACCAAACCAAATAATCGCGTTTTCTTTAATTTTTTTAACCGCCTGCTTTTAAAGTATGGTATCTTTTAGTCATGTTTTTTATATTTAAAGGTGGACATCTACAAATGGTAGTTCTTTAGTTTTTCACCCGACTATCCCTTTAAGGACAAAGTAATAGCTGACCTTGCAGGGCAGGTATATGATCTTGATCAGTACGGCAGAAACAGAAATATTGAGATTTCCAACGTGATTGAGTGTGACAACGAAAACATTGAAAACGTTGTTAGATCTATTGTGAATAAACTGGATGTAGAATTAGACGAGTACGATATAGACGCGGTTCATCGGGTGCCGGCAAGAAACAAGAATTATCCCTCCAAGGTCGTTGTACAATTCACTTCGCGCAAGAAACGTGACGAGATCTTAGCTGCTCGGCGCCGAACCGTCAAAAACAGTGACTTTATTCGGGGAGTTCCGAAAGATAAAGATTTAAATATCTTCATCAACGAGCATCTTTCTCCCTATTTTCGTAATTTGTTTTGGCAGGTCAAGCAAAGGGCAAAGGTTGTTGGTTACAAATTTGTCTGGTTTCGGCGAGGGGTGATTTGTGCTCGCAAAGACGAGCAGGCAACGGTAGTGTTCAAGATAAAAAGAGCTGGGGACATTGAGCAACTGAAGTAGATAGGCCTGAGTGACGCAAATGGACGTATGGTCTCAAGACAGTCTTGAAGATACAGATTGGTCTTGTGAAAGTACGGACAATTTGGACGATTGGTGTGCGAAAAATTGCAAAGGTATCACGGTTTTTCATTTAAATATTAGGTCTGTAAAGAAAAACTGGGACGAACTACTTATAATTTTGCAAAACCAGGTAAATAAATTCCATGTTTTAGTTTTAAGTGAAGTGAACATATTAGAAGAAACTTCAGTGTTTCAAATAGAAGGATATAATCGTTATTGCAAACTAAGACAATTGAAGAGAGGTGGTGGATTAATTTTATTTGTTAGCAAGAACTTGAGGTTTGATAGAGAAGAAGTATTATTTAAAAGTTTCGAAGGTATTTCTGGAAATATTATTACAGGAGAGGGAACGGCTATATCACTGTTATGTGTGTATAGACCTCCTGATTACAATACTAAATTAGAGTTCATTAATGAAATAGAAAATTACTGGAGCAAAAATAAACACAAATATTGCATATACCTTGGGGACTCAAATATTGATGTACTTGATCACAAGGACGACCGAGTCCGGTTGTATCAGGCGGGCCTGGCTACTTGCGGTTTTGTACAATGTGTCACTGTAGCGACGCGTGAGGAAATAGTAAATAATCGACTCAGCAGTACGTGTATAGACCATGTTTACATTCGAGGCCTCGACTTAAATATCAAAACAGCGG
The DNA here is from genome assembly GCA_945910005.1 of Isoperla grammatica. Taxonomy (NCBI): domain Eukaryota; kingdom Metazoa; phylum Arthropoda; class Insecta; order Plecoptera; family Perlodidae; genus Isoperla; species Isoperla grammatica. The sequence goes on along the minus strand of OX246740.1, from coordinate 11,301,066 downwards.
TATATACAACTAAGATTAGCGATCACTATCTGATAGTTGCATCAACAGGCGTTGACCTTACTCATATTAATAATAAAGATGAACCTGTCTTTTATAAATGTTTTAGTGAAGCAAAAGTATTGGAAGTGTTGAAAAGTATGCAATGGGGGAATTTATTATCAGCTAAAAAGTGTAATCCCTTATACGAAGCAATCCAGAGCAATTTTAAAATAGCTTATGATAGGGCAACAAATTTTAAAGAGACAAAAATTAAAAAAAGAGTGAATAAAAAGTGGATGACGAAAGAATTATTAGACCTAGTAAAGGCAAGAGATTGCGCTTTTCAAAGATGGAAATCATGTCCACAGTTCAGTGTTCATAAGCAAGACTATCGGAGAAATTATAATATGTTAAGAAATAGAATTAACAAAAAAATAGTCAGCGGCAAACGTCATTACTTTGTAAATCTAATAGAACGGGGTAAAGAATGCATTAAAACAACTTGGCAAAATATAAATGAATTAGTGGGTAGGAAGCGGAAAGATACAGTTGAGGAAGTTATAAATAAATACCTTGGTAAACATGATACTATTTCAAATGTAGCGAACAAATTTGCAAACACCTTTGTAGATGAAATTGAAAATACTATTCACCATTGCGACATCACTTGTACAGGTAATAATATGAGAGATGACGCACACGAACAACAATTACAGTCGATATACGTGCCTCCCGTCTCTGCGACCGTAGTGAAAGATATAATACTAAGCATGAATAAAAATAAACAGGCAGGAATTGACGGAATTAGAGTTAAGGATTTGCAAAATATAGTTAATGAAATCAGTCCAGTAATTGCTCTCTTCATAAACTTATCTTTGAAAGAGGGAATCATACCAGACACTTTAAAAACTTCTGTTGTTAGGCCTATCTTCAAAAAAGGTGATCATTTAAACTATGTTAATTACAGACCAATTGCCATCATGTCTAGCATTGAAAAAATATTAGAAAGATATGTGGCGGATTGCTTAATAAATTACGTGACGAAATTTAAAATAATCAATAAAAACCAATATGGATTTCAAAAGGGCAAAAGTACGGTAGATCTATTAGCATCCTTTTCTGATTTAATTAATACTAAACTTGACGAAAATTGTAACATTTTATGCATGTTTATTGATTTTAAAAAAGCTTTCGACACTCTAGATTATAATAAACTATTAGAGGCATTGGAATTAATAGGGGTTAGAGGTACTTTACTGAACTGGTTTAAAAATTATTTATCGGACAGAAAACTAATTGTAAGAATAGGGGAAGTGTACAGTGAAAGTAAGTCATGTAGCAGTGGCGTACCGCAAGGATCTATTTTAGGGCCTCAATTATATTTAATATATGTAAACGTTATGGTTCGGTACATTGTTAAATGTTTTGCTTTCTGTTATGCAGATGACACAGCTTTAGTAGCTATACATAAAAACTTAAAAATTGCAGAAAAATACTTACAAGATGACTTTCTTAATTTACTTAGGTGGAACCATGACGTTAGGCTCATTATAAATTTTGAAAAAACAAAGATTGTTCACGTTTCCATGCCGTTAAACTCAGATCGCAATAATAATGTACAAGTTGTCGCACACACTTTTGATTGCTTACATCATAATGCTGGTAAAATGGATTTGGAGTGTTCGTGTGATGCATTAATATCGACTGTAAACAGTCATCCATATTTAGGTCTAGAGATAGATAATAAGTTTTGCTGGGATAAACAAATAGAGAAAATAACTAAACGCCTAAGATCATGTGCTTGTCAATTGTATACAGTTAAAAGTGTTTTACCTAATAAGTATGTAAGAATGGTCTATATAGCTCTTGCTGAGTCGGTTATTTCCTATGGTCTAATAATTTGGGGTAATGCCTCGTTGTCGCATCTTGATAGTATAATTTCCATTCAGAACAAAATAATAAATATGATAACTTTTGACAACAACAGTATACATTCATTGGATGGTTACAGATTATTAAATGTTTTGCCTGTTCAAGAATTATTCATATATAAATTAATATTAAAATACTTTTTTGTAGAAACTCATAAAAATTGTATAGAACACAGAACTTGCACTCGGGCTAAATCAACGGGGGTATATCAGCTGCCACTCTTTAAAAATAAGCATGGTAAAAGAACATTAAGTTATTGTATACCGTTTTATTTTAATAAGCTTCCGGCAAATATTAAAGATTTAGAAACTTTTTTTGAAATTAAAAGAGATTTAAAGGCATTTCTTTTGTTGGGTATGCAGTGTTAGCTGTTTTTGTTATTGTTGTTGTGTTTTTCATTACTGTCTTATTATTTATTTTGTTTTGGTTGTATGAGAAAATGAAAGTTGATATTATTTTTCATTACAAATCAGAATTGCTTTGCTATTTTTTATAGAGATATTTTGTTTTTGTTTTTATTGATTTTTGTAAGCACGATTTTCTTTAATGTGATGTATTCCACAGATAAGCTGCTTCGTGCAGCTTTGTGGATAACCGAATCTTACTTCTGAAATATATGTATAGAGAAATGTAATTATCAATAAAAAAAAAAAAAAAAAAAAATTATTATTATTATTATTATTATTATTATTATTATTATTATTATTATTAATTTTATTATTATTATTATTATTATTATTATTATTATTATTATTATTATTATTATTATTATTATTATTATTATTTATTTGTTTTATTTATTTTTAACATGTTATGAGCTATGACCATACATGGTAGTACAATATATAAATCAAAGCACACTGATGGTAGTGAGCAGTTAGAGCAAGCCCCATTTACACATTACATGTGTCTAACTACCATGTTCTAAAAATTAGTTTATAATACTACATTTTTAATGTACGTTGATGTTTGTATGTACAACACATTTACTTGTGTTAAATGTTGCTTGATAATACAGTGGTATTTTTTATTTACAGTTCTAGTTTTTGACGTGATAAACAATTCTGAACAGATCCAGTTATGTCAGTCGTGTATGTGTAAGTGTGCATGTGCTTGTGCAAGGCCGTCTAGATATATCGCTTCGCTCTCCAGGCCTGCAACTACTTGGCGTGACGTCACGAGCACAGGCGGACTGGCGAGCGGCCGTAGCATGGCGCGCAACACAGTATATGCCTTATAAAACAAAGTTACTCACTATTTTGCCCCCTCATATGCATGTCCCAAGAAAAGGATAAAGTTACGGTGCGGATGGTACCGAATTTGTTCCGTGTTTACATCATTTCACTGCGTAATTGGCACCTAAATAAACTATTGACGTTTCTAATTTTGAGCCCATAGGCTTATGACACTTCTATTTTACATACGATTTATTCGAAAAAAGCGTATAATTGAAATATGTGGTTATGAAATAATGTGGATAACTTGGATTATTTTGTATTACAATTATGAATCATAGCATCATAGTAAATTATATCTCTTATTATTCATCTTACTTTTTAATTATTTGGATGGTATTGGTTATTGTATATCATGTTTGATTCTACAACTGATAATTTAATATCTTAAATTGGTTGATTTTGGTGTAAATAAATTATTTAAAGCCTTTTGGACTACTTGTTTGTGCTGTTGATGTACTTTAGTTCGATTTACAGCCCGGCACGCAACATTTGCGAGGCATTTTGTCCACCGAACCTCAGAGTTTATTTTATAGGAATAAAATATATCCATAAAACGTCATTTTAAACAAAAATATTAACGGGATTGTAACTGTAAAGACACGATATCATGAATTATCACTGAACATGATTATAAATAACACTTCACATACTTCACGAAGTTTTAAATGTTACTTTTTCCATACAAACACACACTGTACACACCCGCACAAAACTCGGCTCGAATGTAACATGTTGTCTAGACTATTAGGTAAAGACGTGACTTGATTGAAACTGTTCTGTATACCTACCTTAGTAACCCATATTGTAGCTCAGACGGAAATAGCTATTTCTTGGATACGTAAATAAGTCGTCAATGGACCATTCAAAGACAATGCAAATGTCAATTTGGACTTTGAAAGGAATTTTAATCCCATTTCTTGCTACACAGAAAGTGCAAACATATTTCAGACGGTGCAGAATATTATACTGTCTAGTACTTAAATGCATCATGCATCAGACGGTCGGGAATGTCGAGAAAACAAATAAAATTGGGATATGTTAAGTAGCGCGCAATGCTTTTCATAGAGCGGAGAGCCGAGCCATCCGCCTACTTGCGTGACGTCACAGCGGTGATCGAGAGCCAGGTGCAGGCCTGTACATCACGAAGGCCTCGGCTTGTGTGTGCATGTGCTTGTATTGGTCTATGTGTGCATGTATGTTAGTGCGTGTGTTCTTTATTTGTGTATGTTCTTGGGCCTTTATACAAGTGTCGTTTACCGGGCTATAAGACAATGACTCTGTTCTTTTTTTATGATTTTATCTCTAGGAGTTTTACGTTTGAATTTAACTTATTGTACACGTGTGCTGCTCTACAGTAGAACTCATTTTGGTATATAAAGAAGTCCGAGCAAAAGGAGGGCACAATGTGACCCCTTTTCCGTACCTTGCTGAGCGGTAATTTAGCTGAATTCTATGTAACGATCTAGGCCTACCAAATTATTGTATATTTTTTTTTAGGTATATAATATCTATTTCAACAAAGTTATTTTCAAGCGACAGTACGTTGCATATTCTATTTATTTCTTTACTGTCACATTCATGTCTTCGAGTAATAAATTTCGTGGCTCTGTTCTGAATGCTCTCAAGTTTCTGTATATTACACTTAGTGGTATAGGATTCCACGCAGGACATCCATACACTAATACTGACAAACAGAAATATGTACACAGCTTGCTTAACCTTTGGCCTGGCACTGTACAAGGTTCTAGAAACGAACCCTAGGAGTTTTGCAGCCTTGTTTCTGACTATTTCCGTTCAAATGTTCCATTTTAAGTCGTGAGCAACAGTTATTCCCAAAAGGTTATACATTTCACAGTTTTTACTTTAGTATTTTAATGTGAAAATCAAAATAATTAAGTTGTTTTGATTTTTAAATACACTTGTAGTGAAATTTTTTTCTCATTCAATGACATGTAATTGACATGACACCACAATCGTATGTTGTCCAAATCATTTTGCAGTACAGTTACATCATACATCTTCGAATTTCGGAATTGACACAATCATTGTGGTGTATGAACGTAATTGAAACACACAAGTAACGTGAAATGCATACAAAAATGAACTCGACATGAAAGTCGTTTGTAGCACAGCAAGTATTATAGCAACGTTAAGAAACCAAAATCAGACATCTACATTATTGTATGTATTACACGAATTATTTTTATAATACACAATATTCTTTACGTTACTAGACAAAAAGTTATGTCACAAAAATACTATCTCGATACATATTCCTAACTTGTTTTTTATATTTATAGTTTTGTAGTTGAATCTACTTACGGTTAGGTAAACAAGATATAAGTCGCGTGCCACAATTCAGCAGCTGAGTCTGCTGAGCAAGCGTAGTGTTCTAGTATAAAGCTGTTTAGTTCACTGATAGTAAGCAAGGTGTTCCTTTATTCAGAATACTGAGTCGGCTGAGTAAGCGAACACCAAAAAGAACAAAGTGCCGCTCAGTCCAATTGCATACCTCAAAAACGCGGTAAATACAAAACATGATACTTCCTTTTTTTGGTGTTTCCTTCTTTTAGTATAGGTATTACTCAATCTTTGCACTTAAATAACAGATTTTGCAATTTCTTGCACTTACATAACAAAAGTACACATTTTATGATCGCAGTCGCTTGACAAAGAAGTATCAGAAATAGAACATTTAATTTTGATGACCCGAAACAAGCGTTTTCGTTCCAAATATTACAAGTCAGCGACATCATTTTCCACTTATCAAGCAAACTTAGCAGCTGAATTATGGCAAGCGACTATAATATACCCCGAATTTAATTAACAATTAACAATCAATTGTCTTCTGACAAAATTATAAGTACTTATTTTCTGTGGGAGATATTATATTATTATATATTATACGCTATATTAAATGCCTTATTGCCTGTATGACTTCAAACTAAGTTAATCGTTTACAGATTTTGCACCCCACCGAACTTCCCGCCACAAACCCCGAACTGTGGCAGCAGCTTGAACTGCTTTAAATCTGTATTGAGGAATAAAATCATGAAGTGAGTGTAATGTGTAATTCAAATATTAACATCTCATTGGCAGGTACTGATATGTGCGAACACACTAAAATTAGCATGCACAAAGAAGTGACTTTCCTTTCAATATCATTAAACTAGGAAAACGCCCTGGGTTGCCAGATGAGCGATTGTTAGATAAGCGGAGTGAATATCTCATTTTAACTCGATCGGCGCTTTGTCTGTGTGTTTGTGTACAGAATTTTGTTCGACGCGCACAGACCAAACGGCTTGACTGATTTGGTTGACATTTTCAGTCAACACTCGTGACCGCTAAACTAAATGCTGTTGACATATCTAGTAAAATCCGTCAGGATGCCAACCTACAAAAAATTAATAAGTGAAAAATATTGAGTTTTAATTGTTTTTGTTCATTGCGCACAGGTCAAACGGCTTGACGGATTTGGCTGAAATTTTAAGTCAACACTAAAGACTAGTAAACTAGATGCTTTTATATAGGGCCTAATCAGAAAAATTCTTCAAGATACCAACCAACAAAAAATTAGTTAGTGAAACATATTTAAATTTTCTTATTAAAACTTATAGCCGGATTTAAATACTTTATTATATTTATGTCCAGAATAACAATTCCAACACACGATAAAAATTTTAAAGTTGTAACTATACCCGACAATTAAAAAAAAATATATATGTTGTTGTTTTTTTTTGCAAAATTTTGTTCGTTACGCACAGTCAAATGGCTTGACGAATTTGGTTGATATTTAAATCAACACTCGTTACCACTAAAGTAGATGCTCAACATAACCAGGAAAATCTGTCAAGATGCCAACATACAAAAATTAATTAGTGAAACAAATTCAATGTATAATTTTATTTATTTATATTAAAACTTATCACCGGATTTCATTAATTTTTTTTAAATGGTTTGCACAATAATGATATCAACACATTACAAAAGTTTTTGAACTGTTTTCCTGTTAACCAATATTGTATGATTAGGGAATAATTTTGCAAATTTTAATTTTTTCGTCACGCACATTACAAACGGCTTGACGGATTTGGTTGAAATTTGCTGTCAACACTCGTGACTTCTAAACTAGATGCTGTTAATATAACCAGCAAAATCCGTCAAGATGCCAACCTACGAAAAAAAATAAACATTTTATAAAAGCACTCATCTGGCAACAGAGCGGTAATGAATGGCAATGAATTGCAATGGAAATGAATCATTATTTTTTAGTTTGGCATCTTGACGGATTTTGCTGGTAATGTTAACAGCATCTACTTTAGTGGTCACTACATCCGTTAGCCGTTTGATCACTGCGCGACAAAATTAAAATTTTCAAAATATATTGCCTTAAATGACCAATATTTGGTTACAAGATGGCGGTAAACAAAACAATTCCCAAACTTTTGTCATGTATTGACATTATTATTGTTGACAAAATTACTGAAAACAAAAATATTTTATTAAATTTTAATTATAGTAAATAAATAAAACATTGAACTTGTTTCAGTAATTATTTTGATGAAGGTTGGTATCTTGACGGATTTTGCTGGTAATGTTAACAGCGTCTAGTTTAGTGGTCACGAGTATTGACAGGAAATGTTAACAAAATCTGTCAAGCCGTTTGAACTGTGCGCGATGAACTAAAGTCTGCACAAAAACAAACAAAACTTTGTTTACAAAATGGCGGTTCAAGTTACAACTTTCTTATCACGTATCGACATTGTAATTCTGGAAGAAAATGTAAAAAAAGTATTTAAATCCGTTAATAAAATTAAACAAAAAAAAAATAAAAAATGATATTTTCACTACTAAATTTTGTGTAGGTTGGCATCTAGACCGATTTTGCTGATTATGTTATCAGCATCTAGATAAGTGGTAAAAAGTGTGGACTTAGAATTTCAGACGAAGCTGTCAAGCCGTTTGACCTGTGCGATACGAAAATTAATTAAAGTTCAATCTTTTTCTCTCATTCATTTTTTGTAGGTTGCCATCTTGACTTATTTTGCACGTACACAGCATCTAGCTTAGTGGTCACGAGTGTTGACAGACCATAACAACCATATTCGTCAAGTCGTTTGACATGTGCACGACGAAAAACGTTTGATCACAAACAAAGAATACATATTTTTACTAATAGCTGCTAAAGTTACAACTTTAAAATTTGTCACGTGTCGAAAATGTTGTGATGGACCTAAATAAAAAAAAAGTAGTAATCTGTATAAAAGTTTTAATAAAAAAATTAAAGCTGCCATTTTTCACTAATCTTTTTTATGGTTGCCGCTTGCACAGTTGCAAGTCGTTTAGAAGAATAACTGGTTAGGCACCAAATTATAACCAACCAACTTCAAGTGGCTGTCACTTTTTAACGGTAAAAGCACAAACAATGCTGTTGGCGGCACAAACCAGCACAAACGTAGCACTAACCGCTTGCACAGTTGCAAGTCGATCAGATGAATGGGTTGTTAGGCATTAAGTTGAAACCACCCACTTTCAAGTGGCTGTAACTTTTTAACGGTAGCAGCACAAACAATAAGGTTGGCGGCACAAACCAGCACAAACGTAGCACTAACCGCTTGCACAGTTGCAAGTCGATCAGAGGAATGGGTGGTTAGGCATTAAGTTGTAACCACCCACTTTCAAGTAGATGTAACTTTTTAACTGTAGCAGCATAAACGATGCGGTTTGCGGCACAAACCAGCACAAACGTAGCACTAACCGCTTGCACAGTTGCAAGTCGATCAGAGGAATGGGTGGTTAGGCATTAAGTTGTAACCACCCATTTTCAAGTGGCTGTAACTTTTTAACGGTAGCAGCACAAACAATAAGGTTGGCGGCACAAACCAGCACAAACGTAGCACTAACCGCTTGCACAGTTGCAAGTCGATCAGAGGAATGGGTGGTTAGGCATTAAGTTGTAACCACCCACTTTCAAGTGGCTGTAACTTTTTAACGGTAGCAGCACAAACAATAAGGTTGGCGGCAAAAACCAGCACAAACGTAGCACTAACCGCTTGCACAGTTGCAAGTCGATCAGAGGAATGGGTGGTTAGGCATTAAGTTGTAACCACCCACTTTCAAGTGGCTGTAACTTTTTAACGGTAGCAGCACAAACAATTAGGTTGGCGGCACAAACCAGCACAAACGTAGCACTAACCACTTGCACAGTTGCAAGTCGATCAGAGGAATGGGTGGTTAGGCATTAAGTTGTAACCACCCACTTTCAAGTGGCTGTAACTTTTTAACGGTAGCAGCACAAACAATTAGGTTTGCGGCACAAACCAGCACAAACGTAGCACTAACCGCTTGCACAGTTGCAAGTCGATCAGAAGAATGGGTGGTTAGGCATTAAGTTGTAACCACCCACTTTCAAGTAGATGTAACTTTTTAACTGTAGCAGCACAAACGATGCGGTTTGCAGCACAAACCAGCACAAACGTAGCACTAACCGCTTGCACAGTTGCAAGTCGATCAGAAGAATGGGTGGTTAGGCATTAAGTTGTAACCACCCACTTTCAAGTGGCTGTAACTTTTTAACGGTATCAGCACAAACGATGCGGTTTGCGGCACAAACCAGCACAAACGTAGCACTAACCGCTTGCACAGTTGCAAGTCGATCAGAAGAATGGGTGGTTAGGCATTAAGTTGTAACCACCCACTTTTAAGTGGCTGTAACGTTTTAACGGGAACAGCACAAACGATGCGGTTTGCGGCACAAACCAGCACAAACGTAGCACTAACCGTTGGCAAACTTTCAAGTCGATCAGAATAGTGGGTGGTTGGGCATTAAGTTGTAACCACCCACATTCAAGTGTGTGTAACTTTTTAACGGCAGCAGCACAAACGATGCGGGTTGCGGCACAAACCAGCACAAACGTAGCACTAACCAAGATAAAGCATTGTATTAGATGAGAATAAATTTACGGATTTTAAAACATTAAGTTGTCACCACCCACATTCAAGTGGCTGTATCTTTTGAACGGTTACAGCACAAACGATGCGGTTTGCGGCACAAACCAGCACAAACGTAGCACTAACCGCTTGAGAAGTTAAAAGTCGATCAGAAGAGTGGGTGGTTAGGCATTAAGTTGTAACCACCCACTTTCAAGTGTATGTAACTTTTTAACGGTAACAGCACAAACGATGCGGTTTGCGGCACAAACCAGCACAAACGTAGCACTAACCGCTTGCACAGTTGCAAGTCGATCAGAAGAACGGGTGGTTAGGCATTAAGTTGTAACCACCCACATTCAAGGGGCTGTAACTTTATAACGGTAACAGCACAAACGATGCGGTTTGCGGCACAAAACAGCACGAACGTAGCACAAACCGCTTGCAAAGTTTCAAGTCGATCAGAAGAATGGGTGGTTAGGCATTAAGTTGTAACCACCCATTTTCAAGTGTCTGTAATTTTTTAACAGTAACAGCACAAACGATGCTGTTTGCGGCATAAGCCAGCACAAACGTAGCACTAACGAATGCGATTGGTTTCATCGTTTGTGCTGTAATGGGTGGTTACAACTTATATGTGGTGTAGCCAATGCGCTGCTGCATCTCTACATTCGTAGACTCCAACGCTTTCACGTGATTGATAATGTGGTACAGTAGACTTGTATATAAATATATGTTATACTCCAGGGAGTCAATTAAGACGGTGTGTTGCTTAGAGACCTTTGCTTAACCCAGTAAGAGGATGATGGAACGTTGTCTTCACTATTCAGGTCACGTTAGAGCAATAATCATACATCTCACACACGTGCATTGAGAAATTACTTTGTTGTGTGTACTTTGTGTTGTGTTTAACTATCATTAGTAAATAAACCGTTAGAGTATATGCATTATTTCATATATTTTACTTTACGTCAGCCCACATACTTTGTCAAATTTGAAATTGTTTAATATATTTTTTAATCCCATGAGGATTTTTAGTATACGTATTCTTGGTATGAATTCCAGTAAAACATAACTGAGATAAAGAATGAACAAAGACATTAAACATGCGAACACACAAACCATCTCAAAACCAGTGTGCTTCGAAACACCGGCATTACCTTGAGAAAGAATCTAGAAAGAAGTTGAAAACATTATTGAAATTATGTTACTATTAAAAAATAAAGATGAAGTCGTGTTTTATAAGATGAACACTAGGTTGCGTCATATTTCAAAATGGAAGGATGCTCTTAAACGCTAAATGTATCAAACGTTCAAAAGGATGTAATAAAAATGTCATTTCGTTTCAAAGCGTATTTTCTTTAATGCTGACTATTACTAATTAGTTAAAGTGGCAAGCTCCGCAAAAGTTTTATGAACCACTAGTTTTAATGAAGATGATAAGTATCAACCAATTTTACATCCATTCATAAACTTTTCAAAACTCATCTAATCCAATTTTTTATTTTTAGTAATCCAATTTGACGAAGTAACGTAACCTATTTTCAGTACTCCCTGGTGTGTGTGATAGATATGTATTGAATAACGTACTATTTTGAGAAAATAAATTCCAATTTCAAGTGTCAATTCCGTGGTATAAACTATAAAGTTGTGTAACATCAGCATGTCAGGTTGTTACTTATTAACGAAGTACACCGATAGAAGCAGCTTAGAGGTAAGACGCAAGACCGAGCGCAAGACTCAAATGCGCTGGTACGATACCAGCCACCGGCAATCCTGAGTAAAATCTAAAATTAAAAGATAAGGCGAAGAGGCTAGACAGTGGCATGTAATATTTTTATATAACTATTTGGTGGTTTAAATAAAATAGTATTTCTGATATTTTTTAACACACGTGAACAAGTTATATTGAGATATCATGTCTACACAATTGTATTGTAACATTAACATGGGCCCCAAAACGAGCAAGTTACGAGTAAGTAAGTAAGTAAGTAAGTAAAGGTCAATCTACAATGAAAATTAACAGTAACAGTAACAGTAAGGTTTTAAACAATCCTATTGGCTGATGAGCAACAATAAGCTTACATCAGCCAATAGGATTTGTTAAACCCTTACTGTTGCTGTTACAGTTACCATGTTAATTTTCATTGTGGATGGGCCTTAAATAAGTAAGTAAGTAAGTAAGTAATTAACTAAGTAACTAAGTAACGAGTAAGGCAGAGGTTGATGGTAGGAAAGGAAGCCGACAGATAAACAAGAAAAGTTGACAATGAGCAGATTGTAATAAATACACTCACAAACACGGTATTTTAACCCACCGCCTCCGGGACTAAACACCGAGTATTTGCTTACCAAAGCACTCGAAGAAGATGAAACGTAATAGTCTTCATTCATTTTGTTTCTATTTGCGTGAAGCAATTATTTTTGAGAACAGCCATGGTAAAGGAATAAAAGAAAACATGTGAAGTCGTTACCTACTTCAAACGAATGTAAAACCAGACAGGTACGAAACTACGCTCCTATTTCTTTAAATATTTACAATGTAAAAGCACCCAAGCTCGTTCGTAACATCACAGCAATAGTCTCTATAATAATAAAAAAAAGGTAGATATTTTACAAACAAGAAATCAAGAGAATATTTTTTTTAGAAGGAGAATAATTTGTGTTTATAACAATCATACGCTTCGTTATATAGCGGCTGCAAGTCGGTATTTATATTCATGATTATTATATTGCTTACTAATTGTACAGACAATGCATTATATTTTCAATGTTATTTGTATTTAATATGGTGTTAAACGACGAAATTGACAACTAGATCAAATGGCGTCGTAGGACATTGGAAGAAAGGGATAAAGTAGGAGGTAAAAATAGATTTAGATGGGTTAATTGGTGGAAAGTGGAAATTATGTGGACCTCACTTCGTCCCCTCTCATGCCTGGCAATCACTTCTACCCCGGGCCAAGACGAATACAAAGCATAAGCTGAGAACAGCAGATTTCACTAAAGACTTCTCATATTTGTTACACTAAATTTGCATTATGATAGTTGGTGCTGGAATCGGTTTATGCTGTGTTCGTAAATATGCACACTTCTAAGTTTTAAACGATTTAAATCCAACAAGTGAATAATAAAAACAAGTTGATGTATTACAGTATGAACTTTAAAGAGATCGTATTAACATTTTTCGAGTGTAATGAAGACGTTTTTGTTCATCGTAGCAGTAATTTCACAAGTCGTTATGCAATAGATATGATTATGATTTTTTAAATGCTTAGCTCAATGCTTACTAAAACGAGGAGAGAGAGAGAGGTGAGGTGGCTGCAGTGTACTTGCGTCTGATAGCTTCTTCTACCTACGAGGCTAAACAATACAATGTGTTATTGGCTTCCAATAAATGAAACCGTTATGAAAGCTTTATGCAAACATATTGATTTATAGCTCACCCTTGTGTATATGTAAAGCAACTTTTTCAAGTATTTTAAGTCAACGAAAAAATGTATTAGATGGTTATTGGTTTTCAAGAAGCTCGTCTGTCAATCAAGTCTGTGAAATAGGAACACATATTATGTGTGTTCTTATTCTCTATAATTCTCTATATGTGTTCCTTTAAGATGAACACAATTTAATATTGATTCAAAACGGAAAACAAATTATGTACTAAATAACATTCTAAATAATTACATTTCATGGAAATTATTCTGATAATCTAAAACGTTAATCTCGTCTTTTGTTCCCAGCTGGATGCATTGAGGTCACTAGGGCAGCTTTTCATTACGGTGTGTTTCACTCGAAATAACTTACCTCTATGTCTAAAGTAATTACTTAAACGAACACTAATAATTTTAAGAATGTTTGTTACATTGTGATATCCATCACAATGTTTAGCTAACTGCATTATTTGCCATTTCAATAACGCAGCTCGTTTCAAAATTACCGTAGAACGGTTTTCGATATTACTCATGAAAGAATATTTCTATCCTGTTTCCATTTTTAATAATAAGTAAAATATTCTGTGGTCGTCTCGTTCTATCGACTAATCGATATACGGTCGAGGTTCTGCCCGTCACCGCGTGGCGCTACTGACTTCCCCAGCATTGTTCATTAATCAGGCGAGATGCCGCACATAGCAGCTACAGTGCAGACAAGAAAATTGCGGGTCAACCTACATTTTGGTACAGATGAGCTCACTTGTACCGGTAGAGGAGAAAAATGATAGATGAAGATGAAGATGAAGATGAATACCATTACAGATAATGAGCTAAAAATTCGTCACCTTCTAGATAAAAAAATGTACGTTAACTTCAATACAAATTGGCTATTACAAATGACTCACTCATCACTTTCAGAAATCGTGGTTTCAATTTCAAAACTTACTTGGATATGTTGTGCATATTTTATAAAACTGAAAAACCTTGCCCGTACAGCCTTAAATATTCAACAGCCTTAAATATAACTGCATGTTGTATTTGCTACACAGTAAGGTAATTTTTATAGCTGAGAAGGAATGTCCAAAAGCTGTTAGAAGGAGATAATCATAGCATGACTTATGACCGGGAAAACCATGTCATATTGCTGGTATCGAACCGACGACCACCCGAATTTAGAGTCTCGCGTCTCACTGGTGAGCGATCTCATATGGTCCCCTCGTTGTGTTGTGTGTGTTGTGCAGGGTACAGCCGATGGACCTGGAAAGCAGCGGTTTGGGCCGTGAAACTACGCACCCTGCATGATAGTGCATGCCATGAATATTCGTTCAGGGCACTTTATATCTAGAAACTTTATTTATTTACTATCTCACATTATTGGTGCATATTCTTAAGGAACTCTCGTCCAAATCCGATCACTACTTTTCCTTCAATTAAATTTGAAAAAAAAAACAATCACACATTGCTCTTTTGCCGATTCTTGATGCGTGAATTGTTATAACAAGTAAACTACTGGGTCTCTAATTTTGAAATAATCTTTATAATGACCACTAAAATGTAGACTAAATACCTTTTCCTATAAGTGTGTATTATAAATCAACAGTGTAACAGCTAGAACCAGATTAGTAAAGTCTTCTTACTATAACTTCGGTAATGCTTTCGTCATCAATCAATGACGTGTTTTCGGTCTCGGCCAACCCGATTAGCCACGGTCGCTAGTTGGCTGCCGCTCACCCACCCGTGACGGAAGCATTACCGAAGATGTACGATGACTTTAGCCGTGTGGTTTGCGCGAGATTCCGCAGACAGTCAGCGCGACACCCATTGGCTTAGGGACTATTTTGTCCGCTAGGGGCGAAGTTTTGCGATCGTGAATACTAGTCCAAAAGTAAGAAGTCTCCATTATTATTTTACGATGTTATGACTATAGGTGCAATAGTCCCACTCTGACATTTGGGAACATCTCCGTCATTGAAAAATTGAGCGATGAAATCATGGATGTTATGTACTATTATAAATCCATGTTCGAATATTATCCCAGGTTGCCTGACAAGCATCAAGGTCTGCTTGACCACCCTAGCGAAGGTGCCAGGTCCATTAAATCGCCGCAAGCCGCGCGCCGAGACCCCGTGAGAGGATTTAGAGGATTTTGGACAGGAGTGGGATGAAAAGTGATGGGAAATCGAATTTACCTACCTTGATCTGTTGCAACTTGTGTGTATACGTGTAACAGGATTATGCATTTGTTCACTCTACTCCCGTACAATAGCGACCTCGGTGTTTGATTTATGAGTCGCATCCCCGGTAATTTGACATTCGAAATCCCTGTTCTATTTACATGGCGGGATTCAATCAAATATTCGAGCAGCTGCCGCGTCTATGGATTGATTGGAGTGGATTGAATTAAGCTGATCCTTATGGTCGATCGAGGGGGCTCAGCGGTAACACGGGAGACTCTAATTAAATTTGGAAGCTTGCCGGTTCGATACCGGTCAAAGGCAATCCTGACTGCACGCAAAGGTTTTTTCAGTCGTAAAGGTAACTGCTGGGATTATAAGTCCTACTGATAGCTCTAGGACATTCCTTCCCAACTATTCAAAATCCATAACATACCCAGTTAGTCACCTGAAGCAGGGAATCCTACGAAGAATTATTATTATATTCCAATGGAGTCTAAGCACTATATTTTTTACAATAAAATAAAAATTCCAAAGGTTTTTTCAGTCGCAAAGGTAACTGCTGGGATTGAGTCCTACTAAGAGCTCTAGGACATTCCTTCCCAACTATCCAAATACCATAACATACCCAGTTAGTCACCTGAAGCAGGGAATCCTACGAAAAATTATAATTATAGTCCAATGGAGTTTAAGCACTTTATTATTTGTAATAAAATAACAAATATCTAATAAAAAACTTACTTTGTGCCAATAGTGTTTTGCTTTTACATTGGATGGTGGAAATGTGACCGTGTCTATGCCATGTGAAAATAATCAAGCAACCTTTTATTTATATTGGCATAAACATTATTGTGTTCTTTATTAATAATCAAAATAGCTGTGATTAGACCATTTAAAAATAATGTATCAACATTTTCAATGAAAACAATGAAAAATTAACCTTGATTAAACTTTCAAAAACTCTTGCTTTTATTGTTGTTCATTAATGTAAGATTTATAAGAACGTCAGTAACTCTATCTAAAGGTGCAAGATCAATTTTGAAAGTTACCTATTGTAAATGTCACCTTCAATTTAGTACTAATTTATAAACAAGTTGTAGTACTAGACAAAACACAAAATAAAGCATTATAAAGCTTACACTTCCACGAAATGATCTGCCAATCAGGCGTTGTAGATAATTGTTGTAGTATTCCCAATTATTCTCAGTAGAAAACCTCATAGATACAACCAGTTGTGAATCCGCTCCGTGCGCACCATATTCTTGCCCCGAAAGAATCTTACTGCGTCAGTAAGGTTCGATATAGACGAGTGGTTCTTGGCCAATCAGTGATCGGTATTTGAAAGGCTCTATATCTAGTGATCGAAGATTCAAGTGCGTGAATGTTCTAGTCAGCGAAGACGCACCCGATCATTCGCGCACTAGAGCATTCGCGTAGTAGAACATTCGCTCACTTAAAATTTCGCTCACTGGGTACGTTCCCATTTGAAATTGGTGTTCGCCGGTTGGCCATCAATAACTCAACTATGACGCAAGCATAAGTTAAGGTAGTTTCTAGATCAGTATACCAAATACCTTACTTGTACACCACGAGTAATGAATGTTCACCCCGAACTAAAACGGTGCCTGTTACATTCCAGCATGTTATGTCCGACAAATCTTGTTAGATATATATTCCGTATAGTGAAACGTGCACGTACAGTCTACGTGCTAGCAGAAGGTAAAATGGGTTCTACTCAATTTGTTAAGAGAATGGATTTAAAACGATGTTGGACGGCACATACAAGTGTTGTGTTTAAACAAAACACATTGTGCGACCCACTTTACCATCCGTTGCATCTTGGGAGTCTGGCGTTGTTTGAATAGAAGTAGTCCTACTTTACCCCTCTCACACACCAACCCCACCGCATAACCGCAAAACGCAACACGTTTCTATCGGGTACGGGGATTTAAAATCTCACTTAACAAAACTGTATTGGTTTGGTAGTTTATATATGAGAAACCTCTAAGAAAATCGATAGATTCAATATTACAGTGTGCGGTTCTGGGCACAAATGATGCAAGAAAAAGTCGTATTTCCTCTTTGCTTTTATGAGTTGCGCGTTGGTTTTATGTGAGTCGAGGCGGTATAGTATTCTGGGCTGGTCCCGGGAGGTCTTACTAGTGAACTGGACAAGCGAGGTTGAAATATCTAGGGCAAGCTTACGTTCTGCCCGCAAACAGACAGACTGATGGACATTGTAAACATGCGCTTTAATGTCGCATAAATAAAACAAAGCTACTATACTTCTATAATTTATTAAAACCAATATTCTACAACAATTAATTCATGTATTTACTTATTTTGGCAACAACGACATTAGTACATTTATTTCTCTGCTCTACAACCCAAAGTTGAGCTAGCTGAGGATTTTTTGTTTTTATGGTTTCATTTATTTTTGTATTTTTACTTGTTAAATTTGAATAATTTCCGTACGGCCTCATGCTGTATGCATGACTGTGGTTTCAAGATGTAAGGGCTCTTTCACACGACGCCACTCAGAAGCGCTTCCGATGGTGGAGCATTGATTCAAATGGAGCCTTCACACATGTGGCGGAGAAGCGCCGCAGAAGCGCCGTAGAAGTGCCGTAGAAGTGCCGTAGAAGTGCCGTAGAAGCACCGTAGAAGCGCCGTAGAAGTGCCGTAGAAGCGCCGTAGAAGCGCCGCAGAAGCGCCGTAGAAGCGCCGCAGAAGCGCCGCAGAAGCACCGTAGAAGCGCCGTAGAAGTGCCGTAGAAGCGCCGTATAAGTGCCGTAGAAGCGCCGCAGAAGCGCCGTAGAAGCGCCGCAGAAGCGCCGTAGAAGTGCCGTAGAAGTGCCGCAGAAGCGCCGTAGAAGCGCCGTAGAAGCGCCGTAGAAGTGCCGTAGAAGTGCCGTAGAAGTGCCGTAGAAGCGCCGTAGAAGCGCCGTAGAAGTGCCGTATAAGCGCCGTAGAAGCGCCGTAGAAGTGCCGTAGAAGCACCGTAGAAGTGCCGTAGAAGCGCCGTAGAAGTGCCGTAAAAGACTCGTAGAAGCGCCGTAGAAGCGCCGTAGAAGCGCCGCAGAAGCGCCGTAGAAGCGCCACAGAAGCGCCGTAGAAGTGCCGTAGAAGTGCCGTAGAAGCGCCGTAGAAGCGCCGCAGAAGCGCCGTAGAAGTGCCGTAGAAGTGCCGTAGAAGCGCCGTAGAAGCGCCGTAGAAGCGCCGTAGAAGCGCCGTAGAAGTGCCGTAGAAGCGCCGTAGAAGCGCCGTAGAAGTGCCGTAGAAGTGCCGTAGAAGCGCCGTAGAAGCGCCGCAGAAGCGCCGTAGAAGTGCCGTAGAAGTGCCGTAGAAGCGCCGTAGAAGCGCCGTAGAAGCGCCGTAGAAGCGCCGTAGAAGCGCCGTAGAAGCGCCGTAGAAGCGCCGTAGAAGTGCCGTAGAAGCGCCGTAGAAGCTTCCATTTGAACCAATGGCCCCACCATCGGAAGCGCTTCTTTGTGCGCTTCTGAGTGTCTTCTTGTGAAAAGGCCGTAAGAGAAAACTGCATTAATGATAAAACGATTAGTACTGATAGAAGGAGATGTAAACATAGAAAGCATTAAATGTATAGTTAGTAAAATAAAATAAATAATATGAAAAATGTAAATAAAAGTAAAATAAATTGGGAGAAATACTGCTCGAGTAGCTAATTATGAAAAAAACAGTTCGGTCATAAATTCAGACAAGTTTAAAAAGTTGTTTCTTAATTAAGTGAACATGAAGCACGTTATAATTTAATACGGCCATAATCATACATATAACTTGAGACTGAGAAACTTTATCCGCGTGCAAAAAGACATCAATCAAGCTAAGCTTGAACCACTAGCCAAACATGTCTCATTAAAAAATAAACTTTAAACCTTACTTAAAAAATTAATCCATCATTTTAAAGATATAAAATCAAGTAATGAGCAGGTGCCCATGCTAACGGAAGTTGATACTTGACATTATATCATCAATAACGCACAACGACAGGTTCCCGCTACGATATAGCAAAAGCCACTAGAAATGCACACAGAGTTGTAGCATTTCTGGTAAGAATGCTTTATTCTTCCAAGATGTATGTAACGTCCGTCAATTTGCATTGTCATTGGAAGAAATCCAAATACACCTAAACGTCTGTATAATCTTTTCTAATAAGTTAAAGTAATTCCGGCCGTGGTGGATCTCTCATTGAAGTGAACAGAACAATGCCCGCAAAGAGGGCTCTGGTTCATGTCCCTTCTAATGCAATTTTTCAACTCAAATGGCTTTCATTTTCTTCCCTCTTCCAGGCTTGCACATTCTTCTTCTACATACTGCCGGCTCTCTTTGAGATCAAATAGCTCATTCCCCATAAAACCTTAAAACCTTTAATCCCCTCCCCATTATTTTGGACTCCCTCATTACAACCCCCGCGACGTGCAATGGATCTGATCCTGCGTACGTCATATGACCTAGTTGTCCGTCGTAAATCACCAAATGCTAACTACAACTAGTTACTGATGTGAAAGCTGTTATTCTAAATAAATAAGTGAAAATCAAATTTTGAAATCTTTACCTACGGTAAGTAGAGTTTTCGTCGACGAGAATAATTACATATTAATAACAAGAAACGAGAATTTCCATCCTTGTCCACTTGACCTTATATTTGTTCACTTCTTTCCTCAAACACCTCGACTATAGATGAACTTAAGATATCAGCTAAAACCAAAATCAAAGTGTGTGAGGTTATAGATTGAATGTTTAAGATGGTTCTTTAATCCTGTTTATTGACTTCTTGTTTTCGTATTAATAAGAGAAAGAAACTGTGAATTTGTATTTTTTTGTAAATTTCAACACGATATTCTACTGGTGAATACGATAAATGTTAAGGCGGCCGTTCGACTTAACATTTTGACATCGATGTCAGACCAAAATTTTCGATATCTCATCGATGTCAAACGTCTTCCGACATCGACATCGAATTGCAAAAAAATTAAAATAAACTGTCACAGGAAAATGTATGACAGTTTCAATTAGCCGAGTGTAGCACATTACTACTATTTTGTTCGCGCACATCAGAAAAAATACTAAAACGACGCATATGACGACCATATCACCAGTAGTCAACGGAATAACCTACCAGACTCTCACTATCCCTGACCACAAAATAAGAGAACACAAACAAGAGATCGCGCTAAATTTCTTAGTTGTTCATACTGTGCATTACCTCTTGAAAAGAGACAGACCATTTCAACTATAGCTTCATACCGCGCCAAGCTACACGGAGAAGCAAGAATCGCATGCAAATCTAAAAAACAATTAGATGTTTTGTTTATTTTTGCTTCACATTCCCATAAAGCGCTAAATTTATTTATTTGTTTAGAAACACGGAATGAGTTTAATTTAAAACATTTTATTATTATTATTTTCAATTACAGGCTGAAGAAATCCTTACCTTCCAATTTGTGAAACATAAGATGAGTAGGCTATAAGTAAATGATCTGCTTGGTTGTATGTGTTGACATTTAGTCTGATTGTAACATTGTGCGTGTACAAAAAGAGTAAGTACAACAAATAAAGATTTTATAAAATATATATTTAAGGGAAAATTGTAAAATACTATTTATTTAGTCAGGCTTGACGTAAGTGAAAAGTGCTTATTGTTTGAAAGTCGATTATTTCGATTAAATGTATCAAATCGATGTCGAAATTTGTTTGCGTTGTCGACATCGAATCGACACACCGATGTCGAACGGCAGCCCTAATAAATGTTATCTTGTAGCTCGCTCTACAGGCACCAGTGAGTTATTATGTCTTCGAATGTCAGTTAATCGTCACTACGTGAAGGTCAGTTGGTGCCCTATTTACAGGGAAGGGGGAGGGGGGGGGGGGGATTCCCAATAGACATAAAGGTCTCGGAAACGTTTCTGAATTGACGACGAGCAATAAAAATGTGAGGAAGGCAGGTGGACAAAAAACAAAACAGAGACAGCTTATTACTATACTGCGACCAGTTATTTTAGCCATATAACGCTTTACTGTTATTTTATGGAGAAATATTGCGGTATTTTGTCATTATTGATATATTCTATCTCCATGGTCAACTCATATAAACATAGATTAACATCAACCGCGTTGGTAGCAGCCTCATCGTATAATGAAGAACCTATATAAACAATTCTATCCCAAATATATAATTCAAAACACTTATGACTTTCATGCCATTTAATTATTCAGCGCTTTCACTATCATTTCTTGTAGACAATTTAACCTTCTCGCATTTCATAACAGTGTTACCCTTACCATTTCAAACACATGAGATGAAACACTATGACACAAAACAGTGACCAGTTGATAAGAGGTATATAGTTTTGCGAATAAAATATATTTTACCATTATTGCATAGTTTGTGAAATGGGTGAGTTCACATCACGCAGCTTTTAATGTCTAAAACTGTGCATTGTACAGCAGATATACATTTCAGGTACTGTTGCGGTTCAATAATGGTCTTCAAGGAAAGCAATGTATTAAATCGTCATTGTGTGTGATGATCCCTAGTTGTTCCGAAGTAAACTTTCCAATTATGGCTTCATTGCCGACTGATATATTGACCAACCAACTGTTGTTAGTAGTATAAGGTCGACTTGGGCAGATTTGCCCCTGAGGCCAAATGTTGAAAATTAGAAATAAGGTGAGTCATTATTATGACTAATGGTCCATCAGGGCCCGTGCTCGTGAAAGTTTGGTTAAATTTTGTTTAATATTTTTATTTTAAATAAATAATTGTTTATAATTAGTTTAAATTTAAAGGGTCAGTTCAACTATGCTGTACCTCAGGCGAGTGGTTTAAATTTAAAAGGCCTCTTCAGCTATGCTGTATTTCCGGCGAGTGGGAGTGCGGTGTGAGGTTTGGATTACGACGTTGGATTTGACCTCGGGTACGACCCCAACCCTGGGTTCGACCTCGGGTGCAACCCCCACCCTGGGTTCGACCTCGGGTTCAACCCCCCATTGGTTCGACCTCGGGTGCGACCCCCACCCTCGGTTCGACCTCAGGTCCGACCGCTACCCTGGGTTCGACCCTCTGCCCCTGCTCTCACCTAGGGAGGTCCTTGGTTTGAGGAATTGTTTTAGTATGCAGTCCACTTTGATTGTGCGTAGCTCTATGTTATTTGTTCTCAACGTTAAATTATAAGTCTTAAAACATGCACACGAGGCTGTAACAGGAAGGCGAACATCCGCTCGCTCAGCCCCAAGTGATAACGGCCATGCTTGCGGAGGCAACTTCTGTGCAATGGAAGGAAATATTGATTAATATATCGAGTTGAGGTTTGATAGCACTTGCATCACGCGTTTATATCAAGTACATGACACATTTTTACACCCTGTTTATATCGAGTACATGATACATGTGTACAATCTAGGAGAGGAAGGAAATAATGGTGAATAGAGCGAGCTGAGTTTTGATAGGACTTGCATTACAGCGATTATCTCGAGGAAATGACTCTTGCATTTTTACTGCACTTTTTGAATCACACTTGAACACAAGATGGAAATAATGATTCATGAAGGAGGGGAGTTAGGCCAGCTATGGGGGAGTATTTAAATGGTTGCGGGCATCTGGGTCAGCATCAGTCTTAGTTCGAGCCCCCACCTCGTCTGTCATTTGTTGCGAGTCTCTGACTTCGAGATAACTACACATCATCGATTTATCTTCAATACATTGTAAGTACTAGTTTCTTTGATTTTTTTCTTTTAAACCTAAAAACGAACTGTATTTGTCATGTTACACTCTTATTTCTAGAACGAACCTCTACCCTGCATTTAATTTCTTCAAGGCACTTAATCTTCTCGTACATTCATCCTTACTCTCTCTCTCTCGTCATCTTTGCCGATAAGACATCGTAATTTGCAGATAAGACATCATTAATGTAAGTACTCATTTCTTTGTTTTATTGTTTTTTACTTAAAACCAAACTGATTTTTTGACACGCTACGCTTTTATTTACAGAACATGAAAAAAGTTATCAAAGAAAAGTACTTAGCCGATTTGCAATCCTCCTCCTCCTCCTCCTCCTCCCCTCGTTTTTCATTAATCAATTCCTTTTCTCGTGAGTATCCAAGATTTAGTACGAAAGGTACTAGATATGTGGTCAAAATTAACCCCCCTCAATTAAAAATACCCCCATTAGAGTACATTAAAGAAACCATTGATGAACTTTTAGAGCAAATTTTGTCTGGTATTGATAATCACGACATGGTTGGAATGGCAATCAGAAATACTGAAAACATTTTGGACAAACCCATTGGGATTCATTTCGTCGAAAAGATCAAATTGATTCCGAAATTATTCTTTCGGTCATTTCAAAAATTATCCAATCAAATTCAAAATTTTTAATCACAGATAAGCTCGAAATAAACGTTGATCACGTTAAATTACCTCAAGGTAACGGCGGACCTACTAAATCCAAGGGAAGATCACTATCCACTCTTAGTCATTTAAAACGAAGCATTGTGACTATTAAAACAGATCACAACTGTCTCGCGCATGCACTGGTGGTGGCAATCGCAAAAGTAGATAATGATCCCGATTATAGGGCATATTATAACGGGAGTAAAATAAAACCAAAAGTTAAGGAACTTCTAGAAAAGTCAGGGGTTAATCTAGAAAATGGTGGAGGAATTCGTGAACTTCAACAGTTTCAAGCTTATCTTAAAGACTACAAAATCATTGTGTATAATAGGCTAAATTGCGGTAGCATTTGGTTTCTTGGAGAAAGTCAATCTCCAAAAAATCTTTACCTTCTTTACGACGAGAAAGAGAAACATTTTAATGTTATAGTTAATCTCCCTGCAGCCATGGCAAAACGTTTCGTATGTAAAGGGTGTCACGTTGGTTTTAAGACTCTTTCACGGCACACATGTGCGTATACGTGCTCGGGGTGTCTTACTGCACCTCCTTGCGATGTAGGCGACACTAAGGTGTTTTGTGAATCTTGTAATAGATATTTTAGAAGCCAATCCTGTTTCAATCATCACTTGGAAACACATTTATCTCAAAATAAATCGGCATGTATGATTCGCAAAAACTGTCCAAAATGTCGCATGTTCATGCACGATAATCATGAATGTGGCAAAGTATTTTGTCAAGTATGCTTGAAAAATGTTGTTCCTGGGCATCAATGTTTTATGAGAAAATTGGGTTCCTTTAGGGAGAAAGAAGACTGGATGTTTGTGTTTTTTGATATCGAATCCACTCAGGACTCTCAAGTAGACGATAAGGTATTCGAACACAGACCAAATCTATTGGTAGCGCAAACAGCGTGTTATCATTGCATTGATTCTGACACATTAGAACATTGTTTTGTGTGTGGAACACGTCAGATATCTTGTTGGAAAGATCCTATTAATGAATTTCTAGATTTCTTAGTCAAAGAACGGAACGAGATAGGAAGAATAATTTGCATTTCACACAATGGACGAGGCTATGATTCGCACTTTATTCTAAAGCGATGTATCGAAGAAGGATGGACACCTTCTCTAATAAAGGATGGTCGTAAGATTCTTGCCATGGATTTCGAACATATACGATTCATCGATTCTCTCAGTTTTCTACCTATGCCCTTAAGTGCCCTCCCTAAAGCATTTGGATTAAAAGTAAAAAAAGGATATTACCCTCACCTATTTAATACCGAAACAAACTTAAACTACGTAGGGCCTATACCTCCACCCTATTTCTTTGGTGATGAATACATGTCTCCTGCAGCACACACAGAGTTTCACAAGTGGTACAAAGACCAAGCAGGGAGGGTGTTTGATAACAAACATGAACTAGAAAGTTACTGTATAGACGATGTCAATGTACTAAGACTGGCCTGTCAAGCATTTCGTAGATTATTTTTTGAAATAGGAAACGTCGATCCTTTTCTTGAGTCAATCACTATTTCATCTGCATGCAATAAAGTTTTTAGAAGAAACTTTTTAAAGCCTGATACCATAGGGATTATTCCCTTTTGTGGATATCGACTGGGCGACAAACAGTCAGCAGATGCTATTAAATGGTTAATTTACGAGTCAGAGAAACGTAACATTAATATACAACATGCTGGTAATGGAAGAGAAAAACGGCTACCTGAATTTCCCTGTAAAAAAGTAGACGGATTTTGCACAGAAACAAATGAGGTGTTTGAATATTTAGGGTGTTATTGGCACGGCTGTCCCCTGTGCCAACCTAATAGGGACCTCCTCATCGTTGACACTAACGAAACACTTGCAGACAGATACGAACAGACAATTCATCGTATGGAGATGATCTGTAATGCGGGGTATACATTACATGTTATGTGGGGGTGTCAATTCCGCGAAATACTCAATAAAGCACCGGAACTCGAATCTCGTCTCAATAATCATCCTATGGTTAACCAACAGCCTCTACATTTCAGAGACGCTCTCTACGGAGGGCGCACAGAAGCTTTGAAATTAGAGTACACAGTTCAAGAGGGAGAACAAATTTGTTATGTTGATTTTATTAGTCTCTACCCTGACATATGCAAAAATTTCAAGTTTCCTCTGAAACATCCAACTCACATTTATGTGGGGGAAGATTGTCCTAGTCCTAGCGAGATTCTGAAACTAGATGGGTTTATTAAATGCACCATTCTTCCGCCAAAAGATCTCTACCACCCTGTGGCACCTATGAGGGCACAGTCGAAACTTTTGTTTCCTTTATGTCAAGCTTGTGCTATTAGTATGAACATGGGACCTTGTTCTCATTCGCGTAGAGAACGCTCTCTAACTGGTACATGGGTTATAGACGAGATTCGAGAAGCCATACAAATGGGATACGAACTTGTCGAAATTCACGAGTTTATTCAGTATGACGTCACACAGTTTGATGGGGTTGAGGGTGGGTTTTTTGTGGAGTACATAAATATGTTTTTGAAGCTTAAACAAGAGGCTTCGGACTGGCCTGCATGGGTTAAAACCGAGCAAGACCGAGAAAAATACATGAACGATTATAAGACAAACGAGGGTATCGAATTGTCACCTGAAAACATTGCCAAGAACCCCGGATTACGAAATATCTCAAAAATTGCTTTAAATAGTTTGTGGGGACGCTTCGCTATGAGGGCTAATGCCTCTCAGACAACCCTTATTAGAAACCCCCAAGCATTGTACAACTTCCTCTCAACCCCCGGAATCGAAGTACAAGACTTGATATTCCCAAACGACGATATGGTTTGGATAACTTGGAAGTACACTGAGGAATCAGTTAAAGTCAACAATACCGTGAACGTGGCTATAGCATCCTATGTCACGACAGGTGCACGACTTAAACTCTACAGTTATCTCAAGCAAATCGGGCGGTCGGTACTTTACTGTGACACTGACAGTGTCATCTATGTGAAGCGTCCTACTGACACATTTGATGTTCCACTCGGTGATTATCTCGGGGACTTTACAAATGAACTTGCAGAGTATGGTCCAAATGCGTACATTGACAAGTTCGTAGCGTCAGGCCCTAAAGCATACGCTTTCTCAGTGACAAATACAGCCTCAGGGAAAGACGTTACTGTGTGTAAAGTTCGGGGTATTACGCTAAACTTTGACACTTCAAAAAAAGTTAATTTTGAGTCAATCAGAAATTCGATACTCTCGAAGGAACCTACCCCTATACGAGTTTCAAATCCAAGACAAATAAAAAGAAAGCAAATGGGGGTGATTGTCTCTGAACCAGAAACAAAAACCTTCAATGTTGTATTTAATAAACGACGGCGACTTGACAACAATGACTCTGTACCTTACGGATACGATTCCTCTTAAATTCATGCTTTGCATAATATTGGATAATCTGAATAAAATAATACTTTGAGTTAGTTATTTCATTTTTCATCGGCCTGCGAACAAGTTTTAAAAATATTTACCTCTTTCTTTCATAGCACACCATGCCGTCATTTATGGATATTGCCACACTGCCCCACAACGAGCCATTAGATGTCACAGCGGCAAGATCGGCAAGGGTCGGCGCATATAGGCGGATAGTGGTGAAGGTTGGAGGACAAGAGTACCTCTTACCTTCATCCTATAATGATTTTCCGGAAACCACACTATCCTATATGCGTCGACATTATGTCACAACTTACCTTTTTGTGAAGTCTGCCACTTCAGCAGATATCATGATTCTTGAATAAATTTAAAAACACATTTTTCAAAATTATTATCAATCATTATTCAAATAAAATTATAACTATTTATTAACAATAGTTTATATATATATTAAATTAATGTCATAATAAATATCATTTCAACATTGACTCATTACTTTATAGGCCCTATTCCTTTTAAAAACATGTCATACTGAATAAACTCGTCAGTCTCACCATGTCTGTCGAACAGTCGATATCGGCTTTCATTTCTAAAAAACACTTATTTCTCCTCTCTGATGAAGAACTAAGATTTCTTCCAAAATGTTTTCTAATAAAGTATGCAGAAGATGCTATAAAACATGTTTGGCATAGATTGCCCCCTCATTTGACAGAAGACAAGGAAATGCAAGCTTTTAATGCATGTCCTGGGCATGGAGGACCTAACAATCGTACACAATACGATGGCTTCCCTCCACGCAGAAACCAGTGTCGATTGTGTATAAAACAAGCCGCAACAAAGTAAATCAGGTCAGTCTTGGTAATGACATCGGTCGTGTTTGTTCATCCTTTCACGCTCATACTCAGTGGCCCCTCGTTCTGTGGTAAAACAACATTTGCAGTTCGACTCATTCAAAATCTTGACTCACTCTGTAGTGTAGGACAATTTAAAAACATTGAATGGTGTCTAGGTGAATCAAGCGCCGCCCCAAACGAATTGAAACATCTAGTTACATTTCATAAAGGCATTCCAGAATTCAAAAACGATAAACAAGAGCCAAAATTAATTGTTCTCGATGATTTAATGCACGACGTGTACGGGCGTAAATTAAGTGATTTGTTTTCAAAATTTTCTCATCATAGAAACATCTCTGTGATTCTCATTACACAAAACTTGTTTCACCAGGGTTCATGTTCCCGTGATATTTCATTAAATACAAAGTATATGGTAATTTTCAAAAATCCTCGCGATAAAACGCAAGTTACTTATTTGGCACGTCAAATTTACCCTTAAAATTGGAAAAGCCTTCATAAAGCGTATCTAGACGCAACAATTTTGCCCCACGGTTACTTGTTAATAGATTTGTGTCAAGCGACAAACGATTTATTACGATTTAGAACAAACATATTCGACAGTCCAAGTATAGTTTATGCAAACGTAAGTCCCGAGGATGAAAAAGTTAAAGTCGCATAAACACTTTCTTCATATTTTGAAAGACGCTAATCCGAAAGTCAGAAAAGCTATACTTCAGTCAGCAGACGACGATTTAATCAAGGCTCTACTCGAGTGTGTTATAAATACTCTGAACGGAAATCATAAAATATCAGATAACGTGAAGCGCCGACTTTGCAAGTACAAAAGCTGTTTTCGTCAGCTAGCACATCCTAAACTTTCACTTAAAAAGAAACGCCAAATTCTAGTTCAAAAGGGTGGATTTCTTATTCCTCTGTTGGGTAGTATTTTATCAGGTGTGATTGGTAGTTTGCTAAATAAATGACCGAATTAAGAAAAATGTTTCTCATATCGCCCGAGTTATTGGACAGACTTGAAAATAAAACGTCAAGGACTGAACAGCAATTGGCTAGCAGAATGCGTCATGCTTTATCTAGGAAAAAATATAATTCTGATACACTAGCTCAGTTTAGACGCTATCAAACTCCCTATTTAAAGGCTTTACAAAAGAAACGAGAACCCATTCCTATTCATTTCCTGGACCCTAAACAACAACAACACCGTCCTATTTTCAAAACAACAAGGCGTAGAAAATTTAAACGTCCGTACAGAGAGGAACCTATAATCTCACCTGATCAGGAGGTTATTGATCAATTTACTAGACGTGAATTAGGGGAGATTGCAGGTTCGTACATGTCACCCTATGTTAACAAACGTCACACTATTGATAACGTTTTTGGAATACGTAAAGACGCGGATAGCTTTAAAATAGGTAACGAACCCGTGACTGTTTCGAATAATGATATTATCATAGGGGATAAAACTTACGAAGGCACTAGTGGATTGTGGGAGTTGTTGACTAAAAAACACGTAGATTTCAGTAAATTGAAACAATCAGATTTGGATAGTTATAAACAAATATTAGAACAGAGTAAAGCGCACCTGGACAAGTCGGGTAAAGTCAAATCGAGTAAGGGCGAAAAGTACAGGCGAGTTGTTGGCAGATTATTTCCTGCAAAGAATAAATGGACACCCGTCAACTAGAAAATTATTTCTATAGCTTACAACTGCCGACGGGATATGCGTCTGTAGACAAGCTGAAACAAGCTAGTGGCTTATCAAAACCGGACGTTGATAATTGGTTAGAGCGTCAAGATGCGTACACTTTGCATAAACCGATTAGAAAACATTTCCCTCGAAATCC
Source organism: Isoperla grammatica (assembly GCA_945910005.1). Lineage (NCBI taxonomy): Eukaryota > Metazoa > Arthropoda > Insecta > Plecoptera > Perlodidae > Isoperla > Isoperla grammatica. The sequence continues at coordinate 11,270,864 of OX246740.1, read as the reverse complement.
ATACACAGTAAACAATATTGACGATGTAGGGGAGATGGACTTGGTCGATGTCGCCTCTCTTGCTAAATACAATGACGGATATAAATATCTTTTGAATATCATAGACGTATTTTCAAAATATGCATGGAGTGAACCGCTAAAAGATAAGACAGGGAAGAGTATAGTTACAGCTCTTGAACGTGTATTGAAACAAAGTAAACGAGTACCTATAACTTTGCAATCTGATAAGGGTAAAGAGTTTATTAATCAGCAGGTACAGGCCCTTCTAAAGAAACGTGGGATACACTTTCAAACAACGCAGGACCCTACTGTGAAGGCTGCAGTGGTTGAACGTTATAATAGAACTCAAAAAACATGAATGTACAAGTATTTCACTCATAAAAACACGTATCGATATTTAGACATTCTAGGAGATTTACTAAAAGGGTATAATGATTCGATACACTCAACCATTGGCATGGCTCCGTCTCAGGTTACACCTAGTGATATCAAAACCATTTGGCATAGAATGAATCAAAAGCATGTTAAGAGAGGGGTTGTTAAATATCATGTAGGTGATTTCGTTCGTATAGCAAAGCAAAAACGTACGTTTGCTAAAGGTTACGAGGAAAATTTTACAACAGAAATATTTAAAATTGTAAAGGTTATTCCTAGATTACCACAACCCATGTTCGAACTCGCTGATTTAAACAACGAACCCATCCGGGGAAAATTTTACAACTACGAACTTGTACGTGTACAGTTGGGTAAATTCAAAATCGAAAAAATTTTAAAGTCTCGACGTAAACGGGGGTTACTTGAACACTTTGTCAAATGGAAAGGCTATGGTGAAAATTTCAACTCTTGGGTTAAAGCTTCTGATGTTGAGAGAATCTAATATAGTTATTCTTTGTAGCAGATTATGGAGTCTGTCAAAGCCATGTTCAACGCTACAGGAGCAGCCCCCTCCTATAGGCAAATCACCACCATGATATTGAACAAACCGTACCTGATACTAAAAGCGGAGAGGGCAGAAACTAAACACGGAAAAACCATCAAGCTCACTCTAAAGGACGAAGCGACTCAGTTCTTTGTGTATCTTCCACGGAGATATACGGAGATGTTCACGGACACGTGGATTGAAAATGTAAACACGATAGATGAAGAAATTAGTTTAGTGTATGAAGGGTTGTACCCAAACAAATCTCTTATTCTGAGACTAGTGTAACCACAGACAAACAACAAAACGTTTGAAACCTGTAAGCCATAACTAACTAGTGGTTTAACATTATGTAACTGATAATTAAAATAAACGGTTACTCTGAATTTGTGTTGATTTTTGATCCAACTATAAAACTCCCTCACATTAAGCTAATCAATCATTCAATCTGTGGACCCTGTTCTATTCAGATGGACGGAAATAATTTTTATGTAACGCTACCCTCGGACAGTTCAAAGAGTTTTTTCGAAAACAATACTCTGGCAAGTTTCTCTACAAAATTAGCAAAGCCCCTCTCTTTAACTAGCAATTGGACAGTAGGTTTAGCAGCCCTGTCCTACCCCTATGGTTTTGATACACTTGAAACAGAGGTGAAAACTGACGAGAACAATCAATTGACAGCCAATGTCGTTGTGACTAGAGTTGGGCGTGTCGTCTTTCCTGCTCGCGATTACTCTTCTTTTGAAGACTTGTATACGACTATTCGAAATTCTGTTTTAGACACGGGTAAACAAGAGATTTTATTAAATGAATTCAATTATTATATTATGCGTGATCATATAGACATTGAGAAACTGAAAAAGAATAAAAACGCCTGGGTTCCAGATAGTTCGCCTATAGCTTCGGAAGTACGCAATACACTAGCTATTGTTAGAAAGGGTAAAAACGGTATTGATATTAAAGTGAAATTCCCTTGCAAGATTTTCTATGGTCTAGATGATTTAATTACTACTATTCGTAACAGAATACCGACTGTTGAAGCTCTAGCAGCTGCAAACGAGCAAATACGAAAATTAGTTGTCGCAGATATTCACTCTGCAAACTTGCAACCTAGTCGGCGATTATTACCGAGCGGTCTAGGGGAGACTGAACCTGTGTTTGTTTACACGGATATTATCAGTCCTCAGTTGGTAGGAGATAGTCTCGTGAGAAACTTGCGAGTTATTCAATTTCCCTCTCCATTAATGGAACATCAATTTTTACCAATTTACTATTTTCCTGTTGAAAAGAGTCATATAGAGTCAATCACTATAAAACTAATGACAAAATTTGGAAATCTCGTGAAATTTGAAGCCTCGCCTATACCTACTATTGCTATACTTCACTTTGTAAAGTCATAAATACAGGCGTTTTTATGATTTTGAATTACTTGGTTTAAGACATTGGAGCAGTATGGACGACATAGGCCCTGTCTATCACGCTAGTTATCGCGTTCAAAAGGGAGAGGGAATAGGAAGCTTTTTAGGGGGGATGTTTCGGTTAATACGCCCCCTGTTTGTTAGCGGAGCCAAGGCAGTCGGGAGAGAGGCTTTGAGGACAGGTGCACATATTTTAAATGACATTAGTATCAAACCGCCCGAACAGAACCTAGAGAGTATAGTTCATAAACGAGTCGCTGAGGCTGTTGACAGGAACATGGTCGGAAAGGGTTTAAAAAGAGGGTTAAAGCGAAAACGAGTTCAGTCGGGAGGTAGAGCTCGAACAGTCAAACGGCTAGCTCGTGAGAAGCGTGATATATTCACTTAGGGAACAATGCTTTGTACAAAGACCGAATTAGATCTGTTCACAGAACGTGCTATTCAAACGGAAATCAGAGGAAATCGTGTTGTCGGTTACAAATCAGTTAGTTCACTCGATAATGAGAGCCAGTTGGAATTTAACTGTCCTGGAGATACCGAGTATTATCGTGATCTAGCATCCGTCTATTTGTGGTTAAAGATTAAAACTACCAAATTATCGGGGGAAGACTTTACAGACGATGATACCAATCAGCCTGGTTGTGTCAACTATTTACTGAATAGTCTCTTTTCTGAGGTGAACGTGTCTCTTAATGAAACCACCATCACCAAAAACACTGATAATTATCAGTATCGAGCTATTCTAGAAAGTTTGCTTAGTTATACAGAGGATGCTGTGAAAACACACATGACTAATAGTCTATTCTATTTGGACACAGAGGATACGGACGGGGCACTTGGTGCGAGTGCTCAAAACAAGGGTTATAATACGCGATCAGGAATGTTAAAAAGTAGCAAGCCTGTCGAACTAATGGGTCGTCTTCATGTAGACTTGTTTAATGTTTCGCAGTTAATGTTGAACAATGTTTCAATTCGCGTTAAATTGAATAGGGCAAGCCCTTCGTTTTACATGTTTTCGAAAACTAAAGAGGTGACCGGTAAGATAAAAATCTTGGATGCTACACTATTCATTAAACAAGTAGAAATCAGTTCGGCAAAAGCTCTAGCGATTGAAAAACATTTACTTAAGCATACTGCAAACTACCACATCAATAGAGTAGAAGTAAAGAATTTAACTATTCCTAAAGGCTCAAACTCGGTGAACCTAGACAATGTCATACAAGGTCCTATTCCAAAGTACATCATTTTTGGCCTCGTTAAAAATGAAAGTTTTGTAGGCGGTTATAACACTAACCCCTATCAGTTTATTCATTCCGATTTGGCAAACATTGCCGTCTTTGTGAATGGCGTTACTGTAAATGACCCCATCAAATGTGATTTTAAACACGAGGAACTGATTGCCGCCGCTTATCAAACTCTGTTTTCGGGAACAGGTATTCATCATCAAAACCAAACTCATCTCATTTCGAAGCACATGTTTTACCATGGTTACACCCTCTTTGCCTTTGATTTAACACCTGATTCATCGGGGGTTGAGACACACTCAAGTCTACCTTTGGCTGGTACAGTACGTATCGAGTTTCGATTCTCAAGTCAGGTGCCCGATTCGCTATCCTGTATTGTCTATGCCGTATATGACGGAACGATTGCCATTGATAATCACAGAGCTGTTTCTCTACTTTACTAAGAACAATGAACACTCTTGAAATTAAAAAAGTTCTAAACTTTAGACATTTTAAAGGCGTTTATGCTCGCGATAAGATTCCCTCATCTTTCTCCCTACCTGCGACCTTTGTCATTAACCTAGACATTCAAACCCTACCTGGTTCTCATTGGATTGCAATCGCCATCTCCGAGAACGGCTATGGAGAATACTTTGATTCTTATGGACTGCCGCCTATTCATCACGACCTCGCCACGTTTCTGCAACATCACTCTACTCACTGGACATTCAACAAGCAGAGACTTCAAGGAATCGGATCCAATGTATGCGGGCAGTACTGCTGTCTCTACGTGAAATATAGATCATCGCATCACTTTATGAAGACGTTCACGAACAAGTTTAGTCTTGTCGACTGCTGCCTAAACGATCGTCTAGTTATCAAGATGTTTCGTCAAGCGTTTGGAACGTGCACGACTTGTCGTAATGAAAAACAAAATCAAATCTGTGTTCCCCAGATGGATATATTTTCAAAGAAGTGAGTAAAATGTTTTCAGTTGGAAATAAACTGTTCAACATGACACTTGTGGTTGACTTTGAGTACGTCATCGACCTTGAAGGAAATTGGATCATCAAAGAACTCGCTATCGTCAGTCAAGATTGCAAGAGAGTAGGATGGTATCTATTTAAAAGTGAAGAGGTTGACCAACGGCTAGTGACGAATGTCTTCAAACATGGCATTCATTGGCGAGATGGGTACATACCTTACGATGAGCTTCCCCTCATTCTGGAAGAGTCTATAGCCACGGGGGTCGTCCTCTACGCCTTCAACGAGGAAAAGTGTTTGTTTCTCTCGAATCTAACAGGAAGAACATTCATAGACATGAGAAAGGAATGTTCATGTCCGTTTCCTGAAGACATTGCATTTACGGACACGATAAGCTGCACGTTCGCATGTCACCGCCTGCCAAACAAATCCTGCGCCCTTAGAAACGTCATCAAGTTGGCGACATGGTTGACCTATGATTATCTCACGAAACAACACGTGATTTGTCCCGACAAATCGGAAAGACACGACGCCAATTTCCTTCGGGGAAAGTATTGAAAACCAGTGGATGGGCAACCAAAGCATCAGTCGGTGATGGAGCTCTCAACTGTCAACACCAACGCTCTGAATACTGTGTCTGCAATGGAGGTCTCACCGGGGGTTGAACAAGCAAACACTCCAATGGAGGTCTCAGATAAGCGTGAACAAGCAAACACTGCAACGGAGCTCTCAGATTTGGGTGAACAAGCAAACACTGCAATGGACAACTCACCTGAAAACGCCAACATTCTCAGCCGTCGAAGAGCGAAATCCACGAGACCCTCCACGATTCTACGACGAGTATTCTTCTTGAACCCAAGACATTCAGCGTACGTGTCGGTTGCAATCTACCCCGAAAAAGACTTTGACTCGTTGGTGGAGATTGGACGGGTCAATGGACCATACGTTCTCTTGAATCCAGCAATGTGGGGCATTCTAGTAAATGAACTGCAAGAAAAGACCACCAACAAGTATGACACGATCTCGATAAAATGCGCCGTCAGTCGGGGAAAACCGTTTCTCGTCATTAAAACGGACTTTTGGGCAGTGCGACTTTCAGAGGAAGAAGTGAACACTCTAATGAAATATTTTATATGTGTGACACGGCAGTCGTTAAAATACGAACTGTTTAGAAGTGATGTTCAGAATTACCATTCATTAGTTAAAAGTAGTACAGAGTACATAACACCTGAAGGGATTTCAGCGTCCATTGACTATGAGATTCTATTTGATGAAGTGAAAGCAATGAAATGATGTATGTAAGCTATCGTAAATTGCCAATATACTTGAATGACGTTGATTCTCAAGTATAATTCGTATTGATTTAATTTACTATGTAACTAAATAAAAAATAATTCTAGTTTTTAAATGTTATACTTGAAAGATGTTTGTCAAGTATCATTGAATATAACATGTACCATGCCATGAATAAATAATAATAAATAGCTATACACTGCCTTATTTTTTCATCCTTTAAATTCACCGAACTTTTCAAAAGTCTGTCAGTGTGATATCAAACGTTAAAGATGAAGTACCTACTTCTTATTTTTCTGATGGGTCAGGCCGTCGTTGGTTGTAAGTAAAATACAATTGTTATGATGCGTAATACATGACTAATCAAAGTAATAAAAGAAGTATCTCTTATCATTTTGTTTACAGTAAACGAAACCAACACTGAAGACGAAAACAAAAGTTCGAATGAAGAATTTCCTTCACCTCTCCTTGCTGTGATTAATATTAATCCTCGTTTCAAAAGAGCTGTGAGGCAAGAAAACGTAGTTCGCTCTAAAACTACATTTTTACGTAATGTGACGCAAATAAATACAGATAATGAACTATCTATTGATCTGAGTAATAGAAATGGAATTCTTCAAATAAATATACAAGCCAGAAAGAATAAACCGCTCCCTCCTCGCCCAGCTCGCTGTCCCAAGAAAATGAGAACGAATGCCACTGCCAATATCGATGATGGATTAATTGATCCCTGCGAAAGAAAAAAGAAGAAGAAGAAGAATCCTAATACTATTCAATCAAACATCCTTGTTATTGAATAACTGAATCAATAAAAAATATGAGTTACAAAATCTGTGTTTTGACTTACCTTTATTCCCGCAGATCACTATGAGGGTGTATGTACGTAGTAATATTTTTGACATGGTGCGACGTCGATAGAACTAGACTGACTATTGTAACAGCAGAGTACTAATCTGCCCAAAGTTGGCTCGGCGAGCATGGCCGTTATCACTTGGGGCTGAGCGAGCGGATGTTCGCCTTCCTGTTACAGCCTCGTGTGCATGTTTTAAGACTTATAATTTAACGTTGAGAACAAATAACATAGAGCTACGCACAATCAAAGTGGACTACATACTAAAACAATTCCTCAAACCAAGGACCTCCCTAGGTGAGAGCAGGGGCAGAGGGTCGAACCCAGGGTAGCGGTCGGACCTGAGGTCGAACCGAGGGTGGGGGTCGCACCCGAGGTCGAACCAATGGTGGGTTGAACCCGAGGTCGAACCCAGGGTGGGGGTTGCACCCGAGGTCGAACCCAGGGTTGGGGTCGTACCCGAGGTCAAATCCAACGTCGAAATCCAAACCTCACAACGCACTCCCACTCGCCGGAAATACAGCATAGCTGAAGAGGCCCTTTAAATTTAAACCACTCGCCTGAGGTACAGCATAGTTGAACCGACCCTTTAAATTTAAACTAATTATAAACAATTATTTATTTAAAATAAAAATATTAAACAAAATTTAACCAAACTTTCACGAGCACGGGCCCTGATGGACCATTAGTCATAATAATGACTCACCTTATTTCTAATTTTCAACATTTGGCCTCAGGGGCAAATCTGCCCAAGTCGACCTTATACTACTGTTGTTATTTGGAACTTTCACACCCTCTTCTTTGGGGTTGCGAACCACCCGCCCCGATTCGCTTGCCAGCAAAGGAACGGCTATTTTGAAACTTTATCAGCTTTTATGAAGATTAACAAAGGTTATTATAACAAGTCGCTTTAAATTAAAGTCCCCCACTGAAAATCAGTTTCGTTGCTGAGTGGATAGACTCTAAATGTGAATTTATTTTATTAATGAAGGCTAGGACTTGCTTTTGAAATAATATGTCAGGTTGTATCTCAAAGCTCCAAGTATGGACTAAAATGTAAGTCAACTATTTTCGGGAACTAAATTAACTGCTAAATGCTAATCACTAGAGCTTTGGACATGATGACTAGATGGTAGCGACATAACCTTTAAATCCAACGAAAAATACCAAAAATATTAATAGAGCCCACAGCATATTATTTGAATGATGCAATAAGCAATGTCTACACTGACATAAAGTCAGATATTGTAAAATAATACAATGTTTACTCACATTTGATGTGCACCTCAGCTTTGTCTTCAACGTCCTCCATCTTTAGACGTTAGCTGTCGAATGTAGTCACCACTTTCGGTTCCTAACAGCTATCGACTAAAAGTGTAACGACTTTGAGCTTTGGTCGTCTACTTATTACGTCATTTCCTCCAAAATAGTTGACTATTTCGCCTACTAAGGAGCTTTGAGATACGGCCTTAGTATATCAGTAGCACTGAGTGTGTATTGCAGGGTAGATAAATACCCAACGGATGCGGTTGTCTCTCTACTGCTTCTTATCGTTCTACACAATCTAGCCGGGTAGTAGCAGAACGCTAGTGCGTGGACGGTGGCAGCGCACGATAGTACGGATCAGTGATTCATGCATGCGCTTACATTCTGCTACTAGCCGACTAGCACATGTTGAATGTCAGTGATTCATGCATGCGCTTACATTCTGCTACTAGCCGACTAGCACATGTTGACTGTCAGTGATTCATGCATGCGCTTACATTCTGCTACTAGCCGACTAGCACATGTTGAATGTCAGTGATTCATGCATGCGCTTACATTCTGCTACTAGCCGACTAGCACATGTTGACTGTATAAAGCGGTAGACAAACAGCTACGCGTTGGGTCTCTCCGTGTAATGGTCACTCAACGTAATGTGGGCGTGGCCAAAGCGACGAAGAAGGGATTGATGCAAAGGTAGCAACGTGCGGCTTGCAAGTGACACACGAGATCAGATAGTAAAGTGTATAATTTCAAGTGAACCACGACCAACGGGAAAATAAATTTTGAAGTTGGGATTAAAATTTAAAAGGACTTCGAACATAACTCAGAGTTATGACTTACGCGAAGCTGTAGCAACGTCGCTGTGGTCTGAAATATTCACAACACGTGAAACTATTTTGAGTAATCGATCAATACTTTCTACATGGCAGGACGAATTGAAATAATGGACAAAATTTACTCAACAAAAAAAGTTAACTGGAAAATATTACTTTGGTCCAAAAAATATATAATATTTTCATTTCAATCACTAATAGTCACCGAATTGTTTGATAAAATCATCGTCTCGATTCACCTCGTTGTGAAGGTTTCGCTAACAATTCACCTAGTCAGTTTTTTTAACAACACTTTATATTATGAGGTTGAAATTGGACACGTGAAGAGCACTCAATGAATGAATGAAAACACAATGAATTAATTAAACATAATGAATGAATGAACTTTGAATGAAAGGAATGTAAGTATACTAGATGGATAGACCGAAAGCCGCGTGCCAAGATTTTAGACCAACATCCAGCATTGCCACGGTTATTATTGTTTCTAATTGTTATTGTTGTTATATAACACAAATTCAAGCAAAGCGTGTGCTAATGTGTGCCTCGGGCCAGGGAGAATGTAGATCCCAACATACGACCTATAGACCTACGACTTTTCGACATCTGCCAGCTACTCTTCTGTCTCTGATAATTGTTTGAGGTATGAGCAAAGCAGTTGCTCACCCAAAGAATTGGTTATTATTAATCGCTTTTATTCGACCCAAATTCTTTACATTTAGCTGAATTGATTGTGCAAACAACTTCCTTTAGTAGGGTATACACATACGAAATAAATAAGCTGATAATATGTATGTATCTTTCAAGTACAAATTGGACTTTCAATTGATTTTTTGTCAATAGTCATGCTTCATCTCCTATCTTCATGCTAAAGCGCTCAACGGTGCGTTGGACAATGGTGACGATGGTAAACGCAAATAATTGTGATTGAAGGAATGAAAAAAGTTGGACGACAACCATGATAACAGGAAAAAGGGAATTACCTCTTTTAATAACCTCAAACCCAGGGCCCCTATTCCACACCGAATCCGGAGAGGTAGACAGCATTTTCCACGTACAATATGTACAGTAAATGAAAAAATAAATATTTTATAAGGAGCAGATGGTAAAAGTTCGGCTTAAAATTTAGCAAAGGTCAAATATTATAAATGTAGAGCAGGATCGAGAGGAAACACTTTCTTAAAATAAGTTACATGTTTCAAACTCTGAACTAATGAAGTCGAGAAAAATCGAAATAATTCTGTCCATACGCGGTCCTCTATCGCTTGTAATCTAATATTGGAGTGTTAAAAAGCTGGGGCAAGTATCTTTACAGTACACAAATAATGATTTAAAATAACCTAAGATTAGTCTACAATCTACATGCTTGCTTGTCACTAAATCGCCTGCAGCACTACGATGAAATACTTAGAAAGGAAGGATGATTCAAATAAATGCTCACTTTCCTCAACGGCTGTGTACTAGAGCGGAACGAGGTGGGTGATATTGCTGGGGTCAGAGGCGAAGCTCTTACCGCCGGAGGCACTTTCACCGTAGGCGAAAAAAAATGTGGCTCTGCATTATGTTTGATGGCCTATAACGCGTTTTGAGGTGAAATCTTGTCATAAAAAACAATACAACCGATAAACATTCCCGTTATTGTTGCGTTGTTTCTCTTCAGGAAATGAATTGTTGACAGTTGACACAATGATCCGAAGTTGCTTTCCCAAAAAGTAGAAATCTTTCTTTTCGGGCACGCAGCCAAGAACCACATATATATTATATTTGTTTCCAAATGCAAAAATCTGCCCCCCGTCCCCCCCCCCCCTCCATCTCGCTATGCTCCCATGGCATGAAAGTTACGGGGGCAATGCCCCCTTGCCCCTCCTGTTCTGTCGCCACTGACATACTGTGATGAACATTGAACACAAACTAATATTTTACAACGGAGCTTACTAAAAGTAAAGTTGTATACCACGAATTTTAATTCTACCCTAGATTTCGAAACGTTTCGGTTATTTACTGTATCGGTGATGTTCCTCTTCTAACGGCTGGGGGGGGGGAGGGGTAACGAAAACGTTTTAGCATTCAAACGCGAATTTTAAAAGAGGCTTATTAGACGTGTTTTACCATCCCTACCTACCCCTAGCTGGACAAGCAGATGAATAGCTTATCTTTTTCTCCTCTTTAAGTTTTGTCTCTTTCTTCCAATCAACCCTCGACGTCACATGATCATTTGTCGAGTACGTCGTTAAACAACAAATACTCAAATCAGATGGAATGCAGGAATCATGGAATACCAGATAAACGCCTAATCGACCATGGCCGCAACGCCAGCACAGGCATCAATTGATTTACATTTTCAAAGTATGTTCTTCCGAAGAGATGAAGGAAACTTCTATGCGACGACGTCATCAAGTTTCCTTGCTAGTCAAGTCACAAGATAATAAAGTTTCCTTTACCGATACTTTTTATTCGTACAAACATCGTTTGCGTATTCATGGATCGGACTCAATCAGCTGAGTCGGACCGCTGACACAAAGGTTGATACTTCCACCGCAATTTACATGTTAACAAGAAATTCCAGGTCCCCTCTAGACAACAAAATGGCTGCCCTCGCTACACGTGCAACAAAACTGGGGCCCTTGCTAGCTTAACCCAGTGTTAGTCAATAGCCAATCAGGTGTTGTCAGCAATTGAGACACATTTGTGCCGATCGAAGGGATGACATTGTTGAAAAAACAAGGCCAAATAAATACAAAAACAAACAAGTAAAAAACCACAAAACGGCGTAAAAATACTTAATACTATAAATAAAAAAAAATTAAAATCCGTATTTATAGAGTCTATACCCACTCAGTAACAAGACAGATTTTCAGTGGGGAACTTTAATTTAAAACGACCTTAACCAACCCTGTAGGCTCCGAACACCATCGACGAGTGAGCGATAACCAATCAAAGATCTATATTTTAAATATGAAACATATGAATCAGTGATTGTAAGTATTATATGTCTTACCGTTATTACCGTTAATTATTATATGTATGTATTATATGTATATGTATTTAAGTAGACAATTGTTTTAGCTTTAACCAGAAGTCTGAACATGCATTTTCTACACTGAAATTAGGAATGAACCAAACAAGCTCTCTAATGCATGGGCAACATGAATTTATTTTTATATTTGCCACCTGTCCAATGTATTACACTATGTCTCTAGTGAGATCAGTGCAGTGCTCTAAAAACTAGGGGTTTACCGGAAAATATCAACTTTTTTGTTTTTCGTAAGTGAATCATAATTTACATTTTTGTAACGTCAGAACATGGTTCTTAATGAGACCCCTAGCGACCATCTAGTTTTAAGTGATGAGATTTAGCAACATTGCTGTAGGGTAATACTTCAGGGGACGCTCCATAGGGAGCAGTGTGATTTATGCATTGCACAGTGTTACTCGTATCTTCACAAAAAAGCTACATTATGTTACAGTACTACCGGAAAGTTTAAGCTTCCCATATACAACACACTTTACGAGAAAACGGTAAAAATAGGATACACTTGAAGCCAAATGAAAAACATCCAAAACTAGTTATAAACTTGTAACTTATTTATTATTCTTTCAATCAGTATGTAAATCGGTACGTTGCATAATTAATTGCTATTTTACAGTAAGTTTCTGAAGAAATAGAGCGAGCTTACTTAACCACAGAGCATATAGTAAGTAGCACTATCAGTGTGTTCTTAAATAGGTTTAAAACACGATCAATCTCCTTTATTAGATAAGTTCACACAATATCTGACGATTTTCTTCATTTGTAATAATTATGTCGACAGTCGTCTATAATATATTATATTAAAGCACCTGCAGCATCTTGCATAAAAGCATGTATCCCAAGATTGCCTTTAGTAGTGCACGTAGTGTACCAGCTAGACATACGATACTTAGGCAATACAAAAACATTAAACCGGTATTCAAACTTTCTTGCAAATTCGTGGATTGCTCTTATTAATACAAACGGATGGGTTAAAGTTTGGTTTACTTCGAAACACCCTGTAGAAGACTGAGAATAACTCCTGAAAGTATGATACATGCATATTACCTTGTGTTTTTATAACATTCCCACAGGTTGTGTTACCTTTTATACGTGATTAAAGTACTAATTTAATTATTTCTTCTTCTTCTTTTTCTTCTTCTTCTTTAAAGAGAAAATGAAGGATGAATTGAGCAAACTGCTTTCTCACTTCCATAAGTGCCAGCATAAAGGGTAAACGAAGTGACGTGTAATAATATGTTTCAAGAGCAGAGATCATGGAAGCGCGTTGCTATAGTCACAAGACGCGGTATGTTTAAAATGTGTGTCTGTGTATGAGTGTATGTGTGTATGTGTGTGACATTGTGTGTGTGTTTGTGTTGATATGTATGTGTGTTTGTGTGCGTACGGGCTACGTGAGTTGTAGTGTTCATGTCTAAGTTAGATGGTGACTCATAAAAGGGCCTTTCACTTAACTTGCGGATGCTCTCAGCAAGGATTACTAACTAGTTCGTAATCTTTGCTCTCAGACAGAGAGATCCAGACTAACGCAGCCATTTCACCGAGCAGGAAGGATGTTTAATCGACGCTTAGTGGATCTAAGAAAATTGATATTGTGAATCTAAGATAACGTACAATTTCACAATTTAAGTTCCAAGAAATAAATATATAAGTAAGAAAAGATTAATTCATGGCATACAAAAAAAAATTATTTGGATTTTTCTACAATCAATAATATAATAACAAAAATAAACAGACACAATCTCAAAGATTTATCGTTTTTTGTACAAAAATATGTTATCTAGGTAGTGAATGACCCAATGTCATTAAAAAAACGTCATAAAGCACAGTTTATCGTGTACTAAAGCTCAAACACGGTACACTGACTCTGAAAGCTTAATACAGATTCGTTAAAAGCTTTTCAGATCACTCGATTATTATTATTATTATACGGGTCTCTCCGTTATATACTTTTTCCGAATTGTCGTTAATTTTGAAGTTAATGCTCTCTGAACGAAACATAAAATTCGGACGTTTTTGCCTCTTTGATGGCGGTTCACAGACCATTAATGTAAGTGGTCATTCGCCGATCACAACCCTTTGATCGGATAGACTATCGCAACCAAAAACATTGACTTGCCAACATTTGGCGCAATGTTTATTGAAGTCCGTGTACACTATAACCTCGATTGGATGGTCAACAGTTCCAATCCCACCTTCAGTATTTCCGACAGAATGGGTTTGCTGAGGGTCGTCTCAGTTGTAAAGAACTGAGATTGATTCAACGGTTCGACACCCGCTACTCCAATCCTGACTGAAGATTTTTGTGAAGTTTTCCTCATTCACTAGGCGAATGCTGGGATTGAGTCAGGCTAACAGACATTCCTTCCCAACTATTCTAAGGAGGTCTACCACTTTATACCCAGTTAGTCACCAAGGCCCGGATTCACAAGAGATCATGTCTTTTTCTGTTTTGATTCGCGGATATGTACGATTTGCGGATACAGGAGGACCAGGGTATCGTATTTGTACGATTTGTGGATACGATTGGCGGATATGTAGCCTACAGCTTGATCAGTCACGAGTCACAATCACAAAAACAAATAGCAGTTACAAAGAACTTTGTACCAGTACATAGAGTAAGAAGATCTGGGTTCGATCTCCAGTCAGGGAAAACTTTTAATACAATTGCTATATCTCCATAAATGTATATACTGGTATAGTAACAATGCATGTATTATTTTTTTTTTTAAATAAACTTTATTTAAATGTACAGAACAATAAACCTAAGTCAAAACATTCATGTTTGAAAGTCAAGGTTCCCAGCCTACACACCTGGGCCTGGATTCACAAAGTTGCCTAACTCTTAGTTGTCCTAAGTTAGGCAAATTCTAGCTAAATCAAGATAGTATATCATCATCCATGGGTATTATAACACTTTCGCAAATAAAGCATGATTAGTTCAAATTGTTGATATTTTACTATTTTTTATCTTTATGACATTGCAGAACGACATATGCGTGATTTATATTATCACTAAGATTTGCCTAAACTAGGACGTCTTAGCATTTAGGCACCTTTGTGAATCTGGGCCCTGAACTAAAATATTCCCTCGTCTTCCAGTTATTGCAATGTCTCTACCCAGTCACAGTGCAATATTCCGTTACAATATCTGTGCTACCGCTTGCGACAACGCTATTACCCCAAGCACGTTGTCATTGGCCGGCATGAAATGGCTTCCTTTGTGCCCGGCCTAAGCGGCGTAATTCCATTTTCTCTATTATATAGTAGGGTTGTACACAATAGTATCATATGCCAATTAGATCGGTTGCTGTGTGTGCCCTACGGTCCATCTTTGTAAAACAGCGCACACATGTCAGCGGCGTATTGTTCTAAGTATAAACACGCCATGGCTCTTTTGTCTTCATCTACCTCACCGCGTTCAGTCTATACACGTAGCTATACGATTATATACCCCTAGAGCACAGAACCCATCATCAAAATGCGATATTTAGTAACATAATCAATATGTATTTGTATTAATTTATGAATAAAACAGAGGTGATGCAAAAGTATTCAGGCTTTGTTTCCGCATTCCAGGCTTCGAAAAGTGACAGGTAATTATAAACATATTCCACTGTTTAAAAGACCTAGTAATTGGACTGTACACTTATTAGAGCTCTTCAACGGGTGAAACCACACGGTATCGCCCGTTGAAAAGCTCTGATAAGGGTTCGAAATATTGCGGTTTTTATTGTTTTTATCTTGACAGGGAACCGTGTACAGTCGCAGTACAGTCAAATTACTAAGTCTTTTAAACGTTTTACCTGTTCTACTATGCTTACGTTTTAATTATTTTCCACTGTGTTGTGCCCATAGCCATCAATGCATAACCTAAAAACATCTATACATGAACTACTGAACTACAATGTGATAATCGAAGTTATATTCTGTCAAAATGAAAATTGTTTATACGTAAAAAGAGGTAGTACAGTTTTACGGTTTGTACTTTTTTATTCAATCTTGCGTATGTTATGCCCAAAACGGTGCATTTACAATAATTATTTTAAGAGATTGAAGCTAAAATAAACAAAAACAATAATTGTAAAGTCGCTCCACAGCAACTTTGGTGCTGGTGACGTCACAGATGGGCGTGTCGGAGCCAATCAGCGGGCGGCTTTAACCAATACTCACATTTGGTTGGCCAAGCCTCACTCACCTATGAGGTCCTCAGCACTATTGCGTTATTAGTCAACTCAGGCCCAGTATTACATTGTCCCAATACCTACTTTTTCGTCGAATAGCTTGTTTTCTCCATGGCAACCTCCAATCAAAACCTTTGAAATTCTCCAACTAGCTTATTTCCAACAAATAACATCCTATTTGTTGATTGTAATACCGGCCCTTAGTTAAAGGGGCTATCTAATTTCAGTTGCACCGTGCGTCCTTACTACAAATCGTTGTCTTTGATTTACTTGATATGATATCTGGTGCTTCAGCAAACTGAGTCTAAAACAGCGATGCAGGAACCCAATACATCAGAAGTGACGTCACTAGAAGAAGACCAAGCGCGAGCCCAATAGTTAGATTTCCGTGAAATGATATCGTCTGTAAAACCAATCAAATCTCTCCCGAGACCATCAGAAAACTACATAATATTTTTCCCGTCAAAAAATATTGAAACATATAATCTCTGTTAAAGTGAAAGGTGAAAAACTAAAAAACTACCATTTGTAAATGTCCACCCTCAAATATGAAAAACATGACTAAAAGATACCATACTTTAGTAGCAGACGGTTAAAAAATTAAAGAAAACGCGATTTTTGGCTTGTTGCTACCAAGTAGCACCGAGCAACTTTTCTCATGGTAATTCCCATATGAAAAAAATGTTGCCTCGAGATAGTAAAACCACCGCTAAAATAGGGCACTTATCAAAAATCGATAAGGAGTTTCAATGTGCATCGTTTCTCTACCGATAACATGCTTCTTAGTACGAACGTGTACTTTTACAAAATCCCCTGCAATTAATTTCTTGGAGACTTGATGTGTAGAAAAGTTGCAATCTGTTTTGAGCGCCACTGTCCGCAGTCGCCGAGTGTTGTGGCTGGTCTCGTATAACACAATGAGTGCTCTGTCTATCGGGAAGGCGCTAGCGAGCTCAGAACCGATACAGCTGTACTACGCTTTAGAAAAAAAAATGCAGAAGAGCTGGCGAAGGGAATCTAGTAGAATCGCTAAATGTTCACTATTTTTTTCTTGCATTGAAGCAACCTACATTAATTTTATTTTACACAACTGAATTTGATGCACTTATGACTCATCGGTGATTTTTTAGTTTTGCACCTGACTATCCCTTTAAGATATGTGAACATTATTGTGAACATTATTAGTAATATACTATAATAATGATAAAAATTATAATTTTCCGCAGGAAATATTGTTATAGGGTGCAAACCAGCCCATATTCAGGTAACTAAGTATATTATGTTAGGATGTTTGGATAGTTGGGAAGGAATGTCCGAGGGCTATTGTGTTAGTAGGATACAATTGCAGCATTCATCTTTTCGACTGAGAAAAACCTCGGAAAACCTTCAGTCAGGATGGCCGGTAGCCGGAATCGAACCGGCAAACTCCTGAATTAGTCTTGCGTCTTACCGCACAGCTACCTTCATCGATAATCATCGATTATTATACCATAAAGGCTTTTCTATCTTCAAAAAAAAAACGGACACACCACATTAATCACAACTTGTCATGTATATCACAACATGTCATGTATATCACAACATGTCATGTATATCATAACATGTCATGTATATCATAACATGTCATGTATATCACAACATGTCATGTATATCATAACATGTCATGTATATCATAACATGTCATGTATATCACAACATGTCATGTATATCATAACATGTCATGTATATCACAACATGTCATGTATATCATAACATGTCATGTATATCATAACATGTCATGTATATCACAACATCTCATGTATATCACAACGCAATTTATCGACATGATTGTGTCACCCATAGGTATCTTCTAAATAAGCGTCGTTACCAAAATATGAGACGCAAACCCCGAATATCATCACCACTAATTCTAATTACAGTTTGCACACTGAGTGTTACAAAGCAGTATCACAGTTGTAGTATCCCCATAGATATGCAGATGTTGTAAATGGGCCTGAATATAATCATAACAGTAGAGGCGCGAATACAGCTTCAGGCCATCATACTAATGTGCATAACATCACACCAACGACTGCGTAGGCGTCGCTATACAAATTGAACATCACCTTTGGGTTCAGCACAAATAAAAGGAACTGACGTCATAACCTCCCTGATTAGGGTAAAGGTGAGTCTCAACCATTTAAGAACACAACATATAATATCAAAACGCGTTGATAAAGGTTGGTTTACACATTTATTTAAGATATAAGATATAATGGTTAACAAAATCAAATCAGGTCAAAAGCATTATAGCGTGAGCATACTTTCCAAGTATTTAAGTTTAAAAGGAAACCATAGCAACGGTAACTGTTGTACCTAAAATTCTGTGTCCAATGAGAGGCGACGTTTTATAAATCCAGCCAATGGTAGTGATCCTAAGTAAAACAGCTAGGAAACTGTGTAAACTGACTTTAAAACCATATTGGCCAGGTGCACATTCAAGTTAAACGTAGAATTTGTTTATTATTGCTGTAGAGTTTGTTTTTCTTATGGAAAATAAATACAACAATTCATACAAACTAATCCTATATACTTAACTTGATTGCTCATCTGCCCTAAGTTTCATTAGAACTAAAAGTAAAAACGGGATTAACAAAATTTCGAATATTGCAATTACGGTTGTCATTGTGGAAACCAATTAAATATTAAATCCTTAATTGGCTTCTAATGGAAACTGAGAGAATTAAAATATCTGAAATGTTGTGTATCCAATGCTTAGCTTACGAAACTATTATGTGAATTACTGTTATAACACTTTTTCAATTTTGTGAACGCAGTTTTAATAGCTCTTTCCCCGAAGGGATATGTTTTATAAGGTGCGCATCAGCGGTACATGAAGTGCCCCCTTGGATGACTTACAATTATGTACATGTAAAACTATACCGTCTGCGTCCAGGGTAGGTTTAGCCCGAGGTGACTCCGGCCTGTGTACGAAGTGAATGAAGGAGATGCGCCCTTACCTTTGCCTCAAATAACACAATTCCACCCATTTCTCCATTTCCTCTAAATCCCCCTCGTTTGGCCCGGGTTTAGAATATGTCTAAAGTAGCTCTGCCTGTCGTAAGAGGCGACCTAAGTATCAACATATTACGTAGCGGCTGATTACGTCATTAAACATGAAATTAATCGATACAAAAAATACATGATTCAGATTCGATTCAAGTTTGCATGTAATCAAATTCCGAAAAAAAGGCATCATGATTCCTTCTATACTCAATCCTCGGAAAATTAAAATGTTCCTCTGTATCTCAAAACCAGTAGATGATAGAAATCTTAAGTAAGGACGCATAAAACAAAGATGTTGACGCGTCGTAAAACGTCTTTAAGTAAGAGAATTTGCCAACTCAATGTTAACGAGACATTAACATTGTTTGCCGAAATCTTACAAACAGTACAGCGCATTGAAAAGTGAACATGTAGTTTCATACGGACCAGTTGACTGCTTGGAAAACGGTTCAAATGATGCAATCAATATGGTATAGTTGTATTGTTACCCAACGAAACAATAGTCTCATGTTATTATTATTATTATTAATTGTTTATTCTTGTCACCACAAAACCACATAAGTAAAAAAAGAAAAACAAACTTCAATTTAAAAGTCTCTTGACAAGAAACGGCGTTGACGCTATCAAACATTATGCTAAAACGAAGAGCCATCTAAACACTAACACTACTAACACGTCAATTAAATTGTCAATGTCTGTATGTTTGCGGAATAGCTGAGTTCAATAGTACCTACAAATGTATATACTTCTCTAGTACCTACGATGTACTTGAAACAGGTGCAAAAGGGGTAATTTACACTCTTGGGTTGGCTTTCTGGAAATTCCTCCAACAGCGGGCGTGACTAACGAGGCCATCTTTATACCAATACGTGAAAGAGCTTCTGGAAACTATTGATTTTCGTTAAAAGAGCGTTTATGAAAAGGGCAGTAAAATGTTTAGTCCGGTAATAACTGGTTTTCTCCATGGAAACCACGTTGCCGCTAAGAAAACAGTCACTCTCATATACTATATATTCAGCAGGCCGTGGCTTATTTAGCAATTTCTGAATTCTTAACCAAACTAGAAGTTTTATGATGACATTTGAGACGTGTCTCATTTAGGCCCGGTTTTACCAAACTTTGAGTCGAGATTGGTCGTTAATCGGAGATTTGGCCCTAAAAACGTAACACATACTACATTTTGTATTTAATGTTTTTTGAAACCATGACAACCAATCCGAGATTATTAAATCGAAGACTAAACACATTTGATGAATTTTGACCTTATAGTTTTGAGTTGTTACGAAACCGTCACGATTGAGCTTTAATTTAGCATAAAAAAAAAACGGCAACAAAATAGTAATGTCGGGTGGCTTGAAGATTGCAAACATCCTTTACCCACAACATATTAAAGAGAAACCCTGCACGCAAACAAAGTCACACAAAGATATTGATTATTTAGGAAGAACCTGTCACCCAAACCATCCTATCAATAATAATTGTCACACACACCACCAGGAGTGCCCGTTCATCACCTGACCTCTGCCGGTGACCTCTGGCGTGTCAACGAAGGTCATTCCCGTGAATTACAAATGCGTGTCGTTCATTATTCACCCGCGGGAAGCGCGTCGAGCCGGAGCTACGGTGGCGCGCACAGCGGCAGCGATAACAAAACGGAAATAGAACTTTAACTTCAAAACATTTGCATAGTTTCTCATTTCAGTAGTCAAAACATAGCTTGTGTACTTACTGTAATTGATGACAATCGGTTTGTTTCGTCATTTGGTACACAATATCCTTGTTTATATGAGGGACATGTAAACACCTACAAAACGGTACCAAACCGACTAGGTTCTGTCTGACTAAATAGCTGGACCGTACCGAAAAACCCTACTCAGTCCTATCACGTGTGTTGATGCGAGACCGAAATCGAATTCGGATCCATTTGGGTACACTTCATGTAAACGTTTCAGTTGGCGTCCATGACAGTTTTCAGTCCGGCTTACACAGGTTACACAGTGCAGCATAAATACGTCATTGTTATAATTAACATTGTTCAGTTGCCCCGGCCGTTAAAAGCTTGAGTGAAGCCTTCGTCGGGGTACTCTGCAGACATCCTAACATATGACAGGAAATGAGATGGCTTATATACGGGACAAGGGCATGTATTAACGCCACAGCACACTTCAGTCATGATGGGTCAGTTCAATGAATCGTGCAGATAGGTCAGTGAGGTAACTCCAGGATATATAAAAGACTCGAATCCTCAAGCTCATGTAAAGTCATGGACTAAGTGATAATGATTTATTTATACCAGTGACTAGCTCATAGTTATTTTCTATGGTCATTTATTGCTGATGCAGAACGTACAAAATACAACAAATTTTTTAGGAATTAAATGCACTACATACATGTAAATAATGGCATGGCGACAAAACAAATTGAATGGGCTGTAGTAGATGGATAGATATTTGGGCTTAACGTGTCATATTCACCAGCATTGATTTTTGTCGAGTTCAGCTTGAACCTGAATGTTACCGATTTGACAAATATAATAACTTCTAACTATTTAATTTCTCACATATCTCGCATTTTTGTTGTTTTTGATACTTAAGTATTGTCACTGCATGTTTATTGTTTAAAGAGAGATGGAAATAATTTCTCACAACGCCACTTATTGCCTTTTGTAATACAATGAAGTTTAAAATAACCAATGTAAAGATTGGTATACATGTTTGTTTACTCATAGTACAGATGTATTCTGATGTCAAAATGATTAAACAAAAACTGCAAATGCATTGTTGGATAGAACCTTCGATGCCCACCGTTCAGATTTGTGATGATAATCTCCAAAGCAGTTCTGTCACTGCCTTCTGTACGTATTATGCACAAGCAGAGTACAAGTTATCCAGTAGGCTATGGCTAAACAATTGACTGTAAATATCTTTGACATTTATTACCAATCTGAGAAAATCTTCCTTCAATATCCTTCATATTTGCCATTAACAGGATACACTTGCATGCAAATAGGATTTAAATGTGTATCTTGTTTCACATCATTACTGAAACTATCTGTAAATCGACGTATAAAGCAACACAATATCAATAAAACATTTCACTCTTCATGCAGGGGATTTCGCAGTTAAAAGTTGGTGCTAGCGTCGTTCAACTGAACTTGGCCAAAGTTGATCTTGATGAAACCGGCCCTGTGAACTTATGTTAAGTAAAACAGTTGACTCTATTATGTATTCTGGTATGTTGTGTCAGCTATATTCTTGATTCCGAATGAAAAGTTACAGGATTCGATTAATTTTAATTTGGTCTGGGATTTGTCAACCTAAGGAATGGACTTGAATCTATGAATACCAAAGTGATACATACGTTTCTAAGGTGGTGTGTTACAAGCGTGAACATAAAAATGATAACCAAGAACGCTATGCACTTTATGGGGGGGATCATCACGTTCTACATGATAATCATAACAAAAAATAAGAAACAACTTTAAAATAAATAATTCCACGTTATCAGATTTTTAAATGAATAAAGGTACGGTACCGTTCAATAAGGTTGCACGTGAGAAGGGAGGAGGACTGGGGACGAGGGTGGGGGGTACTTATAGAAGAGTTGTGGTTGGAAGAACTCCGTCTCATTAGACAGAATCTTCTGATGCAAATTAAGCCCACAGGGTAATTCCTTCAGGCAATCCTCTTCTAAAGTGACATGACAAGTTCTCAGGATTCCAAATACTTGGTTCATTTACTTTTATAATATGCCTTCTGAACGCATTGGCGAAACATGTTTTAGGTTTTGAGCATTTTTCTGATACTTATGCCTCGGGGACTTTTGGAGGTTTGGATCGGCTCGCAGCCCCCCCCCCCCCCCCCCCCCCCCCGCCCAACCCCTTTCAACCCTTAAACACACGCCTTCTGTGGCAGAGGCGTAGTACTTATCATGAATCAGGGAATTACTAATAATAATAAATAATTATATTATAGAAAAACCAAATGTATAAACAGTTATTTAAATATATACATCATTAATTTTATTTTTATTTCATAAAAAGATCACGTATACTACATTCTTTGGATGCCCTATGTAATCATTGGCATTAGTTCCCTGTATCAAATTTAGTTGTGTACATTATTCTGCATTGTAAATCAGATACATTACTGAATATAGAATGTAATACGCTACGCATTAAAATGAGGAAGATTGATTATAAAGAGAAAATGTGAACCTTCGACGAAACTATCTAAATGTAAATTCTATATCATCTAGAAACTACCGACAAAAAAAATTGTTTCACTATATTTCCCATACTAATCAAATTGAAGGAACTTCTGAAATTGACTTTAATATATAACTTGTGATGACTTTGCAGCATCAGTCGTAACAACGACGCACATACCAAATTGTATAATTTACCCACTGGAAACCATTTCTTGTTACTGAGTGGATAGACAACGCACAGATTTATTTTTGTAATTACTTTCTACTTACTTACTTATTTACTTACTTACTTACTAACTTACTTACTTACTTAATGCTTACATGCTTACTTCCTTACTTCCTTACTTACTTCCTTCCTAATACTTACTTACTTACTTACTTACTTACTTACAGTCTTACTTACTTTGTTACCTACTTACTTACTTACTTACTTACTTAGGTACTTACTTATACTTAGTTACTTCAGTTTCTACTTGTTTGCAACTCACGAGGAAGAGAATCGCCATCAGAGAAACGCAAGCTGTGATTATCTAGCAATTAAGACATGTGCTTCGCCCGTCTTCAAATATGTGCTTATCTCTGAGTCAACACGCTTAGTACGATGTTAATCATCTTTGTTCGTAATTGCGACCGCTGCACTAACTGAACGAAGCCCCAACTCAAATATGAGTCCTAATTAGTAATTAGTTAGTTCAACGTGGTAATTAATTATTCATTTACTAAACCATCTCGGTTTGAGTTCTATCATGGACTGAAAGTTTTGGTGTAGATCTCATATTTGTTAGTTAAAATAATTACATTTGGGTGGGTTATTTGTGGACAGTATTCGCAATGGAATCTGACATTGTGGTTGCCGCTCCCACCCCAACTCCCCACTACACCGAAACTATTCGTATGAATAGAGGAGAGATACGAGCGTGACTTAGGTTGGAAAGGGTGGACAAAGTGATAGCCTTGCCTGTTCACGCAAAGCTCGAGGAAGAGCGCGCCTATGTCAAAAAAACAACAATAACACTATTGTTGTACATCAATACATCAATAACAGGCAGGATGTAATTGAACACAACAATAGCAATTTGTATGAATTCTTTTTTGTCCTAGACCATTCCAAAACTATTAAGGACACTTTCTATCAGTCTCATCACGGACCCCTAAAACTGCAAGAATAACAATCAAGGTCCACTAGATCGCTTGTAGCGCAATTACTCCGCTAGGAGTAAATCCAGTAGACCTTGAATAACAATACGCGGCCATGACACAGGGCAGTAGTGCAGAAGCGCAGCGAGTGGGAGGAAGTGGCATTTAACAAGCCAATTTGCTTGATGGAAACGAGAATGCCCGTCAGTTGAAACCGTAGACGGTTTCGTTAGCTAGCCTCGACTTCTTACGGATTTGAAAAACGATATTGACATCACATCCGTGTGATTTGCATGCAATAGCAGCTAGCCTAGCTTTATTGTAGCTAAGTGAACAATACAGTTTAGTTATGTTCTCTGTATTTTTGTATATCACCAGTAAGTACGTTTTAAAGCAATCTTTTATGGCATTAATTGGATTGTCTTCTGAGTAGGTGCTAGCTGACAAATTGTTTTTAGAAGGACAAACGCCGACGCAATCTCATTTTACTGTACGGAAACTACTTTCACACGGTTTCAGTCGGACGAAATTAAAATCGTAAAAATACTAAATATTCCCTCGTGTTTGAAATCTAGTGGCTACCAAACCGTGTAATAACAGGCAATTCCGTTTCGTCAAACCTTCGAGACTGGTCCCCCTACTTTGTTCCAAATGTTGTTGTGGTTACTTTTGTTATTTTGTTAAGAAATTAATTACAAACGCTTAATTGGTGTCCATAGGTTGATGTGTTGGTTTTCAGGCGCACCCCGTGCAGAGAAAGATTGCTCGGAGTGGTCATAAAATTACAACCTGCCGCTCGGCGGGAAAGGTATTAATTTATTAAAAATTAATAACACCATCCATAAATAACAGTAATATTTCAGCGCAAATTTCTTGTTTGGCAAAATAAAGTAAACATGGTCTTAGTTTCCAACAACGACGTAAATAATTATCTGATTTACGTTGTCTTGTTTCTCATATGGGTCAAAATGACGTACATTTTCATTCCCCGCGTACCAAACTTGAACTAGCCCAGAATATGTGACTTGACCGACTTTTTTCTTTTTAGAATAGAAACTTGTTTACAAACATGGACCATTATTATTTGTCGCAGGTAAGAATGCATAATAATGTGATTTATGTTTTTTTCCTGTATACCTCATTATGACTCAATGGCGTGTTATTAACAATACAATATCCAATGCTTCACCAAACTGAACAATAAATAATTCACACTTCTTAGATTTCACGTCACAACGAAGGTTAGTACAAAGTTAACGTCCTCGCAACGTGTCGACTCACCAAAGATCTTATTGCGAAGAAAGAGCTGGTGCAGCATAGTGAAATAGCCTCCACCTGCAATCTCACTGCATATCATGATCAGCTGTTACCTCCCTTATGAAGGGTTATAAACACGTGCAATGTCAGCACTTATCAGATGATATTACTTCTGTCTGTACGTAGATTTTATGTCAGACTTACAGACGGTATACCACAATTCTTTAATGGAAGTTTACCACAATAGTTTCTTCTCGTCAATCATTTGCTATGGCCTATTGTAACAATTATTGTTTTTTTGTAGTTGCAATAAGCAAACATATATCTCCAGTAGCATAGTCATAAGAAGGCCTAGTTATTAGAAAGGGCATTAAGCATTCGATGTATTATTTAACCAAATCTTTGTAACGGTTTGCTTGAAAGAAATCCTAAATAAATAAATGAAAATAAACTTAAGGCATGTGAGAATAATAAAATCAACCAAGGACATCATTTTATGACATACCTTTAGACAAAATAATCCATATGTGAAAGCTGTATTTATTTACTGAATACAATATTTATTTCCCACGATTTATTAGATATGACAATTGAGTGATAATGGGGTTGTAAGAAAAGACAACGACTTCAAAAATAATATATGAAAGCTACTACACTAAAAATATCTGAATATACCATTGAAAGAGAGAACAGAAAGTTTAAAACAAAACTTAATTCATTACGCTTCACCCATGGATCTCGCATTGTGTGTCTGGTGAAACTTGTATATCGGAGAGGATAAAGATGAAAGCTTAGAGGTAGACTGATATTTTAGACGTGCAAATTAAAGTTATCCTGGAAAAAAGGAATCGTAAGCTTATCAATGAGAGTTGATGGATGCCCCATTCGAGATATGCTTAATTCTCGTAACTGGATATCGTAGGTCACACATTGTTTTTGTCATAGTTATATGTGTTATGAGAATGCATTTATAACTATGGGCAATGCAATTACATGAGGAAAAATTGTAAAACATAAACTCTTTAAAAATTTAAAATTTGAATTTTGTATATGCTTTAAACTTACTATCATGCCAACGTGAACTATGTCCGAACTATGAACTATGTTACTATGTACTATGATGAAGCATTATTGGACAGGATATACACGAGCTCATCCGTAGTCGAAAGCTTCCTTGCCCTGTAACATAATTTCAACAAAACGTTTTTTATGTTCACTTCTCATAGAGATATATTGCATGTTTAGCCTTAAAATGCACTTATCGATCCAAATGAATTTAGTAACCATTAAGGAAGGAGATTTCTATCAACATTATTGTTTTTTTAATCAATTAGCGAAGTATTCTAAGAATATTGTTTTCTGCGAACGGCAAGAGTGGCTTAACAAGAAATTGGCATTAAATAAAATGTGTACGATTACAGATTTTAGTTTTTATATTCACACACATTTATTGACAAAACCAAATCCCGCGTATGAATTACTTATTCAATTTCTTGAAGGGTTTTCAAGATATTAATAAAAAAAAAACGTTAATTTTACGAGTTGGACTCCCATTTACACTTGAGACCTTTGGGAGAGATTCCTACGTAGACGAATAATGTGACAGTTTGGTCACCCTTGCAGCTCGTCGAGCTCAGTGAAGGGATGTTACATTTATCTGTACTCCTCACGAAACCACGTCAGGTTTATCCCAGTCCAATGAGCTCAACTAATGTAATCTATGCAGACAAACAAAGCTACACTGCTTATATGGAAACCGGCAGCCCGGGTCTTGTATAGAGATAAACGGTTCAAAGTCTTGCTCGCTAGCACAGTCTGTGACGTCAAGGTGCACTAAATCGCCGCCAGCAGCGCGCGAGGTTCAAGGTCGTCCATCAACCCTTTGGATCTCACTACAAAAAGTACATAATTATTTTATTAATTAATTGATTGTTAATTATTACTTATGCACACTTGTAATCATAAATAAGTCAAAAATCGAACGGAAAAATCTTTAAGAGAAATTACTACAGCCAATATTAAAATCCCGGGAAATTAATTAATTTTGGTCATATCTCAATAACGACACACAATAGCAAGAAAGCCACAAATACTCTTATTTTTGATTCATGAGAGCTCAATACCGTATGAAAAAGATTTGTTAGTTTGCATTTATTATAATTGTTATTGTTAATTAACTTAATTCACAAGTTAGTTTACAATTAAAAAATTACTACAAACTACCAAATCTTTTCCATACGTAATTGAACTCTCAACTTAAAAATAAGCGGAGCAGTCACTTTCGATATAATGTGACGTTATTGAGATATGACCAAAATACATTAATTTCGCGGGGTTTTAGTATTGGCTGTGGTCCTTCCTCTTCCTTGACTCACACGAGGCTCTAATATGGTAGGTCGCTAATCGTTGGTTAGATACCAGCTACCGCCAGTCCACACCCTGACTGAACGTGTTGTCCGAGGTTTTCCTCAGTCACTACGTCGTTGGTAAGATTGAGTCATACTAAGAGCCTTCGGACATTCATTCCTATTTAGTACACATCAGCACAATACCTAGTTATTTACCTGAAGAGAACATGAATTGTCCTCATGGGCAGGTTTCATATGAAACATCATAAATTCTTGTAGCCTACTCATGATTATTTGTATCTAATTATGACCACGTAAAAATATAGTTTTACCTCTTTGCTTTGGGAAAATAACAGCGGGAGGGTGGGAGAGAGGGCAATGGATTCCGTTCAACTGTAATTGATTAACGGCTCATTACGCCACTTTTAACACCCACTTCACATGAAGGGCTTCCACGCAAAACGGTTCCCTATAACTAATTTCAATCAATAGAACGATAAACCATGACGGAGACCATTACTGAAGTCATTTCCGTACCTGTAATTGCTAACAGGGTTGTTGAACCAACTACCCAGGTAATTCACATATGCACGAATATGGACTCACGGGAATATACACAGCTCACAGTTCATACACTGTTTTTCCTGATAGAGTGATACGTGTGAAGTTATGCTAAAACAATTTTCTACATACTAATAAAACATATTTTTTAATACAAGACTTCGTCTCTAAAGCTGGATTCATGACATTGCGTTTTTTTGCGGTACGGTGCGCGACGGAGGTTTTGGGCCAATAAGGAGCGACCTAAGTGCACGGAGGTCGCTCCTGATTGGCCCAAAACTGCCGTCGCGCTACTCGCGCACCGTCCCGCAGAACAACGCAATGTCATGATGCAATAACGGTTCTATGCCAGTCCCACAGTAACTAATACTGTACTAGGCTGAAGAAGGTCTAGCAACCCTGCAGTAGCTTTCCATACCCGTTCTGGGTATGGTAAACCAAAATAAATAAATAGTGTACTAGTACTGCCCTTTTCATGCACGCTGTTTCAAACGATATCAACAGATTCCTGACGTTCCTTCACATTAGTAAAGGCTGTCTTCTGCTTAGTACCGAGTGCACAACCTTCATTTTCTTAGGAATTTACAGGTAACCAATCCATGAGCGTCAATTATCCCTAAAACCGGTTCCAAGTAGATAGTAATAACTAGAGAAGTTTAACATTAAGTTGGTACTATTAGAGTCGGCTATTTCGTGAGCACGGCATTAGTTACGTTGGGACCACTTTAATAAAATGTACAGAATTAATTAGTGTTAGCCCAACTAAGGAGAGTCTTGCCCCGGGAGGTCTAGTGCTAACATCGTACCAACCTTATAGAAGAAAATACCTGTGAACCTTCCGTGCCGCATCAAGCTTCGAGGACTTTCCAAAAAGGAAAGCCGCTAAAACATCGATCTCCACAGCGGATACTGACTGTTATTGTACGTTAAGCGGGATTGAGTGAATAAAAAATAGCACTGGGGACAAAATGACTGCTAATTGTATTGTTTGTACAAATAAGCAAGTGGCTGGATTAAGGACACACTCAGAAACCATGTTTTGAGAAAAACGCATCCAAGCCACCACATTATTATATTTAAAATGTTTGTTGTGCCCCTTTCCCGCCAAACGGGTACAGTTATGTTTATTAAACGTTATATCTTAAATTCAAGTAAACTTAATTAGAATTAAATTTTTAAATGTATATAACCTCATTATTGTCATAAGCCTACATGTTATTGACATCTGAAATCAATAGAATCAGTCTGATACTTCATCTTCCTCGTCACTCATGTAATTATCATGTATAGTTGTCCCAATTGATTTGATTGATTATTTGGGCTTAACGTCTCATATTTTTGCAACGAGGCTAATCGAGACAAAGACTACATTACACATGCGTGCTTCACAGGCGAGACACTCGTAGCCAATCAGCGATCGGTATTTGCCCGGGGTTGTCTCGGGCGGTTCGCTGGTTGGTGACGAAAGCATGTGTAAGGTAGTCTTGGGACAACTATAAAAAAGGTTCGTTCCACTCTTTCCGCTAATTAAATAAAATCCAACAAAATAGAGGAACACGTTCTTCTTTTGTACAATTTTTCCACTCATTCTTGTTTTATGTATAAATAAATGCAAAACACATAATAAATACATAATGCATATAAA
The DNA here is from genome assembly GCA_945910005.1 of Isoperla grammatica. NCBI lineage: Eukaryota > Metazoa > Arthropoda > Insecta > Plecoptera > Perlodidae > Isoperla > Isoperla grammatica. Next base: position 11,240,664 of record OX246740.1, on the reverse strand, counting down.
TATAATACATTATTAATGCAAAGTCCACTCATGTCGTTCGTTTGCAATAGCTGAGGGTTCATCCATATTTTCAACTACAACATAATTTTAGTGGACACGCCCACTCCTCTTCCACCCAAAAGTAGATGACAAAAGAACAAACCTAATTTGACAAAACAGCTGACACGAAAAATGTTATTGTATAGAAAGCTACAACAGGTTTCCGCAAAAAGGACACATAAGCCTATGTGATCTTATTCCAGCCACCATCTCAACCGTACTTACAAGAAGGTTCTAGCGAATCAAAAACCGTATAAAAAACATCAATTATTTGAGAGTTTGTTGTTTCCCAATGATGTGATGATAAAACAAAATTAAATAAATAAGAGCAAAACAACGATTAAATTCCCTAAAAAAATAAACAATACTAACAATCACGCACTTTGAGTTTGTATATACATTTAGAACCATCATTAAATTAGAAGATTAGCCATGCATGTAAATTGGCATCCAAACACCAGTCAAATGTCTGGCGCAGCCAACAGCAAATACTGCTGTAATATTGCTTCCCTTGAATCTCCGGACATTAATTTTGACGATTGTCGGTTGTTTGGTTGCTCCCATTCGCCGTAATTTCCACTACAATCGGTGTGAGTATTTTGTCTACGTTATGTGCTCTTTATTTCTGACAGTAAATTAACACACACATATAGGTGGATACTCATACTTGGTAAGTCATGGGTTCGATTCTCCCTTCAGGCCATCTTGACTGAAGTTTTTACTTCGTTTTTTATCAGATAAAGCGAATACTGGGATTCAGTCCTACTAATTGTTCTTCTGTATTCCTTATGAACTATCAAAATAGTTAAATATGTCAAAATATATTTGGCAGCAGGTCGTGGGCATTTAAGGTTTTCTGTTACTGTTCGTATCAACAACACAAGTTTGCAAGAGTGCACAAGTAAAACAAGTTTCAAAATCAAAATTGTGGGAAGATATACAAGACATAATAATCAGGATCTGTAGATAACGAAGGCAATATATGCAAAATTATTATGTTTGGATTAAATATGATAATGCAATAATATCCTATTATCCACGAATCAAACTTAATGAATTTTGCATATTTGTATGCGTTATCTGTAGATCCAAACGCGATCCAAAGATCCAAAACCTCCTTTGTAAACGGTAAAATGGAAAAGCGTGGATACTATTTTATTAACACATTGATTCTGTTTTTACGAGTATGAATTCAAAAAAAATATAAGGTATGATTTTGTGAGACTGGAGAAACGTACAACTGCTGCACAAATGCCCAAGTTTCAATTTCCAAGCTTTTCTCACCCCTTAATGCCTTCCATCCCCCATAATTCAGTGGCATCGCATTATTTTAATATGCTTGGATCTATCATTCTTACATTTCTCTTGATAACATTTTAGAGAACTATGTAAGAATGTATCTTTTCTCATGATGGACGGGATATTTTAATTTTTAATCTTTACGTTTACTTGGAAATACAAACGAACAATTTAGTCATATGTGTTATTACATCCGAAACTTAGTAATAAATATTTTTCAGCTTTAACACTTTGAGTAGTACTTAACCGTTGTTTTACTATCATGTTTAACCCATCCTTTGAGCTCAGTTCAATAAATATTCTACAAGTAAAACAAGTTGACAGATTATTTTCTAATTGAGTTCTTTTCACACTTAGAACACACAACCTCAAACACGACGAGAGGAGAACAGTCGTCAGTTATTAGTTTCATTCATGTGGGAAGAATGATTGTCGTTTAAAAGATAATTACACTATAAAACGACATTTATTTACGCGCGTTAAATAGCTACTAATGTCGGAAGAATGAGCAATTGTGACTATTGTTTTATCTTATTTGCAATATTATATGTTAAGTATTTATCAAGCAATAGTTTTGACAATATTTAATATAATATCTGTACAAAATGTAGGTTGGCGTTATTATACAACCATAATTAAGTGCGTATTGTAGTATGCGTTCAAAAGTAGGTCTTGAGAACGGTACACAATTTACTACAAAAGTGGTTACTAAACAGCATTTGGTTTCAAAAACTTGATTAACAACATTTCAAATATTGTAATTATTACGGTTATCGTTTTTGAAGTTATTAATTCTTGAATTGGCTTTAAGAATAACCACCCTTAGGATATACATATTTTGAACTCGTTAAATCCAGTGTTTGGTTCTTACGAAACCAAATTTTGGGTAGTAACCACTTTTTCAATATTGTGTAGCGTTCTCAAGATATTACTAGAACATAATTTTGATTTTTTGTTTTAATATTTTTTATTGTTAGACAACCTCTCCCCATTAATCAATATCGTGTTGGAGAATTCAGCCACGCAATGTCAAGACCAAGGTAAATAAAACATATACAAGATACGCGAATGTGTTTTTATTCATACGGTTCACAAGATCTTGGATGACATATTCTGTCTACTCCTTGTGAAGAGCGACTGCTTGCAACGTGCTGCGTATTGTGTTATTAATGCGTTCTTGTACAGCACTCTCCATCTTCGTCTGCAACACAAACACAAATCACATTTACACATCTAGTGGTAGTTAGTAGTAGTAGTGGAAGTGGTAGTAGTGGTAGTAGTAGTAGCAGTAGTAGTGGTAGTGGTAGTGGTAGTGGTAGTGGTAGTGGTAGTGGTAGTGGTAGTGGTAGTGGTAGTGGTAGTGGTAGTGGTAGTGGTAGTAGTAGTAGTAATAGTAGTAGTAGTAGTGGTAGCAGTAGTAAATGAGAAAAAAATGCAACCTAATGAATACAAGATTATTATTAACTTGTAAAAAACATGACTAAATGCAAGCAGTATGAAATGTATTTACAATATTTATAAATATGAGAATAAGAGATTGAGGCCTGGTATTATGAGCAGCTAATAATCAGGTTCATATGAGCTAATAAACTTATGTAAGTCTGATTGGTGATTGCCATGGTGAAAACAAGTTATATTAGCTACTAATTTTCTTATAAGCTCCTCGTCAATGAGAAGAAGAAAGGAATTACAGAAATTAATATATCTTATCCCAGAAACCCTGACTTTAATAGGGCAGAGGGAACAACTTTTTATCTTTTATCAACCTGCAGCAGGTCCTTCTAAAAACTCGGTACTGTTATCTTGTGACGACTGTACCTTGCGCGTCGTTCGAAGGGCCTATATTTAAGTCATGACGACTCCAACATGGACACTCTAAAACGCCGTAGAAAGATATCACTTGAATAGTCAATACGTCAACTGGGCTTAGACTCCGCTGAGAAACTTCTGATATCCAGCCAAATTCGCCCCTTTTCACTGTCAGTAATGTGAAACCGGCTTCTTTATTGTGACGCAACCGCTTTCCTCCCCCTCTCAGAAAATATATTATATTATTCAAGCAAAGAAACATGTTTGTAGATATAGATGTAGAAAGATAAGCATTTTCTTCAGCTAAATGGCAAAAAAACTCTTCTAAATAAATACAAGCTGCTAATAAACGATGTTTATCAGAGTTAAAATGATCGTTCTGTCCTACGTCGTTAAATATTTTAAGTGCATTATATTGAATACGATTTGTTTCCATCGGTAAAAATATGTAAAAAAAAAACTTGTTTTATCCGACAGTGTTTAATTTAACTGTAATACATATTATCAACAACATGCATTTCTTATAAAACTTAACTTACCATAAACATTACAAAATTAATTTTGGCTCTGCATGTGGCTTAAAAATTATCAAGAAAATAATATTGGTACTTTCAAGAGTCAATGTTTGTTTCAATGATAAAGATATGTATGTTGTAGGTATTTTAGAAACCAAAAACTGTGAATGCCGGTCTAAAAGTAGGGATGTTTCCATTCATTGCAATCTTGTAGGACTGTATTTTCCTAAGTGTCAGTATCCAACGGTCTGTCAGCTATTTCCTTACATTATCTAATCATAGTCATACCAACTTTAATCGCATTACCCCCAGTGACGTAACTGCCGTCTTCAGTGCCAGGAGTGACAAGTTTACTCACTACTCTGCTCTGCCATTAGCCCTTCATCAGCCCCAAACCCAAAAACCAAGGTTACAGTTGAAACGGTTGCACAAAGAACCGCAGAGCGCCACCTGTCACGTATACTACTCTCGCGCCGCATCCGATCTAGTAGCTATTTTGGAGATTTGCAACGGCTTACAAGTTCATCTCACAAACTATGTACCCAAATCAAAATTTGCAACCGGATTTATACATAATACTGCTGTACTATTATGCTAACACATTTAAAATGAGCATTTTCTGTATCATACGAACCATATTCTTACTTCAAAATACATCAACATCTGGGTAAAACGCGTCAGCACAATAAATAAGTAATAACTGGTAAAAAATTAACAGAAAGTCGCGATACTTTTTAATAGATTAATGAAACGTTAATTAAGTCCTGCTAAAGAAACTAGAATAAGCTGATTAATGGTTTTCTTTGTGACTTTAGAGTGGGAATGCGAATATTAAACGGCCGGTACGCCCGCTAATGGGGATGTTTTTTTTTCGAAAATCTATCCACGCAACTGACTGATAATAATCGAAAACTTATTTCGATCAATTGACATGTCTGGAATGGCCTTAATACAGGAAATGTGATTATGCACATATAATGTAATGCACCATGTCACAAGTACATTATCTATGTAGATTGAGGAGAGTCTCTATTCTCTACCGACAGGAAGTCAGCACTTGCACAACAGTAAATGATCACAGCTGATGTACCCTCTTTGACATATATCAGTCCAAGTCGAGGGCAGTACAGAAACCTGCCTTTATCAACAACGGGACATTTCACACGGAGCGCGCCAGACCTGCGTCTGCGCTAAGTTGCGGGCCTACAAGAGTTATGAAGTAATAGTTCAAATGGGACCATGCATGCACATGGCGCGGAGACGGACATACGGGTGTGAAAAGGTCCTTCGGGGTACCCAAAAAAGGTGAATCAGGGGTAAGACGCGATACTCCAATTCGGGAGGTCGCCGGTTCGATACTGGCCACTGCCAACCTAGACTGAAGTTTTTCCCGAGGTTGTCTCTGTCACAAGCGAATGCTGGAATTGTGTCATACTAACAGCCCTCGGGCATTCCTTCCCACCAATTCCAAATACCATGATATCCATTTAGCCAACTAAAGAGGGCAATTGATTTTCCCCCTGTCCCCCACCCCCCTTGTCACTCTAGGAGAGAGTCGTTCTCTCTCTCTTGATAAACATGAAAGCAATGCTATTTTTAGAGGGTGAAGATTGGTAGTTAATAATTCAGGATGCAGATTAACTCAGCGGAAGAATGAGGGGCCGGGTACCTGGGACTCGGAGCGGATACGAGAAACGGTTTACGTTCGTTTAATCGGAGAGCCGGGTCGTAGTCTTGGAAGTAGTCGAAAACATCATGAAAGCTTAACGGAAACGTTTTGAGCCACAAACCTACTGACAAGAGTACAGCTACTCAAAAAACAGAATACACACGTTCTTGTAAAGGGGAGAGGGGGTGGGGGGGGGGGGTTACGAATATACCAAATCAATTTACTTTATTAGTATAATGCCGTTTCTATGTTACTCAAGCAATATACGGATTTGAATAAATAAAGCACCATTGTTGGGAAATGAGTCGGCTGTGTGTAAATCTAAATGAATATCTACTATTTTCTTCAAATACAATATGGATGCACACAAAGAGGACACACTACAGAATAGTCGGCTCGCCTATAAGTGAATAGTTAGCCCATGAGTAATGTGCCAGACTTGACACTGTCCGCTGCACGGCTCGACATAAATCAATTCGTTACGATGTAACGCAGGGTCAATGTTCTGGAAACTACAAACTTATATTTGAAGTGTTGAACGAAGTGTTTCAAGTCGTTCGTCTTCAGCCCTTGAGACTCTGGTCAGTCTGGAAACATGGCCCTTATTTTGAACCTGTCTTCGAACATTTCGTTGACAAGGAAAAATGTCTACTTCAACACTCGTAAATTGAATTCTCTGGTTTTGGTAGTTTCATTTCTTTTTAACTTTTTGTTTGTGTTTTTGTTTTTCACTCACGGAACAAGTTAAGGCAGGCAAGCTGATCTGAAAAAGAAAACGCAAGAAAGAAAGAAAAAGCATAATCCTTTACGGTGAAAACAGGTCGATTACGTTTTTGCAGCATGTTTAAATAATAGTTGGAATAAGGTTCATTTTGGCCATATTTTATAAAACGTAAAGGCTGGTCCACACAAATTTTTAAGACATAAGATTTAAGGTTAAAAGTGTAGTCGTAGAGTTGGATCATAGGAAACACGTACTGGCGTTCACACAAAGTTTAGGTTTTAAGACGTTGTTTTTATGCGTTGTTCGTTGTCATAAAGTTGGGCAATGTCCAACATAACGCTTAAATCTAAAAACAAGTTACTGAAATCTCAAGTCAATGGATCATTTACTTTAATTTCTACGAATTAATTGTAAGATGTGCAGAAATTGTTGTAAACAAGTCTATTATAATTAATTATTGATAATACAAATTTCGGTTTATTTGTTTTGTATCACCATGATGTTTTAACTGAGGATAAACCATTACGAAGGACTTCACTTTACTAGGCCTATCTTGAACGAAACGAAACTATGTGAATCAGAGCCTTAAAAAGAACGTCTTAAAATCTTATGCATTATGTTTTAAAAATCTGTGTGGACTAGCCTTGAAACGCTGGTGAATTCTCCTTAAAAGTGTAGGGACATGATCTATCCTAAACTACCGTTTTACCTGCTTTTTACAATATTTTTGGTTTTATTCGCAAAACAACCAGTGAAGTTTGCACGTAACATAATAGTATGGTTTTCTGAATTGAGCAAAATAGGTTTTTTGAGGTAGCAGTGCATGTTTACCGGAATTATGGACATTGTTATATTGGTAATACTGTTACTTATGTCAAGCTATCATAGTAACACCTATTATTTCATTAACTTATTAACTTCAACGAAAGGGTATATGGTACTTTTAATATTATTAAGACTACCATTTTCTCTCTAAACTGACTTAGTTGTGAAATATGTCAATCAAGAACCGCAGTGAGCTGTTGTTCAGTTATAACGCCATTATCAAAGGTCAACTATAATAAAGGGATCAAGACCTAACCTTTTCATTGATTTCGCGGATTATTTATGTGTTTTCACGGTCGTGAGCAAGAATTGCGTAAAAACCAAGCTCAGATTTTTGAAAATGGTTGTGTAACCAAACGTTGACTTTGACCTACACGCGCCCACCATGCTCTTAACGCCGTATATAATTATATACTGCTGGGCTGGCGGGAGAGTAGACAGAGTCGGACATTCAAGTAACAAGCGAGCAGTCAGACCCCAGACGCTAGTCCAGGAAGTTTCAATATCGTACTATACAACAGCTGACATCTTGTGGAAGTAATGAAGTTGATCGGTAAGTACCCTATGCAGGGAGTTTAATATGTTTATACATGAAGTGTCTTATTTGAGGTGCTAGAAGTCAATATAGAATTACCTATAAAGTTAAAATCGACTACGTCTCTTTGTATTTACCAGTGATGGCAGCATACAACCATACAACCCTGGTCAACTACCTTCTGGGCTGCCGCACTTTTACAATAGTTTACTGAAATCTAAAATAACAATTAAGATTTTGTTATGCAAGTTTACGCCGTCATTCATTGAGCTCTATAGTGGACTTTTATAAAGATATTAATATTCTCTTCATTTACATTCCTTTATTTCTAAATCATAATTGGTTACTTACATACTGTTATCTGATACTTGGTTCATACACATCTATTGTTTCAATCAATTAAGGTACTATTTCATAAAAATTGACGTGACTGTATATCACTATCAACAGCGTCCATCCAATACATCCGTTATAATAACAAACCTATTACTTAAATGTCAAAATTAAAACATAATTCTTAATTGTGTAGGCCTTGCATGATTGCATTCAAATTATTTTCTGGCATTGAAGATGTACCATTCAGATAATTACTTCACACATAGAAGATGCATTTTTCTGAAAATTTACTTTCGTACATTGAAGATGCATGTTACTGTCATGAATAATTAAATCGAGGATCAATATTCAAGGGTTGCGCGACTTCTGGAATTTCAGGAACATTTTGGTCAGGATAAAGGTGATCAACAGGTATTACGTCCGGTATTGTTACGGTTCTTCTTCTGAAACACTCCGACGGATTCCTTATGTAGTACACATATCACTTCCTTCTGAAAATAAAACTTATAATGGCAATTAGTACAATTCCAATTATATAGGATAAGGTAAACCATTGGTGCTGATTATGCGAAACTAGGGGTTCCAGGTTGTTCTTAATATTTTCCAATGTAGCTTGTTACTCGCTTTTTTTCAGACTAGAAGACTGAATGGAGTTTAGATTTCTTACGTTGTCTAAAAATGCCTCAATTTGTTTATGATGCTGACTTTAATTTGTCTGTAAAATAACTTCAAATTCCAATGTGGATGATATGGCATCCACCTATGGCATCCATATGGAACTAAACGTTCACCAGTGGCGTTGATTTTCCTTGTGGTTACTCTAGGTTTGGGTTTGGCATAGTCTTGAGATTGACATTGTATAACTATATCTATTGGCTCGCTGGCAGCGTACAACCAGATAAAATGATTCTTGGAACGATATAAAACAGGTGCAAATGATTTTGCTATACGTTTCTCACACGGTCTTATTGCTGTTACTGTGTCTCCTGTTAATAAAGAGTATACACAAGAAGGCTCTGTGTGTCTCCTTACGGGCCATCGTGGGGGACAAATTCTTATTGTCTTGTCACTACACTGCAATATATCCTCAGTCTCTAGAGCTGAGTAGGTTAATCTGTCATTAGATATGGCAAAATAAGGTAGAGAGGGTTCAATGAAAACATAAATCAGTACCCTGCTGCAACGCGGGTAATGGTAAAACACGAAATACATTGAAATATCTCTTCCTCGCCTTCAAAGGTAATTCTATAAATAATCTAACTCTTTTATTTATGTGGACCGCATGTACTTCTGCTAACGAATAATAAGCATAAATCTCGCCCTTGTTTAATGGCGTCACTAACGTTATTCCTGAGGGTAAGTTAGCCCTTATTTCAGTCAATGGTGTAAATAATTGGCTAGGGGACATACAAATCCTGTGGAGTCTACTAAGGGCGGTATAATACTAGGTCTGATTTTATATCACATCATATAACTTCAAGGGTCTTCATAACTGAACTAGTAGTCGTTAGGGCGTTAATTCTCCATGAAAAATGTTGTGAGGTAGTGTTAAGTTTCTGTTTTAATTCATCTGTCATCTGCTATAAGTTTGGCGGCCTTAGTTACCTTAATTAGGGCGGCCGTACCGTGGCTTCTTGAGTGTCATTCATTATGGTCAATTGATCACTTATTTAATGATAAAATCGTTTATGCTTTATAGTTACTTGTGATATTCTGGAATTAAGGTGGGTCAAGTCGATATCGGTCAGAGTACCAAACAAGTATTTCCACACTATCCCTCCTATATTTACTATTCCTACGGGTCCTCTTTGTAAGCGTAGGTGTCAATGTAGCTTCAAAGCTATTTAATTGCTGTATTGTATGAAATGCGTTGTTATTGATTTGTTGTATTTCTCTAGTCAAACGAGCGTGAAACTGTCTTACCGTCTTAGTTTTAGCGATAGGGTTGTTTGATACATTACGTAGTATGCATTTGGTCTACTTCCAATGTCAGTATAAAAAATAAATAAATTCACATTTAGAGTCTACCCACTCAGTAACTAAACTGATTTGCAGTGGGGGACTTTAATTTAAAGTGTCTAAACCAACCCTGAAGGCTTCGAACACCATCGACGAGTGAGCGTTAACCAATCAAAGATCGATATTTCAAATATGAAACACATAAATCAGTGATTGGACAGTGCAAACACCTGCGGACAGATGCCTGAATCAACAAGGCCGATTCAGAACAACTTTGAATTTATTGAGTGCTTCGTTGCTAGGACGGCTCCAAAGTCACCGTTTACTTATTCCGAAGCCAAGAAGTAATGGAATTGAATCCACATTACAAGTTAAAAAACTTCTGCCTAAAATGATCAAGTTCTATGTCCATAGTTACCGTTCATTTGTCTCCTGATAGTGGATAATTGCCTTCATTAATAAATACGGCTCCGTTGTTAAAAACACTGTCAAGTGACTTGAATTCTTCCGAGTAAATGTTGCCCATGAATGCAAGAATCAAAATTATTCATGCCGAAGAAAGTTAGTTGGCTACAAAACACATAATCAGATATTTCATAACATAAGATTATACAGAAGTACAATGAAATATCTATACAATTAGGCATACATTAATTTCTCAATTGTTTCTGCTTATAGACCACGTATGTGCTGTTACGGTACCTCTACTTTGTAAATTATATGGGAAAGCATGTGTAGTTACATTACGTTCATTAGATTCAATTGGTAATTTCTCAATTGGATCGGGAACTTCTTCCAATGTGTGTCAGTAATATACTTTCTCATTATCATCGTCGTCGTCTGTAAACAAGGTCGCGTGAATCACAGAGGTCACATTCTTATCTTGTTCTAATAGTTTAGTTCGTCTTGGCTGAACTATTTCGTCATTGGGGTAATCTCCTGGTAAAAATGGGTCAAAGTTGGCTACACATTTTAATCTAATAACATGGACAGTTTGAAGTTTCCTAACACATTTGCCCTTAATTATTTCGGTTACTGGTCCAGGCATGCTAATTGTACGATAGAGTCCATTCCATTTCTTAATGAACTTTTTATAAAGACCTACAGGAATAACGGGATTATTAAGGTAGACTCTTATCTCAAACCTTAAACTTAACAGGTTGTGTCTTCCTACCTTTATTGTATTGTATTTCTCGTTTATCTGCGGCTAACTTGAGATGCTCTGTGACCGTTTTGAATGAATGTTGCAATCGTAATCGTAACTCTTTATTATACTGATCATGAACACCATAATGAATCTTTCTAGGGGCAACAATGTCTTCGAAAGGTAAAACAATATCTCGTCCATGCATTAGGATTAAGGGAGTCTCTTTGGTTGAGGTATGAGGAGTTCTAAGGTATGCCAAAAGGGCGAACGGAATCCAGTCGGGCCAGTCCCTCTGATCCTTGTCCAGGAAATAAGAAATCGTTCCAGCAAAGGGTCGGTGACCTCTCCCTACCTGACCATTACAGGCTGGGTTGTTGGCCGTCGTGAGCAACTTTTTTTTTTTTTTTAACAAACTACAAACATCTTTCATTATGTTAGAAGTAAAATTACTTCCCCTATCAGTTAACAACTGATAAGGTACTCCATGTCTAGCTACAATAATCTCTACAAAAGCTGTGGTGACAGTTTCACTACGCTGATCAGGTAATGGCATTGCTTCAGGGTATTTTGAAAATGCTCATTGACATGTCAAAAGGTATTTGATTTCTGTATGTGACGTAACTAGTGGTCCTACAATATCAAGGGAAATTCTTTCAAAGGGAAATGTGACTTCTTGAAATCTACATAAGGGAGCAGTTCTTAAGTGTGGAGGTGTCTTTCTTTCAGCACATGAGTGGCAACCGCGACAAAATTTCTTTACATCAGTGTACATGCCATCCCAGTAAAAGGTAGTTTTAATTAAGTCTAAGGTTTTCTGTAAGCCTTGGTGACCAGCGTAGGGTAATTCATTATAAGTTCGTAATATCTTTAACACCATTGATCGGGGAACAACCATTCTATCCTTGCGTTCATTATTTGTTCTGTATTTAAACAAAATGCCATCTTCGTCCAAGAAGAAAGTGTCGTCATTTGGGTTTACTTCTATTTCCTTGATAAGTGACTGTAATTCCTCATCTCTCCCTTGTTCTTGTTTTATTTTATCTCTGTCCCAAACAGGTTCATAACCTGGTGTGGGTTGATTTACAACTGAAACTCTGGATAAAGCATCGGCACGAACATTTTCTTTCCCAGGGGTGTACAAAATTTCACATTGATATTCTGACAACAAGAGGCCACATCGAGACAGTCGAGACGAAGGGTCCTTTATATTAAAAAGCCATTTTAAGGGTCTATGATCAGTTAATAGTATGAATTTTGGTCCAAAAATGTAACAACGGAATTTCTTGACTGCGAATACTATAGCTAAACATTCCCTTTCTATAGTAGAATAGTTTCTTTCAGCATTGTTAAGTTGTCTACTAATATAAGCTATGGGATGGTTATTAGAATTTACCTTTTGACTTAAAACACCGCCTATGGTCGTACCGGAAGCGTCAGTGGTTATGCAAAGGGTTCATTGAAATTGGGATAGGCTAACAGGACTGGAGAGGTGCAAAGGGCTAGTCTAAGGTTATCAAAGCTTTCTTCTGCTCTGTATCCCAGGTGAAGGGAATACCTTTCTTAGTTAATTGGGTGAGTGGTCGTGCTATTTCTGAAAATGAACGGATAAATCGCCTATAATAACTAGTGAGTCCTACAAAGGATCTGATTTCTTTTACACTAGTGGGTGGGGGAAAGTTTTTAATTGCTTCTATTTTTTCTTCGTCCGGCCGAATGCCATCTGCTGAAACAACATGCCCTAAATATTTTATGTCCTTTATCATTAAGTTGCATTTTTCAGGTTTTAACGTTAGGTTAGCAGTTCTAAGTCTATCAAATATGGTCGTTAATCTTTCTAAATGCTCTTCTGGTGTGCTACTGAATATTATAATATCATCCAAATAAACAAAGCAAATTTTACCTATTAGGCCTGCAAGGGTGGAATCCATTAATCTTGAAAATGTGGAAGTTGAGTTAGCCATACCAAATGGCATTCTAATGCAATGATAATGACCGAAGGGAGTACTGAATCCTGATTTTTCCCTATGCTCTGGTAATATTTCTACCTGCAAAAATCCTGATGCACAATCTAAGGCAGAATACAAGCGCGTTCCTCCTAACATGTCTAATGTTTCCTGTATATTGGGCAATGAAAATACATCTTTCTTAGTTACACTATTTAAACCTCGGTAATCAATAACGGGCCGTACCTTTGGAGTGCCGTCTAAAGATTTTTTTGAAACTAATATGATAGGTGCGGACCAAGGGGAAGTGGAACTGGATGGTTCTATTATTCTTTGAGATAGCATTGCGTCTATTTCATTCTGTAAGCTAATTTGTTGCGTATAAGGTACTCTATAAGGGGGTCGTTTAACTGGTTGTTCGGTATCTGTTATTATCTGATTTTAACCTTTTTTGTGCAACCTTAAGTTTTCTCTTTTGTTAGAAATACATTTGTTTTCATTTATTAATTGTTTCAAGTTGTTTCTCTCTACTGTATCTAAATGATCAAGGTTGAAATAGTCTAAAATATTATCTTTATCTGCTTCTATGCTATCTATAAATCTTGAGTAACTAATGAGCTCTTCTCTGCCATATAAATTTATGTCTTCTGTTATCTCGTTATGAGGTTCACTTGATATTATATTGACCTTATCGCATTTGTAATAACTGGGATTGACAAATTGCAACTTAGGGTAATTCATAATATGTGTACTACTGAATGGCAATACCTGACCTACCTTTGTACCAGTATAGACACTGACCTGTCTATTAGTGGTATTAAGTAATCTAAGCGATACTGTCCCATCCTTACAACTTCTATACACAACACTTAGTACAACAACTCCGTTTTCAAAGGGCAACACTTCAGGTGATACTATCATATCTTGTGGCACCTTTGACGGTAATGTTTGAATACCATAGCAGAATATTTCAGACTGTGGTGGAATAACTGCTCGGCCTGGCAAACTTACTATGTTGTCCTCCACAAGCTTGGGCGGCACAAGTGCACATATTCTTTCACTAACGCCAACGTTATCTCCACCACTCACCATTGTAGCACACAGTTCGTTACTGACTGTTTTAATTGATTTCTTATCGTTCTATTTTATACGGCCTAGCACTAGCTTGCCTACCTTCATAATCATCTAAAGTTTCTGACTCAATATTCGCAAAACAACTTATTAACTTCTCGCAATCATTAAAATACATCACACTATCATCAACAGCAACTTAAACATCAACAATTTCACCAACCGAAAATTCTCTCCTATTATCTTTAAAAACTACTTTATCATCAATAAATTCATCAGCATCTAATTTTCTCCTGTTATCATCAAAAACCACTTTATCATCATCAAATTCATTTAGTAAACCTTCAATCTTTTTCCGCAATTTGCATAACATTTCACTCACTGGCAAATTAACTTTTACTTTATTATTTACAATCTTGCTTAACTCTCGGCTAGGGGACTCAGAGGAAGGAAGGAAGTGATCAATTCCCTCCTTAGGCTGTCCGATTATTTCTATTTCTAAATTAAATTTTATATGCTTATGTCTATCCTTATGTTCAATGCTCGAACTGCTCATGAGAGGGTATGATTCCTCATCATTACAGAACGGTAATTCTGTGTCGCCGATGCGAACACTACGAGTTTTAAAACTTATTTCTATTCCGAAGCTTGTATAAAATCTAATCCGAGTATTCCATCTATGTTAACCAACAACTCGTCAGATACCACAAGACATTCACACACATATTCTTCATCGTAATAGTGGAGGACTGTCTTAGCAATGCCTTGAACTGGTATGACTTGACCTGTCACACTGTATACTGGGGGGATGTTTTTTTTTTTTTTTTAATGGGGCTTAACGTCTCATATTTATGCAACTATGGCTAATCGAGACGATGAGCGGGTGATAATGAAGATGAGAAAGATGATAATGATGTGTTCTGCCGATATCATATCGTCCTTACTGATTACTGTTTCTCTAATTAACGAAACAGTGGCCCCAGTGTCAAGTAGGAAGGTGCAAGGATGTGACCTAACATGGAACACTAGCTCTATTCCAGAGGCGTTAGTCACTGTGCTTATAGCTCCTGCACCCCTAAGTGATTTAGTGGGAGCCTGAAGTGGGGTGCCTCCAGAACTCACCGCTAGTTTGGGCCACCTTGTTGAGCAGAATGGGGACCTATGGCCTGACGATTAATTTTAGGGGTCTTACAATATCTACTTATGTGCCCAGGGTTTAAACAATTAAAACAGACTACAGCATTGCTTCCTTGAGAAATAGGTGGTGTTGTAGCATTTGAACTTCGCGGGGCCCTGCAATTAAAACTCGTGTGGCCTATATTGTTACAGTTGTAGCAAACAATAGCGGAAGACCTTGGAATTTGGGACGGACGGGGAACTGGGGGCTTTTGACAGGTTCGGCTTGTATGACCAATTACTTGACAGTTATAGCACGTTATAGTTTTATAATGTGAATTGGGAGCTGGTCCATTTAAGGGGGTAGAGCGACAATTGCGGCTGACGTGCCCGGCCCGTCCACACGTGTAACAAGTTACACCTGTAGGAGGTGCCTGGGGCTGCCATTGAGGGTCTGATCCCAGCGTATGCACGCTGTTTCGGGATGTGCTTGGCGAGGTTTGTTTGAAGTTATCATATTCTTGCGTGGCTATATTTATAGCTGCCGCGAACGTTAAAGGGTTTCGCGACAAAACCTGTCTCTTAATTTCCGGCCTTAAACCCTTTACAAACTGCACCCGCAATGTCTCGTCAATTAGTACCTTCCTGGCGTTATCTACCGCCGCGTTACCTGTAATTATCAATGTTCTCATTCCGTATCGACGGACTCTAGCCGCCCACCTGGGAATTGATTCATAAACTCGCTGGGTTATAGTTTGGAATTCCTCTAAGGCACTCCCTGGGTGTTCATCGGGTTTGAATTGCCTAAGTAACTCTAGCTTAAATGCTTCCCATGAAGTATCTGCTTTTATATTTATATCTGTATCTATCATAAACTTAGCTTCCCCCGACAGTCTTACTCTTGCTACTGCGATTGACACTTCATCACTTCATTTGCTAAACTCGCCCATCCCTTCAATAGTTGCTAAATAATCCTCAATGTCGTTAGTACCCGTTTGACCGGTGTACAGGGGATCCCTAGGGAACTAAGAGCACCTTGAGTGGATTCCATTTTCTCAATGTTTCTTACTGAGGGGGTTGGATTAGATCTTACAGTGCCTCAACTCGCTAAGCCTTCTGTAGGTGTATTGCGGGATGCAGTGGTAGTAATAGAAGTGGTAGTGGGTGTTCCTGTTACGGTTTTAGGAGGTGGAGCCATTAATCAAGGAGGAAATCCTGATAACACAGTGTTTGGGAGACATATAGCTAATCTTTTTCCAGTCGTTTTCTGATATACAGTTTATACAGTTCTAAATAAGAGGGATACCCTACCTTAAATTCATCCTGGTAGTCCTTCAATCCCATCTGGATCTCCCAGTTCCTATCTAAAAGCTCATCCATTAAAGTGTTTCTAGAATCCAAATCTGTAAAAGTGGGGCTAGCTAATATTTATTCAATTTCATAGATGCGCTCCTGATTTTCGAGATGTATCTCGAAGTGCGTATCAAATTTTTCCAGTAATATTTCTTTAATGGTTTGTTCTATGGCCTGCAGCTTATGCTGGTTAGCCGGAATTTCGGGATCAAAAAGTGAGTTAAACTCTTCAAGCAATTTATCGACAATATTTCCCTCTAAAGTCTCATCTGTACTCATTTTTCTTGTATCTAGCGTTAGTACCAGAATAATTAATTACATCGCTATAGTTAATACAATCCCTCCGCTGCCACCATTGTAATGGGGCGCATGCCCAAAATGGTTAATATACTGGGCTAGGGAAGGTTCTTGGTTTCTAATTTTGGCTTAGATACAAGGAATTAGTAACGTGACACAACAACCAAGTCTTTGAACAGTTCAAGCATTTATTATCACAACTTTTAATAAACAACAACAACAAATTAATAAAAGCCCATGATGGGGTACTTACGTAATAACATTCTGTAGATATCTGTAGTCCGCTATGGTAACTTCTTAGGCAACTGCTTCAAAGAGAGAGACCTAGCTGCTGCCCGCTTAGGGGTTAAAGAGCGAGGAAAGACGCGTGTGGCAAAGTCACCTTGTCAAAGTCTACCACGTGATAACATAATATTTCCCAAATTCTAATCTTGGTTATTACTCAATCACGGGTGACGATTGTAGACTTACGTATTTAATATGCGAATTCATTCCAAGTATTAGCAAAAGATTTGGTCTTGATCCCTTTATTACAGTTGACCTCTGATAATAATGAATTACTGGACAACAGCGCTATGAACCTTCTTTATCACATTTCGTAAGTTTGATAGGTTTATAGCGAGAGAATGATAATCTTAATCTAATTAAAATTATCATACCCTTTCTATGATTGTTATGAAATGGTAAACAAAATGATACCTTACATAAAATGCATTACTTATAAGATACTTGAACCGCTCTATTACATTATAATGAATCTTTATTGAGCAAGTGCTTTCATGGCCAATCTCAAAATGCCAATGAGAGTCTCAACAATGTGATTTGGACCCGCATCCCCAAAAATATCTTTGTAGAAATGGTAACCCTGAAATTTGGTGTACATGACGCCATTTTGGCCTACAATGATGGAAACATTGGAAGGTGCCTAGTACTACGAGAACTACGAATCAGTCCTGGTATCCACATGACAACAAAAATGCGACTGCTGGACAAGGAACGCGTGAGAAATGCCGAGAGGTCTATGACTGGCTATGAAAGGAAGGCATGGCAAGTGAGAAGAAATAAAAATAGGAGGCTGGAGGAAGAAGAAAACGATGACGATGACCCAGCGTATGGCCCTGGGATTGCATAACTGGGTCTAGGAGCCCGGTCTTATCTATAGTAAGCTACGTCAGTAGCTGAATGGCCAGCCCTAGGTAAAGACCGGGTATACCCGGACCCGTTTGGTAGAAACGTTTAGTCAATCCAACCATTGTCTGCCCCCCCCCCCTCACATACTGCCATACTGCAATAAGGTCATACTGGTTTAGGCTAAATATATGCCCGTTCCCCTAAGCTCTCAGGCTGTTTGACATTTTTTGTTCTAAAAAAGTTTTTAAAAATTTTAAAATTAATTTTTTTTTAAATTTCGAAATATTAAAATATTTTAATATGTTCTATGATTTTCATATAAACTTTACTTTCATCTTCTTCTTTCGAACTTATGCTATTCTCTGCCTAGTTGCCCAATAAAGGTTTGCCACACATTTTCTTCTAGCTATATTTTGCCCCTCCATTAGATCCCTTTCTGCTGTCAGGGAGACTCATGTCGCAAGATGTTCTGTTATCTTGATGTGTTTAAAATTTCAACTGATTTGCTTGCACCAGTTAAGAAAGGGAGCTGCGATATGATAGTAGCCCCTAAAACAGTTGAAAAATATATGTCTCACTTCAAACTCGATTATCTCGGAACATTCTGTTTTTGTGCTAAGGGACATTTTTCTAGAGAATGACCAAACAGAATTTCATGATTTTTTTGTAGCATGTAAATACAACTGTTTTGCAAAAAAACGCAGCACAGGAAATTGTAATAAACGTCTTCAAAGTATTTTTTTCCATTGTCTTTTGTACTAGGAAATGTCAATATTTTGATCAAAATTACTGCCAATTGTAAAAGAAAATTGCAATTTCTAAACAAATCAAAAAAAATTTTTTTTACCGCTGTTATTTTTTGGAATAGATGTATCTAAAAGAGTTGTAAATATCAGCTTCTTTAGGCTACCTATTCCTTCAGAAAAGGTACCTGAAGTTAGCTAATTTAACATTGCTGGTATAGGGACGGACGGGTCCCTTGGTCGGTGATCAGTTAAATAAATACATTTCTGACCAAGAATATAACAACGAAACTTCTACTGCGAATCCGAATACAATAGCTATACATTCTCTTTCTATAGTAGAATATTTTCTTTCTGCATCATTAAATTGTCTACTAATATAAGCTATGGTGTGGTTTTCAGAGTTTACTTTCTAGCATAGTACTCCGCCTATAGCCGTACCAGAGGCGCCAGTGGTTATATAAAATGGTTCCTCGTAAATGGGGTAAGCTAATAGAACGGGTGAAGTGCAAATGGATAATCTAAGGGTGTAAAAAGCTTTCGTTTGTTCGGTCTCCCAAGTGAATTGAATTTCTTTCTTGCTAAGTTGTGTAAGTACGCAAGCTGTTTCTGAAAATGATCGGATAAATCGTCTATAATAACTTGTAAGTTATATAAATGATCAAATTTCTTTTACCCAAGTGGGTGAGGGAAAGTTTTTAATCGCTTCTATCTTCTCTTCATCAGGCTGAATGCCATCTGCTGAAACATCATGTCCTAAATATTTAATCTCCTTCATCATTTATTCACATTTCTCCGGTTTCAAAGTAAAATTAGCCTTGCTTAGTCTTTCAAGAATAATCGTTTCTTTCTATGTACTCTTGGGGTGTACTGCTATATATTATTGTGTCGTCTAAATAGACTAAACAAATGTGTCCTATAAGCCCTGTGAGGGTGGAATACATCAATCTTGGAAACGCGGATGGAGAATTGGCCATGCCTCAAGGCATTCGGATACAGTGGTAGTGTCCAAAGGGTGAGCTAAATCCTGATCTTTCTCTGTGCTCAGGTTGAATGTCTACCTGCCAAAATCCGGACGTGCAATCTTAAAATCCATACAAACAAGTTACTTCTAATATGTCTAAAGTTTCTTGTATGTTGGGCAATGGAAATACGTTATTCTTAGTTACGCTATTTGAACCTCGGTAATCAATAACTAACTGGCCTTACCTTTGTGGTATTATCCGTCAAGGGATAATTCTTTGAAACTAAGAGCATAGGTGCAGACCACGGTTAAGTGGAAGGTTCAATTATTCCTTCAGACAACGTCAACATGGCATCTATTTCCGTTTGCAAAGTTACCTGTTGCTTATAGGGTACTCTATATGGGGCTCGTCTAATTGGCTGTTCCTAATCGGTAACTATTTGGCGTTTTATCTTGGTGGTGCAACCTCAGGTTTTTGTTTCGTTAAAATACATCTTTATTTTCACTTTATATTTTTCTCAAGTTGTCTTTTTCTACTGTGAGCAAATGATCTAGGTCAAAATATTTCAAAATACTGTCCTTATCGGCTTTTATGCTATCTATGAAACTTGCGTAACTAATGAGCTCTTCTCGGTCATTAAGTTAAATTGAATCTGTTATCTTTATTGTAGATTGATACTACATTTACTTTATCACAATTATGGTCACTCGGATTGACAAACCTCAACTTGGGGTAATCCTTGATATCTTTACTATTGAATGGCTATACCTGATCTATCTTGGTACCAGTATAGACACTAACATGTATATTAGTAGTATTACGTAATCTCAGCGGTACTGTGCAATTCTTACTACATTTATACACAACACATGCAATAACACCGTTTTCAAGACGCATCACTTCAGGTGATATGAATATGTCCTGTGGCTGATCTGACGGTAAAGATTGAATACCGAATCAGAATATTTCAAACTGTCGTGGAATAACTCCTCGGCCTAACAAACTCCTTACAATGTTGTCCTCTTAAACAATTTTCGACGTTTCAAGTCTACGATATCTGTTGTCAGTGTCCGATTTATCACTAACATTGACCTTACTATCACAGGGTTCATTACTAACCCTTTTAATTTAATTCTTCTCGCTTTTAACCTTTGAGCTAGCACCAGCAATTATACCTTCATCATTATCTAAAACCACTGACTCAATACTTGTAACACAACTAATTAACTTTGTGCGATCATTTAAATGCATCACATTGTCATTAAAACCTGCATCATCATTATCATCATCATCAATAAATTTATCAACATCCAATTCTCTCTTAGTGTCATCAAAAACTACTTTATCATCAACAAATTCATCAACATCTAGGTCTCTCTAAGTGCCATCAAAATATATAACATTATCATCAAATTCGATCAGTAAACTCTTAACTTTTTCTCGCAAATTATTTAACATTTCCCTTATTGGCAATTTAACCTTTATTTCATTATACACAGTTTTACTTAATTCTAGGCCAGGGGATTCAGAGGAAGGAGGGAAGTGATCAGTTTCCTCCTTTCTTATTTAATTAATTAAAATAAATAAATTAATAAAATTAAATAAATTGAAAATGAAATAAATGAAATAAATATAATTGAATAAATTTAATTATTTCTTATTTAAAATTTACATGCTTATTGCTAATCTTACTTGTAGTAAGTAGGCCTACTCTCTTTGGTCACGAGAAGGTATGATACATCGTCATTACAAAATGGTATTTTCGTGTTTTCAATACAAACGTCTCGTGACTTAATTCTTAACTCCATTTCGTAATCTCTTATGAAATTTAAGCCAAATAATCCATCAATATTAACCATTAACTCGTCAGGAACCACAAGGCAATCACAAATGTACTCTTCTCCACAATATGTGAGGGTAAGATTAACACTACTGTAATGGGGCGCAAGCCCAAGATGGTTAATATACTGGGCTAGGGATGGCTGCCACCACTCTATTTATTTAATAGGAATAGAGACCTAAGGGTTCTTGGTTACTAATTTTGACTAAGATACAAGGCAACAGTAACGTGACACAACAACCAAGTTTTATAAGAAGTTCAAGTATTTATTATCACAACACTACATGTTCATACAATTAATATCCCATGATGGGGTACTTACGTAATAACATCCTAGCTGTCTGTCTGTCGTCCAGTGTTACTTCCTAGGCCACTGCTTCAAGGGAGATCTGTCTAGCTTAGGGGTATATATACGGCTTGAAGAGCGAGGAAAGACGCGTGTGGCAAAGTCACCTTGTCAAAGTCTACGACGTGATTACATAATATTTCCTAAATTCTAATCTTGGTTTTAACTCAATCACGGGTGATGACTGTAGACTAACGTATTTGATATGCGAATTTATTCCAAGTATTAGCAAAAAGATTTGGTCTTGATCCCTTTATTACAGTTGACCTCTGATAATAATGAATAACTGGACAACAGCGCTATGAATCTTCTTTATCACATTTCGCAAGTTTGATAGGTTTATAGCAAGTGAAGGATAATCTTAACCTAATTAAAATTATCATCAGTCTTGGGTTCGCTACTTTTAATAAGTAGCATGCTACAACTACCGCTACTTGGCAAAAAAAAGTAGCGTCGCTACGTTTTCGCTACTTTATTTTAAATGTAGCGTCGCTACATCGGCGCTACGAAAAAAATTTAGCGCGCTACTTTGACGCTACATTTGTTTTTATTGATGTTTTAACGATTTTATCGATCTTTGTGTCTCAAAACGTGCCGTTCTCGTTTTATATGCCACCACGCAGCGCGTACTTGCTTTCGTAACCTAGCATTTGATTTGATCTGAAAAATAGGTACTCTGGAACCTTCAGACAAATGAAGTATGTCTTTTTATGTGTCTGGAACATATTATTATTTCCCTACTCCCTTCGCGTGTACCTCTTTCCTCTTGCGCTACGTCAGACAAACAACAACCCCAGCGACGACCCAGAGCTGTATAGGCCGGGTTTGGGGGGGTTTGTTCATGACTATACCCCCCCCCCCCCTTATTTACACCCCGCCCATTTACAAAATATCTACCCACGTGTTACACTACTGGAGCCATGTGGAACATGGCTTGCCACTTTTACAGTTTTACTATTATTCATTCACCACGCACATTGATTACAATGTGTCCCGGTCAACCACTTTACATTTTTTTAATCGCACTCGTAATCACTAATGTTGAAGAACCTGATATCATGCATTTTCTATTCTTTTAGAACAACGATTATTCAAGCAATTAATTTTGTACTTTAAACGTCCTTTCACGAATTATTTAAAATAACTGGAACTGGAAAATAATAAATAATAATTATAACATACGATAATAGGCCATATTATTCTTTACCTTCTATTGCAGCTGTAGACGTCTGGGAAATATTGACATATTTAGCCAATAAGTCGAGTAGGCCTACCTTTTCAACACATACACTCACATTCATGGTGATAATCACATCAGTCCCAAAGTACACACGAGCACGCATTATCTACTATCTACACACCAGTAATTGATTATAATCTAAGCTAATACAAACGAAACAATCACACGGTAACGACGTAACGTTATACATAAAACGACTCCGTATTTCTTTTTACGTATTTACGTATTTCAGTCACAATAAATATTATTTTTCGATATTCGGTATTCCGATGCACTACGACAGAAACGCAATAACCAACCCTGTGCAGTGTCCAGCTCCAATACACGAACAAGACTGTTCCAGATGGCAATTAGTCGCAGGTTAACACCCGATCCAGCACCTCGTACGTGCCCGAAGTCGGAAACATGAGATTAGAGGGTTGAACGGTTGACAAGTGTTATTGTCCATCCATCCCTCGTGGGCTAGTGTGAGGGGGAGGGCAAAGACCTTCGGAGAAACGGTTCAATATGAAATGAGACGCCAAAAAAATTATGAACAGTGTTATTCCCTCTGATATTCGTGATGGTGAAAATGGAAAAATATCGTCTCGGAACTGTAGAATAATTGGCACAACCGTTTTTAAAGTAGCGACAAAAGTCGCGCTACTTTTATCGCTACAGCTACAAAAAATGTAGCATGCTACACCTACATTTAGCGTGATAAAAAAAGTAGCGCGCTACAGGGCTCGCTACACGAAAAATGTAGCATGCTACAAGTAGCGCGCTACTACCCAAGACTGATTATCATACCTTTTCTATGACCGTAATTAAATGGTAACCATAATTTAAAGAATAGTACCTTACATACAATGCATTACATACATGATACTTGAACCGCACTATTACACTACCTAACACTTGTACAGCCTGATCCGTTACACTGTACACTGGTAGAATGTGCCTAGCTGACGTAATATCTTCCTTGTAAATAGCTGTCTCTCTAATCAATGAAACTGTGTCCCCTGTGTCAATAAAGAAGGTGCAAAGCTGTGTCAAAACATCGAACCTTAAACTTATTCCATCTGCATTGGTCACAGTCCCTTTCATACCGGCACCAATAAAAGACCTAGTGGGAGTCTGAAGTGGGGTGTCTTCAGTACTCTTCACTAGGTTAGGCCGCGTTGCGAGGAGGGAGGGGGTTTTGTGCCTTGGTAAGGTCTCCTTGGTGCTCTGCAGTACTTGCTAACGTGCCCGTTTGCGAGCAGTTGTAGTAGACCACATAACTACCTCCCTGGGCAGGTTGCTGCATATTGCTGGCACCTACCCTAAAGGCACGACAATTAGGGCTAGTATGTCCAACCTCCTGGCAGTTATAACATGTTAGTGTTACCTGTCTATTCTGAGTATTGAGCATCGGTCGGGGAGCAGAAGGATTCTGAAAGGTTCTGTACGCTTGGCTTTGTTGCTGATAGTTATAACCGTTCCCCATTACTGGATAGTTAGAAGTTAGCATGGTCTGAACGTTCGGAGTCTGAGTACGGAATTGGCAAAAGCGGCTAATATGGCCAGCTTGTTCACAAGCGAAATAAATTACTCTTGCGGCTGCTGGTTCTTGAGGCTTTTGTACTGCCTGTAGCTCAGTACCTAATGCAGGCAAGGTATGCCTGTTGGGTTGAGGATTAGCTTGGTTGTAAGTAACTACTAAGTTCGTTAGTAGCTACCGCAGCTGCCTCTGCAAACGTTAATGGATTCCGGGAAAGCAATTGTCTTTTCATCTCGGGTCTTAACCCCTTGATAAACTGAGCCCTCATACTGTCGTCTATTAATAGTTTTCTTGTCTTATCTATTTCCACATTTTCTGACCTCTCTAGCGTTTTCATGCCGAAACGCCGAACTCTTGCGGTCCATTGTGAAATATTCTCTGAATTTTTCGGCGTTAAATTTTGAAAAGCTGCTAGGGCGCTGCCAGGCTGCTTATCGGGGTTAAAATGCTTTAAAAGCTCTAATTTGAAAGGTTCCCATTAAGTTTCCTCCTTAATGTTAATATCTGTTTCTATCATAGCTCCGGCTTCTCCAGCCAGTCTAACCTTCGCAACGGCAATGAGGGTTCTCTCATCCCAAGGGCCATATACGCCCAAACCTTCTACTGTGGCTAGAAAGTCCTCAATTCCTTACCCTTCCTTTAAGCCGGTAAACAAAGGTACCAACCCTAGATAGGTAAAACCCATCCCGTGGTTATTCATAGTTAGTCCCCTGTTTACACGGGGTACAACGTAGACCTTGCACTTTCTTCGTTTGCCGATACTTCCGAGGTTGTAAGGTTAGTAGTAGGGATAGAGGTGTTAGTCGGGGTTCCAGCTGCTATGACCTTAGGGGGTTTGGGTGGCATTTATGACAGTTTAAACATAGGACAATTATGCATACTTCCTCTTTACATATAACTCAAACAGTTCTAGGTAGGAAGGATAACCTTCAATAAACTCCTGCATATAATCTTTAAACCCCATCTGTATTTCCCAATCCCTGTCCAATATCTCCTGACTCAGTTCGGCTCTATGAAATTGATCGCTATCAATGTCTTGTGCTTAAACTTCTTCCAAGTGGAAGATACGATTTTGATTTTCAAGATGGATTTCTAATTGACGGTCAAATTTTTCAATTAATATGTTAACAACGGTTTCCCTTAAATCCTCCATTAATTCCTGACCTGTCTTCATTGGGTTGGGTGGTCTTAACAATAATTATACTTATGATATTTATGCGTATGTCTTCTTTACATATATTTCAAATAGTTCTAGATAGGAAGGATAACCATCAATCCTTTGATCTATATAATTTTTTACTATTCTATGAATCCTACAATTCCTATCAGAAATAAACTGGCTAACTTCGAGTTTGACAGTGTTGTCTAAAGAGGGAAGGTCCTCCAAACACTCTTCTATGAGGTAGATTTGACTTTGAGTTAACAGATGTGTCGAAAATTGATGAGCAAACTTATCAAGAAACGTATTAATAACTGCTTCGTCCCAATTTTCATTTTCCATCTTCATCTCATGGTATCTAGGCGTTAATTACCAATGTTAAAAATAACTATTTTACCCTTATTAATTATTTAAACCATCCCCCGCTGCCAGGTGGTTGTATGCTGCCACCACTCTAAAGTTGCGGGTATAGAGACCTTGGGTTCTTGGCAATTAATTTAGGCTTCGATACAAGGAGATGAGATTGAGGTACATTAACATTACAACCTGGGTTCCAATAATATTATTTATTGTCATTCAATAATGACTTAAAACATCTTAATTATCACACTACAATAGCTTCAACAATGGCTTCAAACACTACAATGATAACTCTACATGTTATATTAAACTCCCTGTTAGGGTACTTACCAAATAACTTCATGGCTTCCCAAGATGGTTGACGTAATACAGTGTGCAATGGAACCTCCTGGACTACCGTGAGGGCTACCTCTCTTTCAGCGTCGTAAAACGTTTGTTCTGGTTCTGCTTCAATCCTCTCTGCCCCCTCCATCAGTCCAGGAGTTTATATATACGACATTTTTGAGCATGGTGCGCACGTGTTCGGTGAAAGTCAACGTTTGTTACAAAACCCTTTCCCAAAATCTGAGCTTGGTTCCTTCGCAACTCGCGTTAACGACCGCGAATCAAACGCAAATAGTCCGAGGAATCAATAAAAAGGTTAGGTCTTGATCCCTTTATTATAGTTGACTAATGATAATAGCTTTATAATTGAACAACAGTGTTTCTAAATAATATGTTACGCAACTTAGTCAGTTTAGTGAGAGGATGATATTTTTAATAATATTAAAAGTACCATACCCTTTCTATGAAGTTCATAAGGTAATGTTAATAATTAACAGTTATTACAGTGATAACTTGACATAAATAATAATAACCTTTACCGCTCCATTACAATAGTTGCGGGTATTGAGACCCTTGGGTTCTTGGTAAATTAATTTAGGCCTCAATAAAAGGAGGTGTGGTCGAGGTACATTAACACAACAGTTTCACTTTATTATAGATAATTCTATATTGACTTCTATCACCTCAAATAAGACACTATATGTATGAACAATGAACATATTAAACTCCCTGCATGGTACTTACCGATCAGCTTCATTACTTCCACAAGATGTCGGCCGTTGTCCACTACGATATCGAATCTTCCTGGACTGGGGTCTGACTGCGCGCTTGTAACTTGAATGTCCGACTCTGTCTACCCTTCCGCCAGCCCAGGAGTATATATATATACTCCTATAGTAGTATATATACTCTATATCGTACT
Source organism: Isoperla grammatica (assembly GCA_945910005.1). Taxonomy (NCBI): domain Eukaryota; kingdom Metazoa; phylum Arthropoda; class Insecta; order Plecoptera; family Perlodidae; genus Isoperla; species Isoperla grammatica. The sequence continues at coordinate 11,213,475 of OX246740.1, read as the reverse complement.
GGACAATGCCAAACATCGTGTGGAAGTAATAATAATAATAATAATAATAATAATAATAATAATAATAATAATAATAATAATAATAATAATAATAATAATAATAATAATTGTTTTATTTCTCAAGGAAAAGGGCGAATGTTAAGCCGTAGGCTTCTCTTACAATTTACCTTTCTTAAAATACCTTAACAATGCTACTTTGACAGTGTTAATTTTTCTTAAAATTATTACTTATATAATATAAATAATATATTTTTACGGTTAAACCAATCCAACGTTTATTTAAAATAATAGTCAACGTTTCGACGACTGTAGAGTCGTCCTTTTCAAGACATAAAAACACAAATACTAAATTTTTTATTTGTTTTTGTATGTCTTGAAAAGGACGATTCTACAGTCGTCGAAGCATTGACTATTATTTTAAATAAACGTTGGATTGGTTTTACCGAAAAATGTTTTCGTACTATACTGTTTGCAACCAACAAAATCTAAGAAATCATATATATATATCTAATCAATGCTACTCTGTCAACATAGAAATGAGATACTTAATAATAAGTAATGACAATGATAGTAAAAAAATAAGTAATGAAGTTAATCGTTTTCAGTAAACCATGATGTTATCACATTGGGAAGCTGTTCGCCTCTATCTTGCTGACCCTTGATGAGAGAACGACTTCTGCTGTGACCCTGATAATGATGACTACCGATTACATGGATCGTTACTCAGACCGATAACCACTGATAACGATCGCACATGCCAACACGTTGCCTCATCTGCTTCCACTATCTACAATTTGCTACTCGCATCTTCAGTTCTCCGGACAATATTTCCGCATGACGAAATGCAACACAGCAACTGACGTACAACCTCTACACCGGAAAGCACGACTCTTCGCATAGTATTGTGATTAGCGCCCGGACTGGGTAGGCATTCTTGAAGTATACAAAGAGCAGGACAATGTTGGACAATGTTAGGAGCACGACTGTAAATAGCGTGTGGCAGTGAATAACCATTAGCTATATAGGTGGCTCAGCGGTAAGACGCGAGACTCTAATTCGGGAGGTCGCCGGTTCGATTCCGGCCACCTGCAGTCCTGACTGAAGGTTTTTTCCGAGGTTTTCCTCAGTCCTAAAAGCGAATGCTGGGATTGAGTCATACTATCAGCCCTCGGACAATCCTTCCCAACTATCCAAACACCCTAATAACCTAGTTAGTCACATGAAGAGGGGCACATCAGGTAAAACTGGTGTGCACCCTAGAACGGGTATTCCTACAAAAATTATTATTATTAGCTATTGTGTAATAGTAATCTAAGGTAGTTCGTCTTTATTAGCGGTAAATTAAAATCACTGATTCATACTGGAATTGAAAACTAATTACTTGTATACAAAATTTAATATATTGTCATGAATTAATCAATGTGATTGTTAAACCTATTTTACGCCGTGAATCATGCAATAAGTTAATGTTATAACTGAGTGAATGTTTAGCCATACTTATTATACAAACGTGTTAATTTCAATAATTGAGAATAACTTAAATAATTATTTAACTTTGATCTTGCACAGACTTGAAGTATATAATTACTACATGGTATGTTATGTTAATTAATTTATAACAGTTTATGTAGTTGATTTATTACTATTATGTTATTGGGTCTAAAACTATATATGTTATTTGGTTAAGAACTGTTTGTATTATGTCATTTAAATTTGTACTGTATTTAATATATTTTGTTACTTTGCCTTTTGTTTCTAAAAGCAAACTTACGCTTGGTACGTTAGTTAATTTTTCAAAAGGGGGAGGAATGTAATTAAGCGGATTTAGTTATTGTTACTTATGTCAAGTTATCATAGTATAATCTGTTATTTCATTACCTTATTAACTTCATAGAAAGGGTATGGAACTTTTAATATTATTAAAACAACCATTCTCTCGATAAGCTGACTAAGTTGTGAAATATGTCAATAAAGAACCACAGTGTGCTGTTGTTCAATTATAACGCCATTATCAAAGGTCAACTATAATAAAGGGATCAATACCTAACTTTTTCATTCATTTCACGGATTATTTACGCATTTCCACGGTCTTTAAAAAGAATTGCATAGACACCAAGATCATTTTGGAAATGGTTGTGTAACTGAACGTTGACTTTGACCTAAAACGCTCCCATCACGCTCTTCAAGCCGTATATAATTATATACTGCTGGGCTGGCGGAAGGGTAGACAGAGTCGGACATTCAAGCTACAAGCGAGCAGTCAGACCCCAGTCTAGGAAGTTTCGATATCGTAGTGGACAGTGGCCGACATCTTGTGGAAGTAATGAAGTTAATCAGTAAGTACCCTATGCAGGGAGTTTAATATGTTTATACATGTAGTGTCTTAAAATTAAAAGCTCGGATTGTCTTAGATTGTCAGAGTGTATCAGATTGTCTAGTGTCTTATTTGAGGTGCTAAAAGTCAATATAGTTATAAGAACCCAGTAATTGGACTGTACACTCTTCCTTGTCCAGGACCGGAAACAGTGTACAGTCCAATAACTGGGTTCTTATAACGTTTTACCTGTTCTACTATGTTTCTGTTGTATTTTAGTCAATATAGAATGACCTATAATAAAGTGAAACTGTTGTAGACTAGACTGTTGTGTTAATGTTTCTCGACCACACCTCCTTTTATTAAGGCCTAAATTTATTCACCAAGAAGCTAAGGGTCTCTATACCCGTAACTATAGAGTGGTGGCAGAATACAACCATAGTCCTCTACCATCTGGGCTGCCGCACCATTACAATACGCATTGAGGTACGAGCTGTTCACTTCCTTGCGTGAGATGTGGAAACCACTTCGCATACTGTATCCAACATACAAGGAGACACTAGGCCAACGGTTTAGCCACCGTTCCTCAATCTCGGACTGTCAGAAGGAGGATGGGTGTCCACTCTCCTCTGAAACACTAATTACCGGTAGTTAGAGCAGACTGGAGGCTTAGAAAGCTTGTGTTACAGCTTCGTTCTTCTCGCTGGGCAGTCCAGGTTAGTGGAAGAACCTATATGACTGGTCAAAGTTTCACTGTCCTTTTGGATGGGACGTAAAACCGATTGTCTCCATGGTACTTTTCGATATGAGTAGGCTACGTGCCGGACCAAGAATCCCGTCCTCCCTTCCTTATTATCATTCATCAATCCTCAGGCTAAAGAGAACACTTTACTCTACACTGACCTTAATTTAAATAAACAGAGAAAAATTATGGAAGTTGTTACTGAGAAACTACAAAGCTTAAAAGTATATTTTGTTGGATGAATTGGGTTTGAAAGCCCTTTACTAGGTCAATTTGTTCATGTGAAACAGCATTAATGACCATTGTACTGCATCGTACAACGAAACAGCTGAGAGTAAACCATTATCTAGATTAAACAAATATACACATAACTGAGAGTGCAGCAATCTTGTACTAACAAGAGCGGAACTAAGTGCTGCCGTTGTGATGCATATACGCAGCACTTTGTGTGCTAATGTAGTTTTAAGTTTCTACGTCTATTTCATTACGTTAGATACACATTCACTGGAATTGCGTTTTGCTTGCATTTGTACACACTCTGGACCAGCTACGCACAAACAATCTAACCCACCGTTTAGAATGAATTACATTGAGATAGACACTTGAGTAATCTGCATCTCAATATAAAGAGGATATCGTAAAAATAGTTAACAATAAAAATAAAATATAATACTTTAATATAATAATATATACTATTTAAATTAATATAATTATTATTAATGTTATAAATAATATTTTTGCAATCAAATTAATAAAAATTAACTTTTATGAAATAACGTTAAGGGAAGTCTCATGTATTTTTCTTATTAATATTCTATATTAGGATCAACTGGCAAAACACAAACATATTTCATTTGTGTAACTAAGAACAGATTTTCATTGATAAAAACGAGGTTAAAGTTTTGCATATAATTTTGGCGGGAAAAACGGGCCATGACGTCACTACTTGTATGATGCAATCAGCCAATCATACACACTATAACTCCTCTTTGCAAATATCCATGAGAAGCATACGTGAAATCGTGACTTGAAAGAGTAAATAATAATATAGATATAATAATAAATAATAATAGTAATAATAATAATGATAATAATTATAGCAATAATAAAATTATAGTATAAGACCGTCTTTTGTTTAGTTATTCATTTTCTGAGGATTTGACCCTGGTACCGCTTGCCTCTGCTGAGTTTTGACAACAGCTCGAGTAATAAGTTTCATTGTTTCATCTAGGAGGCAGTGGCGAATTTATTCATAAACAGTGACTTGATACAAGTCAAGGTCCACTAAATCCCCGCGGGGTGTCACTACCAGCGATCTAGTGGACCTTGGGTACAAGTAATGAGGTCACAGGCCGTTTTAAAAAAAAAGTGCGGGAAACAGAAAATCGAAAACTTTGAACCCTTGTAGAAATTGAATTAATTACTTTAAATACTTTTAGATTTCGGGTTTTGTGTTTTTACATACAAATCTATTTATTTAATATATTTTAACACATATTGGAGACTCATGAGACTTCCCTATTCCGCTGCATTTTCGGGCCGCCATTTTGCAAAATATATCGCATGATATAAATATCACGAAATGATTATTTTCTTACGTAGTAGACGTAAACTAATGTATATCTAATTAAGATATGTGTTCATAGTTTATACATAATATTTTAAATCACATTAGTTTAAAATAAAACTAACCTTTAAGAAATATGCTTTTTTAAATGTAATTAATAATAATATTTATTATTATTATTATTATTATTATTATTATTATTATTATTATTGTGGTTATGTTTATATATTTATTGGTCCTTATTTGTCGTGTCGTATGTTTGTCCACGTTTCTGTGCCAACAGGCGTCAACCCCTACAGGTGAAGAATTGCTCTATTCTTGCATGTGCGGCAAAACGACAAAGAAACGAAAATGCAGTCAGGACATACGAGAGTGCATCCAATTTATTATCACACATGGAAGAGTACTGGAGATTGAATTTTGTATAGCGAGTATACACTCACTTTAATAAAAACGTGACATCCGAAGAACATTCGAATGGAATAAAACCGTAGTTTTCTTTGTGGAAAACTTTTCTTTGAGTATACATTTACTGAAAAAAAATCTCAACAAAAAGCAACAAGAAATCAACTTATGCCTTGTATTTTTATTCTTGTTTTGTTTCTCACGTATACTTTCCAAACAAAAACACAATAGTATTGTACCATTTATATTAAATTGTATTATTACATAAGTATTTTTGATTGATATTGTGTAAGTTTTTGGTTTAATTGTTTCCATTTTTATTGGTATCTAGACAATAATATAATGTGTAGTAAATGTGTATTTACAAGTGCAACTACTATGTGTATCATTATAATTTTAAGTTTTTTTTGTCATGTCTTTAAGGTTGTTAACCATGCAAAGTAATATGTAGTTGATGTGGATGCGCATATGGAAATAGTATGTAGTTAAGTACATTAATTCCTAGTACGAGTATTTCGAAATGGTTCTACAAATATCTTGTGTTTTTCAACAAATACAATCCCCTTATTCCAACTACAGCATATTGACTATCAGGTGCATAAAATATTTTTCCGACCATCTTGTCAGGGATAGCTCGAGCAAACACAGGTGTTACAAGCTTTTAGGAAATGTAAGTGAAAATGGTGCAGTGTTCAACATGAAACTAATTTCATTGTCGGGCGGTTCTGCAACCAGCTCACTATGTGCGGAGCTTGATGAAGCTCGGAGCTAATGGAAATAACGAACGTGTCACATTTTGAGAAGAAAAGGTCGTTCAAAGGACGATTCATGCAATAAAATGTATCACCTGATGAATGAGGGGAGAGGAAGCGAGGGGCGATGTTTTGGAAGGTGACTCATTTCCACTGTCCCTGTCCCCCTGTCGCTGTCAATATAATGAAAGAAGAAGTAATAGGGCTATTTACGCAATATTGTATAAAACAACTCCGTAGAATGAAATGTTGTTTCAACTATTATATTGTCATTAATGTCGTAAGTGTGAACTAGTTCATAATAACTATGATTATGTCATTAAAGTTGTCTAACGACGCTTTTAGCGTCTAGAGGTCATAAAGCGAAGTCTCTTAGAAACGTCAACTAGATAGTTAAGTGGCACATGTATCTATCTTCCAGTAGCTATAGAGAGATAATATTAACCTGTCCGCAGTGGCTGAACAACAACAACAACAACAACAACAACAACAACAACAACAACAACAACAACAACAACAACAACAACAACAACAACAACAACAACAACAACAACAACAACAACAACAACAACGACGACGACGACGATGACGACGACGACGACGACGACGACGACGACGACGACGACGACGACGACGACGACGACGACGACGACGACGACGACGACGACGACGACGACGACGACGACGACGACGACGACGACGACGACGACGACGACGACGACGACGACGACGACGACGACGACGACGACGACGACGACGACGACGACGACGACGACGACGACGACGACGACGACGACGACGACGACGACGACGACGACGACAACAACAACGACAACGACGACGACGACGACGACGACGACGACGACGACGACGACGACGACGACGACGACGACGACGACGACGACGACAACAACAACGACAACGACGACATCACCAAGCATGAACACCTCGATAGGACAAGTTAAATCTGCCAAGAACCTTGTTTATTGCACATTAGTATTAAAGAATCTGTAGAAATAGCCCAAAGCTCCATACTACATCAATGTAAACGTGGGTAATTGCGTGCTTAGTCCATGTGGCCTTCAGTTATCACAACAGCAGCCAAACATACAGGCATACAGTAGCAAAACTCGACCAATGTTTGCTGTATCAAACTCATGCGGTCTAATTTACTATCGGTGAACGAGTTGTGTGGCGTTTTATACCGAAGGATGGATGGCGGGGTAAATGATTTAATATAAGAACTTATGACAGTTTTCTTGTATAATGCAAGATAATATAGTCAATTACTTTCGAGTACCAACTCGGTGACCGCTACGAGCGCCAGTATCGACTGTACGCAAGTTGGTTTATGAACTTTCTATACCTGTTTTGCTATTGTTTGTGTATACTTGTGCTGGATATCAGTATTTATTGATTCAATAACATCTTAAGCTTCTGTAAGGCCACGCGTGTATCGATGTAGCAGATTTAGATGACATCTATTCACAACAACAACAACCCTCTTTATGATTATAACGTAAGTAAAGGTCGTTGTTATTATGTGTCTATCTTCCAGATACAGCCATATTGTGCTCTAGATTGCTTTGTGTTAGATTGACGGCAGCACCCATTGTGTGGGTAGGTTCCCTAAGAACAGCTTCCTATCGCCTAGCTGCACTTTATCTTAGAATACCGGATTTCCCCCCCTCCCCCACCACCCCCGCCCCTTACCAATATAGTGCCGGCGATGAAGGAGAGCCCCGATGTATTAGCGCCACTTTGAGTGGGTGGTAGTGGGAGGAGGGGGGGGGGAGAGTGGGTCGGGTGACGGGTTAGGAAAAGCATCAATCAACCTTCTGACGTAAGAACTACCGCTTTGGGCTCGCAGGATTTCCAACATAATAGCAAATATTAGATTCACCCTACCAAAGAACGTGGCTGAAGGGAATATACTGGAGATTATGATACCAAGAAGCCGCAAAGTCGGTACGCGTGAGAAAACCAAGCACGTTTTGTTAGAATTATTGTGCTGAAGTGCGTATTTATATTTTAGGGCAGCGTTATTTCGTTGGTCGTATGGAATTTTGATAAAGCACGAAGCACAACTGAATGATAATACGAATATCGTATTCGAAAGTATTTTTAACTCTGATAGGAAGGTAATATTTTATAAATTTACATGTAAATTGATATTTGTTTAGTCTGTTCGCTCTAAAAGGCTTTTAGCATGTCTGTAGATTTGCACTTTTAACGGGGATATCGGGGAGAAAAGAGTGTTCGCAACGTAGCAGATGAAGAGCTTGTAACATTTGTTTTCTGAATATTTGTGTAAGGAAAATGAGCTTCGGTATTCAAGCCTTTAGGCGATATCTCGTCAAGTCAAAGTTACACCCCCCCCCCCCCTCCCCCCCCCCCAACCACCCCTCCTCTTACCACTCCGCCACAACCGACACTCGGCGGGACGGGAAACATTACATATCCAGGCTTGGAAAAACGAACCAGAATATATTGAACAAACTCTGCTTTAAATTTACATTTTATATTAAGTTCTCGATATACTCTAATTTTACTTGAGGTTTTAGCAAGGGCTTTGTTAAGGTTTAGAAAACTATGAGCTTACATTCATCAATTTTGCATGCGCATTTTAAGGTGAGATTCTTTCAAGGAAATACAAAGGAAAATTATTCTCGAAAATCTGATAGAGGTTTTTGTATTACGACAATAGATTTGAGACTATACAACACACCGAATAATCTTAAAAAATATAAAATTCGCGTAAAAATCTTTGTTATTCAACATTGTAGCTAACATTTTCTGTGTCTCTTCTATGTCCTTATGTAGAAATATTATTGCTTGATCAATCTTATTAAGAATCAATAAACAACACACTTGGTTGATAATATGCCTAACGTTCAGTAACTACATTGATAAAGCATGAGTGAGAAGAGCGAATACTCACCTACCGTTGATTTACTTATGTCGCATACTGTACATAGTGCTGATTTATTCCATCGTAAGTAATATGGCATTATTTGAGTGACAATATATTCTAGCAAAGCGGAAATTTGGTTTTATACTGAACAAGTTTGTCATCAACTATTTAAATTCCGTAATTTGGTGGAGGCGCCAGTCCCAAAATATTATATCGTAAATATTGCGATTTTAATTTAAACTTATCTACAGATTTCAGTATAATATTGCGTTTATAATATTAAGTATGATAATTATATTTAAACGGGTTTTTCATTTATCTTCTGCAATATAGCAAAAAAATGGATATTATGAATATTGACAATACTTTAACGAACAAACAAAATTGTAATTTGATTTGAAAAAGCAGACAATTTTGCACAACGGCAATATTGTAAACAGAATTAATAAAACATTATAATTCTAAACAAAGATCTTCATTGCAGGCCATTCTTTACGAAAAATAATTTAAAACACGTTAAAATTATATTTTATAAGAAGAGGTACACACAAAATGGGATTACCTAATACGAAAAAGAAATCATTTCATCCAAAAACATTCAAACTAACAGAGCATTTATTTATTAATAAGGGTGTGGCAAAACAATATACAAGAGAGAAATAATGGTATCACGGGTCAATAAGTATGTGTGCGCAAATGATGTATTATGGTACATGACCCTAACTTACATTAACCATAAAGGAGGTATAGACGGAGAGCCAGCAACATAAAAGCTCCCCTCATAAGGTACATATGTTTTGACTTTTGAAATAGGAGCGGAAAAACTACTCTACTAACAAAACGCCCGTCTTACTCCTCAACGTGGGGGCTTTTAGGCCCCACAGGGGGCCAAAAAAGCCGAAAAAAAGGCCCAAGGTTCCCCTCATAAGGTACATGGATGGAGTAAACGCCATTTTGTAGAGATAAGTGTCCCAAATAGGAATTCGAAGAGTAAGACGGGATATTAGGGGGCGTTTACCGATCAGACGCCATTTTACCCAAAAAGGGCCATTTTTTATTTTCGCACATGCATGCGCTTAAACACTCAAAACATATCCGGAAATGTCTCGAGATGTAGAAAAACATACATTTTAAAGAAATTTTGGGTTATTGTCCTCGCCAGACGCCCTCAAAAGGGGCCCAAAAAGGCCAAGGTTCCCCTCATAAGGTACATGAATGGAGTAAACGCCATTTTGTAGAGATAAGTGTCCCAAATAGGAATTCGAAGAGTAAGACGGGATATTAGGGGGCGTTTACCGATCAGACGCCATTTTACCCAATTGGGCAATTTTTTATTTTCGCACATGCATGCGCTTAAACACTCAAAACATATCCGGAAATGTCTCGAGACGTAGAAAAACATACATTTTAAAGAAATTTTGGGTTATTGTCCTCGCCAGACGCCCTCAAAAGGGGCCCAAAAAGGCCAAGGTTCCCCTCATAAGGTACATGAATGGAGTAAACGCCATTTTGTAGAGATAAGTGTCCCAAATAGGAATTTGAAGAGTAAGACGGGATATTAGGGGGCGTTTGCCGATCAGACTCCATTTTGTCCAAAAAGGGCCGCTTTTTATTTTCACACTTGCACGCGCTTTAACACCCAAAACATATCCTTAAATCCTGACATTAATAATAATAAATACTGGTATATTAAAGTTAGGGGTGGGCGGAGCTTCAAAACTATCGCATCCGGATCGAGGCTGTGGGGGGGGGGGGGGGGGCTGGCGAGGACATCACACAATATCTTAGAAATGTATTCACCTCTAGGGGCATTTAAGGATATGTTTTGGGTGTTAAAGCGCGTGCACGTGTGAAAAAAAAAGTGGCCCTTTTTGGACAAAATGGCGTCTGATCGGTAAACGCCCCCTAATATCCCGTCTTACTCTTCGAATTCGTATTTGGGACACTTATCTCTACAAAATGGCGTTTACTCCATTCATGTACCTTATGAGGGGAACCTTGGCCTTTTTGGGCCGCTTTTGAGGGCGTCTGGCGAGGACAATAACCCAAAATTTCTTTAAAATGTATGTTTTCCTACGTCTCGAGACATTTCCGGATATGATTTGAGTATTTAAGCGCATGCATGTGCGAAAATAAAAAATGGCCCTTTTTAGGTAAAATGGCGTCTGATCGGTAAACGCCCCCTAATATCCCGTCTTACTCTTCGAATTCCTATTTGGGACACTTATCTCTACAAAATGGCGTTTACTCCATCCATGTACCTTATGAGGGGAACCTTGGGCCTTTTTTCGGCTTTTTTGGCCCCCTGTGGGGCCTAAAAGCCCCCACGTTGAGGAGTAAGACGCGCGTTTTGTTAGTAGAGTAGTTTTTCCGCTCCTATTCCAATAGTCAAAACATATGTACCTTATGAGGGGAGCTTTTATGTTGCTGGCTCTTGGACTAGTATGGTGCAGACATTAATACGTATTGCCCCCTACATCCAACTCGCAGGCAATAATCCTGCATATTAATATTCCTTGCCATAACGAAGCGAGCTAACATTTGGATACTTTCTTAGCATTAAAAAATATTGTTAACCTGATTGGGTATTGAAACTGCGCAAAATTAATGTTTTTTTAACATATCGTGAGAACGCTTCCAAATATTGTAAAAGAAAGTATGTCCTGTCTTTAGTTTCGTATCAGCTACAAAAAGGGTTTAAAAAATTAAATATTTTTACGATCGTTATTTTATTTTTTTGTAATTATCGATTATTTATTTATAAATAAAGTAACAATCTTAACGATGAGAAGCTGTGGATGTTTATAAACCCATTGTGTAGCTGATACAATACCAAGGACAGGACAAGAATCACTTTTTCAATATTTGGAAGCGTTCTCATGATATAAAAAAAAAACATTAATGTTGGGCGGTTTCAATACTCTTTCCCCTTAAGCTGTATAAGCTGTGTCTTAAAAGAGAGACATTTACGCCCCTTCCTTTATGTGGGTATTTATCTTTGGGAACTTATCCAAAGTACATTTTACAAAATGAGTTGTGTTGACTCATAACACCCGCTGGGACTGAGTGATACTGTCAGCCCTCGGACATTCCTTCCCACCTATCCAAACACCCTAATATACCTATAGTTAATCTACTAATCTACTAATCTACCAATCTTCTAGTCTAATCACCAGGGCCCGGATTCACAAGAGGTCCTAAGTTGTTTTTTGGTCTTATCTCTAAGACCGGCCTAACTTTGAACCTCTTGTTAATCCAGGAAAATATCTAAAAACAGACTTGAAAACATAGGATTGGAACGTTCATTGTGTCCTTGTTCCTACCAGGAATCAGTAACTTCTTCATGTGACCTGGGTCTGGTTTTACAGGAGATCCAAACTTAGACCGGTCTTAGAGTTAAGACCAAAAAAAGACTTAGGTCCCCTTGTGAATCCGGCCCCTGAAAAGGGGTACATCAAATAAAGCTGGTGTGCACCCTGTAACAGGGATTCCTACGAAAAATTATTATTTTTCTAACATCCACAAACAGCGGAGATGTAATTATTATTCATCACTTATTTCGTTCGCTTACAGTCAATTACTTGTTAGAATCATTCAGTACTTATTTTTAACTCACGTGACTCATGAATTGTTATTTAATATATTAACATAATAAAAACGAATCATACAAGATAATTACAAAGCCACCAAATGGAACACAATTTAGAGCTTACATGCGAATAACAATTGAAATGTTCCATAACTCACATAATAAAGTCATAATATTACATAAGGAAAATGTTTTTAAATGCGTATCTTACAAATAACATTCAACATCAAAATTTTGGGACAATGCAGGGCTAGATATTACGATGATCAACAAATATTTCTAAACAAAGGATGCAAGTTCTGTCTAGAGGACGTTGTGCTACTTTCAGGGGATTATATGTGGTCGAGGCGGGTATGTCTTCATGGTGACCAGTGCGGCAGTGCCTGCAAAGACGGCTCTCGTACATTTCTCCTATTGTAATTCTCTTAGTCATCTCACGTGGTCTTAATTAATACATTTTCATCTTTCTAATTTCTTAATCTGAATACTTGCCAGCCTTTTTACAACGCCCACCAACCCTCCTCCATCGTTTCTGAACCTCTTATGACCCCCCCCCCCCCCTTCAGCGTGGTGCAATGGATCTGACTTGGTCTGAATGACCTAGCTGTCGAGTACATCGTAAAACAGCGAATAATATCTAGCAATAATAAGAGTGTGGCTCATTGGTTTAGTGGGTTTATTTCTGCTTCCAGTGCAGAAGGACCAAGGTGCAAATCTTGGCTCGGGAATGGATTTTTTAACTTTGGAAGTTGAATTAAATCTCTCAATACGATACTGGGCCCGGATTCACAAGAGGTCCTAAGTCTTTTGTGATATTACCTCTAAGACCAGCCTAGCTTTGAACCTCTTGTGAAACCGGGTAAATATCCGGAAACAGATTTTAAAACATATTATTGAAATGTTCATTGTGTCCTTGTTCCCACCAGGAATTAGTAACTTCTCCATGTGACCTGGGTCTGGTTTTCAAGACATCCCAAGTAAGGTCAGTCTTAGAGATAAGACCAAAAAAAGACTTAGAACCTCTGGTAAATCCGGTGTCCCAGGGATCGCTTACCCCCGAGCTCACATACCCCCCGGTAAACCAGCTCTAGGGTACGACTACCACCCGGGAAACAAACTCTAGGGTACAATTACCCTCCCGGTAAACCAGCTCTAGGGTACAAATACCCCCACCAGGGATCAATTACCCCCAATAGAAGCAGAGGGGGGTTCACGAGCCCTAGGGATGGTTTACCCTCAGTCTTATTTCTAAACCACACATCCCAGGAGGGTACACGAGCCCTAGGGATGGTTAACCCCCAGTCTTATTTCTTAAACAACACATCCCAGGAGGGTACATGAGCCCTAGGGATGGTTGACCCCCAGTCTTATTTCTTAAACAACACATCCCAGTAGGGTACACGAGCCCTAGGGATGGTTTACCCCCAGTCTTATTTCTTAAACAACACATCCAAGGAGGGTACATGAGCCCTAGGCATGGTTTACCCTCAGTTTTATTTCTTAATTAACACATCCCAGGAGGTTACATGAGCCCTAGGGATGGTTGACCCCCAGTCTTATTTCTTAAACAGAACATCCCAGGAGGGTACATGAGCCCTAGGGATGGTTGACCCCAAGTCTTATTTCTTAAACAACACATCCCAGGAGGGTACATGAGCCCTAGGGATGGTTTACCCTCAGTTTTATTTCTTAATTAACACATCCCAGGAGGGTACATGAGCCCTAGGGACTGTTGACCCCCAGTCTTATTTCTTAAACAACACATCCCAGGAGGGTACATGAGCCCTAGGGATGGTTGACCCCCAGTCTTCTTTCTGAAACAACACATCCCAGGAGGGTACATGAGCCCTAGGGATGGTTGACCCCCAGTCTTATTTCTTAAACAACACATCCCAGGAGGGTACATGAGCCCTAGGGATGGTTTACCCTCAGTCTTATTTCTTAAACAACACATCCGAGGAGGGTACATGAGCCCTAGGGATGGTTGACCCCCAGTCTTATTTCTTAAACAACACATCCCAGGAGGGTACATGAGCCCTAGGGATGGTTTACCCTCAGTTTTATTTCTTAATTAACACATCCCAGGAGGGTACATGAGCCCTAGGGATGGTTGACCCCCAGTCTTATTTCTTAAACAGAACATCCCAGGAGGGTACATGAGCCCTAGGGATGGTTGACCCCAAGTCTTATTTCTAAAACAACACATCCCAGGAGGGTACATGAGCCCTAGGGATGGTTTACCCTCAGTTTTATTTCTTAATTAACACATCCCAGGAGGGTACATGAGCCCTAGGGACTGTTGACCCCCAGTCTTATTTCTTAAACAACACATCCCAGGAGGGTACATGAGCCCTAGGGATGGTTGACCCCCAGTCTTCTTTCTGAAACAACACATCCAAGGAGGGTACATGAGCCCTAGGGATGGTTGACCCCCAGTCTTATTTCTTAAACAACACATCCCAGGAGGGTACATGAGCCCTAGGGATGGTTTACCCTCAGTCTTATTTCTTTAACAACACATCCGAGGAGGGTACATGAGCCCTAGGGATGGTTGACCCCCAGTCTTATTTCTTAAACAACACATCCCAGGAGGGTACACGAGCCCTAGGGATGGTTGACCCCCAGTCTTATTTCTTAAACAACACATCCCAGTAGGGTACACGAGCCCTAGGGATGGTTGACCCCCAGTCTTATTTCTTAAACAACACATCCCAGGAGGGTACATGAGCCCTAGGGATGGTTGACCCCCAGTGGTATTACTTAAGCAACACGTACCAGTAGGGTACACGAGCCCTAGGGAGAGTTGACCCCCAGTCTTATTTCTTTAATAACACATCCCAGGAGGGTACACGAGCCCTAGGGATGGTTTACCCTCAGTCTTATTTCTTAAACAACACATCCCAGGAGGGTACACGAGCCCTAGGGATAGTTGACCCCCAGTCTTATTTCTTAAACAACACATCCAAGAGGGTACACGAGCCCTAGGGATGGTTTACCCCCAGTCTTATTTCTTAAACAACACATCCCAGGAGGGTACACGAGCCCTAGGGATGGTTGACCCCCAGTCTTATTTCTTAAATAACACATCCCAGAAGGGTACACGAGCCCTAGGGATAATTTACCCCCAGTCTTTATTCTTAAACAACACATCCCAGGAGGGTACACGAGCTCTAGAGATAGTTGACCCCCAGTCTTATTTCTTAAACAACACATCCCAAGAGGGTACACGAGCCCGAGGGATGGTTGACCCCCAGTCTTATTTCTTAAATAACACATCCCAGGAGGGTACACTAGCCCTAGGGATGGTTTACCCCCAGTCTTTTTTCTTAAACAATACATCCCAGGAGGGTACACGAGCCCTTGGGATGGTTTACCCTCAGTCTGTTTTCTTAAACAACTCAAAAGTTATCTCGCGGACAGGACGCAAAGAGTTAAAGTGGTAGAGGGTTGTAAGAATATAATATCATCCTCATTAGTAGTAGGTAGTGGGGTTCCTCAAGGTTCCATTCTTGGCCCATTGTTCTTTAATGTGTTTGCTCAAAGTCTGCTGGCAGTTTTAAAGAAAAGTGTAATTTATCAATATGCAGACGACATACAAAGCATTATAGAGCTACCGAAGAACAACACAGTCTTAGGTTGTAATAATTTCTAAGTGGATCTTAACTCAATGGCCGACTGGGCGACTAGTAATGGACTTGTTTTTAACCCTAGTAAATCTACAATTATACTCGTAGGAAGTACGCTTAACGTACAATCAATAAATAAAGTCCCGATTATATATATGTGTGATAACCAAATTCAAATTTCTGATTGTGGAAAGAATCTTGGAATTATCTTTGACAGTGATCTCTCGTTTGATAAACATATCACAGCGCAGTGTGCTAAGGCGTATGGACTCCTACGTTCGTTATATACTTTTTAGTCGCTATTAAATGAAGATATGAAAGTCAAGTTAGTAAATGCTTAAATTATTCCCCTATTTGATTACGGAGATGTTGTGTACATTGGAATTAAATCACATCTGTTGGATAGAATTCAAAAAGCTCAGAATGTAGTAATTCGTTTTGCTTGTAGGATTAGGAAATACGATCACATAAGCCCTACTTTTCAAAAACATAAGTTATTAAAAATGAAGCAACGTCGTATGCTTCATTATTTGTGCACCATAGCTAGAGTAATAGACACCAAACGTCCCACCTACTTGTTCAAAAAAATACAACACACAAATTCTCATCATAAATACTATACTCGTCATCAAAACCTTGAGATACCGTTGCACCGTTTGTCGAGTTCTGCTTCCTCTTTCTCAGTTCTTGCCCCAAAGTTATGGAACGAACTACCGAAGTCTGTTAAGCAGTATGTCAATAGTCGACACCTTTTCAAGAAGTATTGTAAACGCCATATTTTCCAAAATAATCTGTTTATTTTAGTATTGTGATTTGTAGACTTAGCGGATAATTGTGTTGTATGTTTGCCTGTCTATTATATAGATATACTTCTTGTTTGTCCTTAGTAATGTAACTGAGTAAATTGTGTTTGTTTTGATTTGTCTATTTAGTATTTTGTATTAATTAATAAATCTCATTATAAAGTAAACTATCAATCGTGTTTATTATGTTCATTAATTAGCAATCTTGCAAGTATTGTTTGTTTATTATATATTGCTACACTCAGGACATTGGTAGGGCTAAATAATAAGTGGAACCTAATAGGTTTCAACCATCCCGAGGGCTCATATACTCTCCTGGGATGTGTTGTTTAAGAAATAAGACGGGGAGTAAACCATCCCTAGGGCTCATGTACCCTCCTGGGATGTGTTGTACACATTGACACACCCATCACCATCAATGACAATCATGCAGTGTTTTGCACTAGTGCGTCCTTCATGAATATTAAGAAATAAGACTGGGGGTCAACCATCCCTAGGGCTCGTTCACCCTCCTGGGATGTGTTGTGTAAGAAAGAAGACTGAGGGTAAACCATCCCTAGGGCTCGTGTACCCTCCTGGGATGTGTTATTAAAGAAATAAGACTGGGGGTCAACTCTCCCTAGGGCGCGTGTACCCTACTGGGATGTGTTGTTCAAGATATAAGACTTGGGGTCAACCATCCCTAGGGCTCGTGTACCCTACTGGGATGTGTTGTTTGAGATAAAAGACTGGGGGTCAACCATCCCTAGGGCTCGTGTACCCTCCTGGGCTGTGTTGTTTAAGAAATTAGACTGGGGGTCAACTATCCCTAGGGCTCGTGTACCCTACTGGGATGTGTTGTTCAAGATATAAGACTTGGGGTCAACCATCCCTAGGGCTCGTGTACCCTACTGGGATGTGTTGTTTGAGATAAAAGACTGGGGGTCAACCATCCCTAGGGCTCGTGTACCCTCCTGGGCTGTGTTGTTTAAGAAATTAGACTGGGGGTCAACTATCCCTAGGGCTCGTGTACCCTCTTGGGATGTGTTGTTTAAGAAATAAGACTGGGGGTCAACCATCCCTAGGGCGCGTGTACCCTACTGGGATGTGTTGTTCAAGATATAAGACTTGGGGTCAACCATCCCTAGGGCTCGTGTACCCTACTGGGATGTGTTGTTTGAGATAAAAGACTGGGGGTCAACCATCCCTAGGGCTCGTGTACCCTCCTGGGCTGTGTTGTTTAAGAAATTAGACTGGGGGTCAACTATCCCTAGGGCTCGTGTACCCTCCTGGGATGTGTTGTTTAAGAAATAAGACTAGGGGTCAACCATCCCTAGGGCTCGTGTTCCCTACTGGGATATGTTGTTTAAGAAATAAGACTGGGGGTCAACCATCCCTAGGGCTCGTGTACCCTCCTGGGATGTGTTGTTTAAGAAATAAGACTGGGGGTCAACCATCCCTAGGGCGCGTGTACCCTTACTGGGATGTGTTGTTCAAGATATAAGACTGGGGGTCAACCATCCCTAGGGCTGGTGTACCCTCCTGGGATGGGTTGTTTAAGAAAGAAGACTGAGGGTAAACCATCCCTAGGGCTAGTGTACCCTCCTGGGATGTGTTGTTTAAGAAATAAGACTGAGGGTAAACCATCCCTAGGACTGGTGTACCCTCCTGGGATGTGTTGTTTAAGAAAGAAGACTGAGGGTAAACCATCCCTAGGGCTCGTGTACCCTCCTGTGATGTGTTATATAAGAAATAACACTGGGGTCAACCATCCCTAGGGCTCATTTACCCCCTTTGGGCTATAGGGTAGGGTAAACCAGCTCTGAGGGGTTACTTGTACACTAGGGTAGGTTTACCCTGGGGTTAATCGTTCACTAGAGGTGGTTTACCGGGGGGTATTTGTGCCCTAGGGCTGTTTTACCGGGGGGTAATCCAGCTCGGGGGTAAACGATCCCTGTTACACCGGCCCCTGTTGTATTTGTAAACGGTATTTTAGAGCCGCCACATCAACGTAGTACATAATAATTGGTGTAAATGCAACTGAGTGGTTCGACAAAAGACGTTTTTTGTATAAAATTCGAAGAAATAATGATGTGTGAGCAACGGTAAACGTATAACGATATGGATAGGTACTGGACTCCCCTGTACTTGACCATAATAAAACATCCCCCGCACATGAACGTGACATTTATTGCAATACAAATGATTATAAAATTTTGCAACAAAAACCGTGTAATTAGAATAAGCCGAATAGATTGTTTATATTTGCGAAAATTCAATAACGAACTCAGTTTGTAACAGTAGTCACTGACTGAAATTTTGCTACTATATTGCTAAAAATATTAGCCCACTAGACGGCAAAGTTTTTCGCCACAAGAGCCTTTTTTCTCTGTAATTCTAAAATCTTGCTAATTGCATTAAGTCTTAATTTTAATTAAGTCGTAAGCAAAAGACATGGCGATTTATAAAGTTCATTTAGGAGTAAAACCACCTTAAGGTAATTGATTGCTGGTTAATTTCCACAGTTATAATGGAAAAATATTATACTAAAGCTGACAATGTAATATGGATTATAATTTATAATTACATTGATTTATGCGATTTAGAAACGAGCAACCCTTAAACTTTTAACGCAATCAAACTCTTCCATGTATTTTCCTGTGGAATGATTTATTAGGGGAAATTAAGTCATGGTATTTGTGAGTTGAGTTTTAAGTAAAGCTTTGTATCTTGGAAAAATCTTTAAATATGAGGTGAAATATAAATAACAAGTCGCACGGTGGTATATGGTTTTGATAGTTAAATTTTAATAAAAGTGTCAAGGAAAAGAAATAATGCAATCTAAATCTGCAAAAGTCAACTTTATTTCATACAGCTCATGCAGGTAGTGTCGTGGCGGTATCGTCGTATCATAAAGAAGTTGAAAGAAACATTTCTTTCAAAATTGAAATTTAGAAACGGATTTAATTTGTTCTTAGATCCGGTTTTTCAATCAGTTAACGGGTCGTTAACGGGACCGTTAGATGACGGCCCGTAATCTGTAACCCAACAAACCCTATGCAGATAACAGACCCTCACCTAATGTCCCCGTTAATGACCGATTGAAAAACCCCTTAGACATACGTATTTCTTATCAAAATTGTTGTAAAAATTGTGAAAAGGTATTGGGCATATAAACAAATTGTTTAATTTAGTAGGCTAATACATTTTCAATATACAATAAAGTTTGTACATATTAAAAATATTTTCGTTCAAATAAATAGTTAAATAATTATTTGTATTTGTTGTCCACTAAAAGTCACAAGAAATGATTTTCAGTGCGGCACATTGTCACGTGGTGCCCTTAATTTTGGGCTTCGTTGCTATGACGGCTCCAAAGTCATCGTTTACCGACGTATAGGCTACACTTTAGGTTAAAGTCATATTGTAAACTAAAAAAAAAAAACAGTCCGAAACGGGAATCGAACCCTGGTTCCGCCACATTGGAAGCAAGAATTAAACCCAGTAGTAATGTATTTCATTTCCATTCCATTCCATTCCATTCCATTCCATTCCATGTTTAAAAAAAAACATATATATATTAATTACTTAACTAATATAAAATACCTGCTCCAGTGAATCCTGGCCGAATCCCATCACTACATCTCTAAAGCCCAACTAGACAGGGCGACAGTTGTGTGGGAGTTGTGCAGCGCATTAACCTGTCATTTCAACGCTATTTACAGAACATGAGACCCACGTATCGAGCAAACACTCTAACTAATTAGCGGGTACGAAACAGCGATCGAATGATTGAATAAAACAAATTATTCACGACTACATAATATTATGTAACGTCGGTAATTCGTCGGTAATTCGATTCCCCTGATAATTCTACCCCGACAACATCCTATGGCTCTTCGTCCAATGTTATGAGGTTCTGACACGTAATATTTAGTTTAATCTGATCACAAATACAAAACAAGAACAAAACAGGAATAGTTTAAATAAAAACGGGTTTCCACACTTTGCTAAGGATTATGGCTAGAAGTTGAGTTTATAGAAATGTGTATTAACGTTTACACGAAATTTCAGATAGTGACAATGCTGAGGGAGGCTGCACAATAGCCCGAGAACGTTAACGTTAACGGGAACGCTAACTTAGAAAGGTTGCCGTTTATATTATCGGGATACGGGAACAGGAAACTCAATTGTGCATCTTGTCTAAGATAACACAGGATCCAACACGTTCCCGGGCTATTGTAGCCTATGGCTAAAAAAAATTATCTTTTAACATCCAGCTTTATTGTAGTATTACTATTATCCAGTTCCTTGTCCATCCAATCAGAAACTAGATGTCCAATAAGATGAAACCTAAATACATTTGTTTCACTTACTTACTGTTATCGCAGTATTCATTAGTTCTTCTCTGCACTTTGAACGACTCACGCGGCCTCGTAAGTACATTTTGTACCTAATCTGCTCAAAAGTATAATGTACACATATTTGAATTAGTTTGTGACCTAATTTTTTCAAAAGTTTTCAACGAAAGAATTTCATTTGCATAATTAAAAAATATGTATAGATTTTTCAACAGTTGTTTCACACATGAAAAGATACCCATAGGTAGATGGCATTCCTGTACCAGTAGGTAAATATTAATTCTACTCCTGCTATTAGTAGTAAGAACCAAACTACCAAATACAAGACATCAAAACAAGTCATATTTTTCAATAGCTTATGTTCACATTGGAAGAACTGAAATATTTATTTCGCACATCCTCTTTTAAAACGACTTGTAATTCGCACATAAATTCTCGTAGCCAAGAGCGTTGACTTGACGGGTGACGGTGGGTTAAATGGGGTAATGAGGCGGTTGTGGGCGGCGGGGGGGGGGGGGGGGGGAGGGGGCGTCGTA
Organism: Isoperla grammatica; assembly: GCA_945910005.1. NCBI lineage: Eukaryota > Metazoa > Arthropoda > Insecta > Plecoptera > Perlodidae > Isoperla > Isoperla grammatica. The sequence goes on along the minus strand of OX246740.1, from coordinate 11,191,887 downwards.
AATAGATCTCGGCTTCAGAGGATGCGATCTAATCTCGAAGTTGATGGTTTGCACACGCCCGCCCGCTCTCTAGATCTATCACTGCGTGACGTCATAACTCATGACACGAGTCAGTCACAGATGTCACAGGAGTAGGCTACGCAGCAGCGGTACCTTCTTAAAAGTGACCACCGGTGAAGGAAACCCAGCGGTAAGACGCGAGGCTGTAACTCGGGACGTCGCCGGTTCGATTCCGTCACCTGCAATCCTGACTGAAGTTTTTCTCAGAGGTTTTCCTCAGTCGTATAGAGGCAGATGCGGGTATACACCTTAGACCAGTAATATAGGTAGACGGAGTATGACATCATCGCGAGTTAGACCATCATTGAAACCACGTGATGTGGGGACAAAGCCTTCTCGACGGGTTAGCGAGAAGTTCGCGGCAAATACGTTTGACATTTGACAAATGATGTATTATTATTTGTATTTCCTCAAAAATGCTGTTAATCTTAGTTAACATATTTTTAATTTGCACTAATTGAAAATGATCATTTTTCTTTACACAACGATGTACTGTTTGTACTGTTCATACGCAGACGCTTTAAATTGCCGCGCATCCTGTCCCCACATCACGTGGTCTCAATGTTGGTCTCACTCGCGGCCGGTCGCTAGCATCGGCTTGCTCCGTCTACCTATATTACTGGTCTAAGGTATACACAGCCCTCTGACATTCCTTCCCAATCATCCAAAACACACTAGTATACCTAGTTACTTATCTGAAGAGGGGCACATCTGGGTAAAGCTGGTAAGGCAGATTGCAGGTAACCGGAATCGAACAAAGTGACCTCCCGAATTAGTCTCGCGTCTTATCGGTCCTCTTTCCTATTTATGTTCATTAGTCCTAGCAAACTTTTCCACAACGTGACACGGAGTCAATAAAGTGTTACACGTGCACAAAAGAGAGCATTGATTTCCAATATCGTTTAGCCCTCCGTCATCAGAGCATCAATATTTGATTCGGCCACAGACCAGAACGTTCTGAAAGGTTGGACGAGCCGTCACCAGACTGATCTGACTTTCATCGTTCCATTATATATGCGCGCGCATCGGATCGGGGAGTGATTCAATTTTATATGAATCTGTCATTGTGGATTATGCTCACAGTTGGATTCGTGTTCATCCCTCTTGGCTAACGTGACACCCCCCCTCTCACTCCCCATGCCCAGCATACATGCCAACTCACTTGACCGATGCTCCGCATACTGTAGAGTTAGTAACAAAACCTCATTTCGTTGAGATTAGGCCCGTGTTTAAAAATATATATAATATTGATTTGTTTGGTAAATTTGTGATTTTTGTCTTTATTAGTACGTCTATACTTAATACTAAACACTGCGTTTATGCAATTCAAAAACCATGTAGGCCTACGCTCGTCTTCTCGGTTATGTAAACCAAACATGACGTCAGAATGGCAGCTGTGACCTCACGTGACAACTGAAACTGGGTTAAGAGTAAAATTGTCGAAGAAAAGTGTAACTGTACATGTTTGTTAAAATTTTAAATTAAATAAATATTAAATTTGACATTAAAACACAATACCAAGCGTAAGACGCAGCTAAGAAACCTATAAACTTTGATGTGGGAGTTGACAAGGTATTTTATTTCCACTCCCTATAAGATAATTTTATATATTTAAGAAAATTGAATAAACTCCGGATGGTTAAGAAGAATTGTGACATTCAAGACGACCTATTGCGATTACAGTAGGATATTTTCCCTGATACCTTCACCCGCGAAGGGAGGTTTCGGCCAAGCTTGCGCCGACAAGGTGTAAATAAATAATGCCCGTGTGGGTTTTGACGGGCCGGGTAACACACTCAGCACTGATAGACGTAACATTGACGGCAATCGACGTAGGCGGAGGACTATCACCCCCCCCCTCCCCCCTCCCGATGACACTTCGATTACTCGAAAAGATGAGACAGACTTTTCACAGAAATCAAGAGTCGCCTAAGATTTGAAGGTTTTCTCTTCATAGCTTTAAAACAACTTGAAAAATCGAAATTTTAGAAAGATACACAAGGCAGATATTCTCAGGATCTACAGATAACGAAAACAATAAATAATAAATTCATTAGACTCAATTAAATGTATAATAATACGATATTATTGTATTTTATTATTTAATCCGAAAGTTACGCATTTTGAATATATTCGTTATCATGATCTGTAGCAGCTGATAATATCTGAGTTTGCATTTTTCCACAATTTTGATTTTAAAAGTTGTTTTAAAGCAACGAACAGAAAACTTTGTGCGTTGATGCTGAACTTGCATTTTGAGTTGATAAATAGATGCTAGAATTCCAGCTAAAAATACACATTCTTGATGAAAGTTTGAATTGCGGTATTTAATAAAGTTTTGGATATTAAGAGCCGGTTTCACAAAATATTTTGTCTCGAGATTACTCTTTAGTGGGAGATTTCGTTCCTAACAAAAATGGTGACTGGTAGAAAACACCTTACATGTCGAATGTAATGTATGTTGAAACCATGGTAACCAATCCGACATTAGCACAGTTTGGTCACATTTGGTCACATTCAAGCATATGTGGTTGAAATATAAAATATAATAAGTAATTTTGTTTAGGCGACTAACATTTTTCTTTTCCTTAATAACTTTTTTTTTATTTTTCATAATCCTAGCAGAACATAATACTGTTTGTAACAACCATACAATTGTCCGCTGCTCTCCTATTCACTCTACTCAGTAATTCCTCTATCTCGTTCTCTCTTATGTCTGTATGTGTGCTTACCAATGTGTATCTATATACAATAATTTTTAACAGTCTTACAAAGACTTCTAGTATTGACTTTACAAGTATTGGTAAAACTTCATCTCTTAACAGAATTCTATTTCTAAAAAGTTATTAAAGTTCCGAAATAATCCAACGATCCACTCATGTTATACGTGTTTTGTTTTATTTTCCCAGTGGGCTGTTCAGTGTTCATGAAGCAACACAGTGAGATTAGTGGTTCACATTCCATCAAGCCATCATAATAATAAATCAGTATTGTGGAGCGAACCAGTGGGCTCCCGGATTAGTCAGGCCTAATCCAACGCCCCCGGTCACAAAGACACCGCTGTGCATATTAAGACTTACGAGCCTTCCATTTGAAACTAGAAGGCGGGGAAATCTAGCCAGTCGAATAAATAAATTAAATCTGTTGCTATGGTACAAGTCTTGATTAGGAAGAAAGTGATGTCATACAGATGTGCGGACAATATAGCTATCGGCTCGAAATGTTAGCGGTACGCGCCTAGCGGCGAAACTCGGAAGCACTAGTCTGAGGTCGTTTCAAGGGGGCGTAGCAGCTGGTCCACACCAAATAGGCTAGCGTTATGGCGACATTTTCGCCCAAGAAAGCTGCCAGTAGTGTAGTGCCTTTGCCCTAGGCCTGGACCACAATAATTCGAATTTAAGATTCAACACTTACCTGTTTAAAAACCATAAAGTTGCGGCAATGTGCTTGCATTTACTTACGGCTTTGCAAGTGCACTTGAAGCTTACCACTTGCACTGTAGCCCTATTATTGTCTCGGTCGTCTTGCAGGGATTTTTGACAGGGAACACCTGTCACTTGTTGCGTCCATTCTCCCGTAACACATGGTAAACTCGTGGTTGTCAACAACATAGCGACCTCAGAACAGCCGCCATGCTGGATTTTTCGAGGCGACGCGCGCGCCATCTCTTGACAACTTTAATGCCGAAGTCCTAAAAATAGATTCACATTTTGGCGCTTCTATGCACAGAACTTTCAGTAGTGCCGACTGACAAAAGTTATTGAACCAATCGTATCGATCTTTATTTGACCGCTCTCAATAAGTACGTCTGAGGTTACTCACTAGTCAAGGCTTGTGCAATGGATATATCGATTGATCGAATAACCTTTGTTTGACCGCTCTCAATAAGTACGTCTGAGGTTACTCACTAGTCAAGGCTTGTGCTATGGATATATCGATTGATGGAATAACCTTTGTTTGACCGCTCTCAATAAGTACGTCTGAGGTTACTCACTAGTCAAGGCTTGTGCTATGGATATATCGATTGATCGAATAACCTTTGTTTGACCGCTCTCAATAAGTACGTCTGAGGTTACTCACTAGTCAAGGCTTGTGCAATGGATATATCGCTTGATCGAATAACCTTTGTTTGACCGCTCTCAATATGTACGTCTGAGTTACTCACTAGTCAAGGCTTGTGCTTGTGTCACTAGTGACTAGTCAAGGCTTGTGGATATATCGATTGATCGAATAACCTTTGTTTGGCCGCTCGCGGGTCATGGGACTTTACCATGTATAATTTCAAATGAAAAAACACCAACATACCTTAAAAGTGTAAAGCCATTTCTAAATTTTATTTTTCGTTCAAAACCAATTAAATAATTAAAAATTTGCAGGATACTATTTTGACGATCAATTTATGTTGACGCCTAGAACATGGAAATTCACTTTTTTAACTTCTCCAATTTTACTCCCTTGAGGACAAACGAGCTGTCAAACTTTGAGCTTAAAAACAAATATTAAAACTTGGCCAACGACGTGAATGGCTAGATATGTTTGATCCATGGACCAAACTCTGCTAAAAGGATCTTAAAATAAATCAGTTTGATTCAGCGACTTAAACTTTGACCCTGAAAGTTGTGAAAAAAACATCGAATAATTCATACGTTTCTAAAACGCCCCAAGATTTGTGGTTTGTTATCGATGTCTTGACAGATTGAGCTGTCACATCAAACTATTCCTAAACCCAATCCCTTCTAGAACGGTGCAACACTGTTTTATGACGATAAAATACGCGGCAATCTGCTACATTACGTATAATATTAGTTAGGTGTTAACTATTTTGTCACCGTTTACACAGTAGTTTACAGAATAAACTCATCGCCACAAGGGCACTAGCAACACCAAAAGACAACAATGAAACAAATGAATTGAATCGATGGACAAACAACAAGCTGTCAAAAAATAATTTCGTCTGATTTTGGAAAACAAAACAAAACAAAAACAAACAAATACACATACAAAACTTTCACGTAGTCGTTGTCTATCATTAAAAGTTTTAAATGGCGAGCAGTTACTATTGCTACACTTGTTTTTATTTTTATGGTTGCAATTTTATTATTTTGACAGCTGATGGTTTGTCCATCAGTTCAATTCATTTGTTCGATTGTTGTCTTTCGGTGTTGCTAGTGCCCTATTATTATGAGATAAAAAGCTCCCCGATGTCTTCTTACTCTATGGTTTTCTTTCTATCTAGCTCATGTAGGCCTACCTGATCAAGAATTCTATCTGAGTGCAGTTGTGCAATTCACGGTTACTAGAGAAGGATCTTCCCCCTTTTCCTCCTGTGAAGCACATCTTTCGCCAGTGCACTGACCACCCCGGCCACGTCGCCACGATCTGCCAGCGTTGAGCAGAAGCATCAATCACTCATTATTGATGAGCTTGTACTTCCACGAGGGCAAGATGTGGCGATGCGTGTTGCAACCATCTTCAGGTCAGACACGAGATACAAACTGCCATTTATCTCGGCTCAACTTCACTGGTCTTAGATCATCTCATGCCATCATAGCCAATACCGTACGTGCCTTCTACTACTCATGGAAGTCAAATGTGAAAGAAAGAGATGGAAGATTAACGATAAAAGTTTTCCCCCACCACATTAATATCACTTTGCTGAATCGACATTCATTGTACCGAATCTTTTGTAGTCGGTATTTTATTGCTTACATGGATAGTAGTGGGTGTTCTATTGTGATGTATTTGCCTGCACTGAACGTAGGCCGTCCCCACCACATAAGCTGCTACATACAGGATATAGAATTAATAACACAACCCATACAAAATACATGTGCAAAAAATTAACACCTGAAGTAGGACATCATTATTATCTTTTTTGCTCTGCATGTAACAACCTGTCCCTGTTGTAACATTTTGACTTACCTTTGTGGATGGAAACTGAAACTAAAGACTGGCCGTTCGAAGGTTATACCCACTATAAGATCTAAGACCCGGTTTTACATTCGCTCATTAACGGGGCCGTTAGCTGACGGTCCGTTAACGACCAGTTAACCGATTGAAAACCCGGGCCTTAGAAAACTCGGCCGAGATAAGTGGCTACTTTTGTGACTTAATACTGCAACACGATAGCTTTTAGGAATGGAAACGAATCTCTGTGTAGTGTTATGCCCATTTACCAATCACAACGCGGGATTGAAACATTTAATGTTAATACCAAAAAGGAGCAGAATGCTCGTTAGCCAACATATTGCATGCAGATGGGGTATATCATCGTCTTGATATACCCACATAGATGGGTCTGTGGCTGTCGTATGCCAATATGCTAGGTTAAACGGTAAACCACCCAATGTTTCCATCCAACTTCTTTGAAAAGAACAAGCACGTATTAAGGGCAATTTTATATTTTCAGTTCCTTTCTGAGTTGGTTTTTGGCCTCGGAATTCAAGAAGTTGGATACAAGTTTAAATTGGATAGTTTTAAACTGGCAAAGTTCGTCAACAACAACTAAAAGATTCTTTAAAATATTAAGATATAATATTCATTGTTGTATTCAAGAAAATAAACAATTATACATAGTTCAGTGCTCAACACAATCATGTCAAATGTAAAGAATTTCATGAAAATTTACATCTCAAAGTCAAAGTCCACAATCAGCAGAATTCCTAAATAAACATATAAAGTTACTAGCTAGTGGAATGCATTTTGTAAACGGCTGACGAACAAACGACTGACGAACAACGGAACAAATTATATGTCAAACATTGGCGCCTGTTTATTTCGCATTTTATTCCGAGCGCAATGCATTATGGGAGGTGTCTAGTCGTTCGGCCGGCCGTCTTCGTCTTGGAAAGGCGAGCTGACAGCTCATTGCAATGACAGCACACTCACCCGTCGTCAGCCTAATCTATATTTTAAACAATTTTGTAAATACGCCGGTATGCACTCGACAATGGATACATCTTTTAGGAGGTAGGTGTAGGCCAAGATGTAGGCCTAGTTTAATATATAACGAAACAATATTTACTGCAATACGATCCGATCTACGAGTGTTGCCAATGCGCATCTGATTTTGAAAAGTATCTATTGTGAACGGGCTATTTTTCTACGATTATGATTGCGATCGCAATCCCGATTACGTTCACGATGCCGACAAATGTGGTTGAGGCTTTAGAAGCTGGTGCATGTTGTAAGCATTAGGGGTATACGATTACGATCAGCAAACACTCGACCTCAGATCGTGAATTGCAGATTGTCAAGGGTCTACCTTCGACGCCAACACTCCAACGGGTGAGTTTATTAGGTGAACCTACTCGAACACGACCGCTACGTCACCGCAAGGAAAGATGTCTTCCTGGGGATTGGCCAACTGAAGATGAAAGGAGGCGGCGTGTTTGATGGAGGTACGCCTAACATGTAACACACCTCAAAGGTAAACACGTCATAGTGTTTTGTATGAGGATGTGTTTTGAGTGAGGATGAAACGTGAAACTAGCTATGCACAACGTTGCGAGTAGCGCGCAGACACCTGCAGTGATGCGCCAGCACAAACGGAGTTTACCATCTTATGAGCAAAGGGTACCTCTACGTCAAAAACCACAGACAATTTTCATTTTTAAATTATATCTCAAGATTGAAACACAAAATCAAAATCTGACTAAACATAGCGCTGTGGTTTATTAACCCTACAGACTGAATGATATATGTATTTAAGATTATAATCAGTATGACTGGGATTTTTATTTAAAAAAAAATTACTAGTGAAATAAGTATCACAGTCGTACCAAATACCTTACTAACTAGCAGCTGGTTACTAAGGTATTTGGTCGTACTGTTAGATATATTTATCATACAGTCTGTAGGGCTTATCACACCACAGCGCTATGATTACTCAGATTTTCGATTTTATGTTTCAATCTTGAGATATAATTAAAAAATGAAACTTTTCTGCTGTTTTTGACGTAGAGGTTTCCTTTGCTCTTAAAAGCGAAGGGTACCTCTTCGTCAAAAACCGCAACAAATTTTCACTTTTACATTATATCTCAAGAATGGTCTTCGAAATCGAATATCTGAATCTGAATCATTCATTATAATCGGCATGTTTTTATGTCTTATTAACTTTATTACTAATTATCGATTTAATAATCAAATAAGTATGCTAATAGTTCTTATATTTTATTCAGTCGGTAGTGCTCACCAAAACACAGTGCGCTGTTGAATCTGATTTCCAATTTCGAGTAGCATTCTTGAGATGTAACTAAAAAATGAAAATTTTCTGCGGTTTTTGAAGTAGAGGTACCCTTTGCTCTTAAGCTGTGCTCCAAACACATGGAATGTCACCCAAAATATAATCATTCTCCATAGAATTTTATGCCAACGCTTTTTTTCGATACAAAAATCCGTGTTTAACTTGCCGTGATTTAAAGTTTACGATGTTTGGCCGAAAATACGCCGAACACATCGTAAACTTGAAATCACGGATTTTCGTATCGAACAAATAGATCATCCATAAGAAAGCGCATAAAATTCTTTGGGGAATGTTTATATTTTGGGTCACATTCCATGTGCTTAAAGCACAGCGTATGATGGTAAACTCGAAGTTTGTGCTAGCGCATCGATCCAGGTGTCCGCATGCGACTAGCACAGCCTTTTAAATATAAACTATCGAAAATAAAAAATATTACTGCATTATCGAACGATGAAAAAGTTATAAGCATAACCGTGATATTATGTCGCAGCTCACCGAGTGCACAACGATATAGAAATATTCCTTGGGCATGTCTGACGTAATACTGTTGAGAGTATCACATATGAGGCCCGAGGCCCAGTATTTTGGCGGTAGCTTTGAGTATTTAAATATTACAAAGGGTCGAGAGGAGCGAAATATAATGTATTACGAACAGTGCTTATTCAAAACTCAAACCGTTCGGTGAATTTTTTGTTTAAATTATTTACGATATTATATAATACAGTGTGTCCGTGGATTATTTGAGAACAAGAAAATCAGTCGATCTTTCGTCAAACTTGGCATTTCACAAATGATGTACACTACCTGACCAGCACAAATATGAGATGAAATCCCCGAATTCATTACCAGAAGCCATAACAGAAGATCAACCATGCGCACATTTCTTGGAAACCCAACATCTAGTCAAATAATAGGCTTCCACACAACAAACAAACGTTTACATTTGATTACTTTTTGACAGTTCGGACTTAACAATTTCAAGGAAATTGGGGTCGCACTCGGAGTGTACAAACAACTAAAAATGCAAACAACTATAAATGCAGTGAAAAGAATGCTCTGCGGCTTTCTCAGCTTGGCCATGGACACAGTTTAGCGATTATCGTGTTCGTGTGCAAGTCGAAATAAACTAAGTTTTATAAGACTGTTTTGTTATTCTAGTAAATGCGCTGCAGGCAGCAGATTTGCTCGTAGATATGTGTTGTTGTAACTCTAAGGAGATATTTTAATTTTAGCAGTGCTAATTCAAGTTGTAGTTATTAAAACCTGCAACAGAAAATGATTTTAGATTTTTTGGTGATAACATGTGTGTTTAAACTGTTTTGCAAAAGGTGTTGAAGTTAACTTACTAAGGGGAATTATTATTGAAAATCTTCTTCTTTTATAATAAATATCTAATACTAATTAGTTATTACTAATCCCGTGTAGACTATAGATGAGGAATTTTTCACAGTCGATTACAATAACTAACACTATCCTTAAAGTAATTGATTAATAAATTAAATGCTCAATTAGGAGACACAATTCACATACAAAGTGATTGTGGACCATGAATATGGTAATATCAGTTATATGAATTTGATTATCGTTGTAGACATAGACGAAGGGTGACAATTGATTAATTATACAGCTCGTGGGTGACAGCAGAGCTCAGAGCAACCCCCATATGCGTTCAGTCATGATTGAAACGTGGTTAACCTGCATAAATTATATCACTTCTGACCTCAAAGGGATCTAGTTACAACATTAATGTATCCGAAGTATCAATTACGTTTGCAATTAGTCCCCCGTGCCGACTGTGATCAGCATATACAGTGTGTGACACATACAGCGTGTCATCTCTATACAGTCATTACGTTTATCAAGCGGACTGGGCTCGCACTTGGCGATGCGAGCCGAGTTTAGTGCGCACCGAGTTCGACTGATAAACACCTTAGCTTGAGCTTATTTCAGTTCTGTTAAGAAGCCGATCTAGCCCGGTTTAATATGACTAGGAATAGTGTTTAATAGAAGGAGTCTGCATTAAAGTATGCTTGCTAAACGGGTTCCGAACTCAGTGCGTACTGAAGTCAGTCCGAACCCAGTCCGCTTGATAAACGTAGTGACTGCGAGCACCGTGGTTTGAGGGTACCAACCCCCTACTGAAGTTGGCCCAACGTAAGTACTTACGACATCCAATAGTTCTTCTCTATAGTTCCTACCATTAATTGAAACACGTCCATTAGGGATAATTTACGACATTCCGTTGGTTACCTGGAACGGTGGGCGTGGCCAAACAAGTATGTACACTACTTAGCAGAAGACTGCATTTACGAATGTGTGAAAAAACGACAGCATTAAATAAAAAATAGTAGTAAACACAAATACATCCAAAGAATTAAAAAACACGAAATGATGAAGGATAACTCCCCTATATAATCAAGGTATACCCAACTTCGAATACTGCAAATTGTCGTTCATGTATTGCGTCAGTAGGGACGTAAAGCTCAACACAATAGCGGTAATACCACTGAAAATACCGTGAATTGTTTTGTTGCTTTGCTTGTGAAGGTTAGCAAACCGACCAATAAGCACGGCTTATTTGCAATCACCAAGTCAGTCTACTATGCGTTCACTGTGTGCTAACAAATAGTATTGTCTGATTGAACACGTAACACATTTAAACCTAAAAGGAGTCAATATTATACTTGTTAAACACACCAGTTCACGTGTATAAAGTAGTTGTCACAAACAATCCACGCACTTGTTTAACAACACACTTGAGAACCAATCAAATTACTGTTTGTGTTTAAGGTATTTTCATTTACATTTTGTGTGAATGTTGTATTTGCGTATTGCTACGAAAATATTTCAAACTATAAACAAGGGTTTCGCGTATGCTTCCTCCCTTATTTGTCAACTACAAGTCAACTTGCTGAGACAGGTCAAGCTGAAATTTGATGATACACATATCTAAGGTGTTTACACAAGTAGTGTTTGGTCCGGTATTGGGAAATGGGATAAATATTTAGAAGACTATTAACTTGTTTTCACCACGGCAACAACAACCAATGGGAAGCCTGGTAGCCTTGGTGAAAACAAAAAAGTAACAGAAAATAAATATTTATCCGAAGTTTTAATACCGGGCCTTATTTTTTTATATTTCATTATGTTGTTTTTTATTATTATGTTTTGTGAGTATACAAACGCGCTCATTCTGATAAAAAAATTGTGTCACGATTTGATAATTTGAGTCTACACGCTAATTTATTTATATAGTTTTTGATATAAGGAATAATTGCGATGATAATTGTGTCTGTGCTTAGTTATAAATGCGAAATTATTTACCATAATGTGTAAATGTTCACAAGTATTTGTGTTTTGCCGTCCGCAGTAGCTCATGGGGTTGTGACGTTGATACTAAGTGTGCCCCACGGCATGTGGGTTCGAATCCTGCATAAGTTGTAATTGTCTTGCATCCTCATCTATCACAACTTATTGCCTCGGATATCATTACTGTATTAATAGAGAAGGAAATCAACCAGAATCGTCACAAATTTGTATTATTTATATTCATCATAAACAACAATACCAATATAAATGTGACAGCCAATATACACACGTTGCATTGTTCCATCTAAATTGGTTCCACCCAAAAGAACTAAGGAGAGCCTCCATCACTAAAGGAGTTTTATATACACCAGTCAGTAGTTGGCCATACATTCGAAACCTCCTATACACTTTACCAGCAGCTTGCAAATGTAAATCACTCCTATCCTATCTCCTCTCCCCAACCCCACATGTTTAAGCACTATCCGACGCTACTTACACAATATGAGCCATGGTAAAGCTTACAGTGTAACTTACTTGTGTACTAAGTTGCACGTGGCTCAAGCTAATTTCTGGGCAGATGGCTGAAAAGCCTAACCCATTAGCATAGCTGCTATGAAACCGGTTTTTACCTGAGAAATTACCTTGAGTAACATGTATCCCCAGTGATTGGCTTGCAACGCTAATACCGTGTTGGTAACACCAAAGACCTTACTAGTATAACTATCTATACGGTTGACGGGATATTAAGATTTTGTGACATGAACACAGCGCTGCCACGCGGAGAGACTAAACTTGATTCACAGACTTGGAGATATGAATTAGCATTCAAGGATCGCTATATGGCCGAGTTGTCGCAACAAGTTATTTTCGCCATCTTTGAACTACCGGCCGCCATCGTAACCATTCTTGAATACAAAGCCTTCTCGAATATAATTCTGAATCTCAATCATTTTGCCGGGTTACATTGAGGCAAAGCCTTCTTGAACATCGTTTAATCCGAGGTTCTATTGCGGATTGAGCGTCGAGAAGGATAAGCATTGAGGAAGTAGAATGGTCGTAATGGCGGACGCCCATGTCAGCGCCCACTAAACTGCACATAATATTGCCTTCTCCGCCTAGCGGAGGCTCGTTGAACTAGCAAGTTGGGAGTTCAACGAGCCTCCGCCAGGCGGAGAGCAGGACTTAGATTAGAGTCTCACCGCTAGGATCGCTACTAAAAATGTAATGCCAATAAAGAGTTTCCTGTTTAACAGTAAGTTACTATAATGGTATTTGGTATCACCCGACACCACAGCTGTACACTGCGCACGCGCATAGAATGCGATGTATCTAGATAGTCTTGAGGTCGTCCATGCGACTGAAAAGATATTGCCACGCTGGGCACGTATCTTGTATCTTGTCCAGAGAACATCTTGGGTTTAGTGACATAATTACATTAGATCTTCCTTCTTGGAATTCGAATGTTCTTTCGGAGCAATTCTTTACGACGTTAGACCAAGGAAATACGTTTGTTAGTTGAATCAGTGCGCCATCAAAATTAAACCCGGAATACGCCATTTTTGTATTCTTGTGTTTGGGCTGCCGACTCGGTTTTTTGTTTGTATGATTGTATATATTTACTGAATTTTAAGTAGAAGAATTGATAAAGTTGAAAATAAAATAGGAAAGAGAATTACAAACGGAATTTCCCATAAGGCACTGAAAATATGATACACTTTGTGTCGACAACAAAATGACCTACTGGTATATTATAGAGAACCGGAATGTCAGTTGTTAAAATGTTAAAACTTCTTAGAAAACACACCGCAAAAATTGTATGTCGTAATAATTTTAGTGGTGTATAATGTCGATGCTCCAATAGCATAAGTCCCTGGGTGTACCATAATGCATTTGTAAAGCATTGCTAATTGGCTTGTTCACTGCCATTTTCTCCCACTCGCTGCGCTGCTGCCCTACTGCCCTGGTGTCATGGCAGCTTATTGTTGTTCTTGCAGATATAGGGGGCCGTGATGAGACATACAAAGGATTCTAGATAGTTTATGAAAATAGTTTAGCTAGATCAAACAAAGCATCATCCTGACTGTTTTTGATGGTGTTGTTGTTGTTGTTCTTTGCGCTCTCTGCTTAGAGCTCTACGTGAAACAATGATATTGCTGGCAGTGGCGTAACTGGGGGGGAAGGAGGCTAGGGGGTTCAAACCTCTCCCCCCCCGAAATAATTCCCACTGATTGCTGGCAATACACATTGCTCGTGTATTATGCCTTTATTTCAAGATTACTGTGATAACCACGGTATGTTAGATTATGTTCCTCGCATGTGACCTCAACACGTCTGATTCGGGTCACTTCCAATCAATAAAGATGGAGTCTAGGTCAACACTTCGATGAGTTCACACTCGTCTTCTGGAGGCGTTCCTCAAGTTCTTCTTCGATCTCGCCTTATAAGAGTCTAACAACAATTTTCTCAAGCACAGTTGTTATCACTAACCTAAATACGAGAAAATGTTGTAGTTATATTCAAGTTTCTCAAGGTGTATTTTTGTTTTAAAGAAATATAATGATGGACCCTTAGAGACATGAAATAAAATTGGAAATCATCAAGATGAGCAGAAACAAGTCTGTACAATTTCACGTAAGACGAAGTCAGAACAAAAGTATAACATAGGGAAACAGAACGATGAAATAACAATCATCGAGAATCGAGAATCGAAAAGATGGCTGCATTATCGATCAACAATATCGAAAGACAATAAACTTAGAAACTTGAAGCCGTATTTTACAAATTTCGTGATATTACGTCGCCTGATCGAACGCATAACGATATAGTAACATACCTTGGACACATCTGACGTGACAGTGTTGAGAGAGTAATCACATATGAGACCCAAGGCACAATATTTCGGCGGTATCTTTGAGAATTTACACAACGATGACACAAGCATAAAATAATGGCTATGAACACGCTTATTCAGAAAACTAACCACTCGAAACTATTTTCATTATCGATTATCGAAATTGCATTGAATATCGGATACCGAACGATATCCCTATTCCCTAGTAAGAACACATCTGGGCAATGCTTCGTACACATTGATGAATGCACATGCTTTTATTATGAACATACGTTGAACATAAGCCACATCACTAGAAATAGGTTAACACAAGAAATAGAACGGCAACACCAAGATAAATATACTTGTTCAAGTCACAAGTCCTGGTTGAGGTAGATAAGCCAGACGAAATGCAGTCCACGTATTCCTCTTTCCCTTTTTCGCCCCGTTACGTCCTACTTGTTCTTTTTCTCTAAACACCCTCCTCCCCCTCCCCCCCCCCCCTTTACGTCATATGACTTAGCTGTCGAGTACGTTGGTAAACACCAATTAATAATTGCATATTTTTTTAATTTGAATTTTATACAACTTATGTGTCAGTCGGCAAACTTTCACCTAAATTTAGTTATGCTAATTCCAAATTCCCGTGCTTCTATAAGTTAATTCTAGATCTCGTTCAAAGGGCATGGCACGTAACAATAATTAAACGCCATTTGAGAAAACTTATTCGAAGGTGCTAATTACGGTCTGAAACTTTCCCGACATTAGATCACTTGACACGGTATATCCAATGGTAACGCACAGTCGAAGACATAATTACCCAGAAGGAATACAGTAAGTATTAACTGAATGAATAAACTTTGTCCGATTAACTTTTCAACTAAGAATAATTACTTCACGTTTCAATGTGAATCAGATGTCTTTATGTATTACTTCGGCACTTTCAAACAAGGAGTTTTAGTACGCAGTCGAGTGGTTAGAAGTACACGTACACCAAATTCAACGCAGTTTCCAGTAAGTATATTGAAACCAAATCTATGCTAGAAATATTTAAAACACAAAGTCCACAAAATAAACGAGTATACACAAAATTCATAACATCACACTGAATGGTAAACGCGACACTTGAAGACTACTAAATTATAAAATTAGCTTTTCAAATTATAAGGGGATAGATTCAAAACTCAATAAACAAATTGCAGACTTCTAAAATCACTTAAATTAATTATATGTTTACGTGTTCGGTTGCTGAAAGTTTGTTGGAGTTTATACGGGTAAGTGAAATAGTGCGAAGACCCGGCATATCTCGAGTGTCATAAAAACTTATGAGAGAAGACGAGGAAGATGAGGAAATACACGATACACTACCTTTCAAGTGCTGTAAACATAAATTATTAATTTCAAGACTCCCATGACTTGAGAGAGTGGAAGTGGGGGAAAGAGAGATGTGCTCACATTGGGTAGGAAAACCGAGGAAGTATAAAAAATTACTAATCTATATACCTAAGATATTTTCAAAGCTAGTTACTATTATTATTTATTTTAATATCACTATTAATTATTATTTATTTATTTTTTTATGTTCTTATTATTTATTTATATATTTTATGGTTTATACTATTCTTCTTATTATTATCATTATTTATAGTTTATTGTTTATACTTACAGGTGAATTATGGATAGGGGGATTCATTGGATAACTTAGAGCGACTCCGACAGAGGTTTGTTAAATGGTAGTCACGCATTGATGACCCCAACACCTGAGAGATTGTGTAAGATTATGTGACAACATACGCTTGCAATCGCTGTCTGATTGGACAGGCGTCTGGTTTTATGTTTTTATATAAACTTCCAAACAATTGTATAGATTGTTCTGAGCTTTTAAGATTAATTCATTTTAACGTCCCTATTCGTAGGTAAAAAATGACCCGTTTGTTTTATCCACCCAAGGCTAAGATGACATATACAAATATAGGGGTGGTAGCGCGCCGGGCCAAGCCACGCGAGCGCTTCCACTGTAGACACTCGAGTGTATACTGCACGCCTAGAAGAGCAATAGGGAACACGCGTATGAAAATTTAAATCGATTTTTAAATACCTTGTCTCTCATTTAATAATTTTGTGTCTTTGAATTTTGAAAAACGGATCAGTCTATGCCTCAAAATAATTGGTTTAGTAACGATAAATAAAAGTGCGCGAAAAACGAGCCGCCGCCATGTAGAGTGGATTTGACGTCATGGTTTTGTTCTTTGTACGCTCACCGCCTCAGCGATTGGTCTGTTACGCCACGTCTACAGAATCATTGCGTCACAGCCACCTGTACGCGTTTCAGATCCCCGAGTTTAAACTTCAATAAATGCGACCACATTAAACCTATTTAAAAATTTCTTTTTTACTTAGGACTTGCATTAATATACTTTTTGTATCTGATACTATTAAACTAAGTGTTTGGTTTAACAAAAAAAATCGTACGCGTGTTGCCTATTAACACGATGTTGCTGACGCAAAACCATAATAGATGGAAACCTCAATTCTTTTAATTGGTGACCTTTTACTATGAGATGATCCGTTTCAAATTACATCCCGATCGGATGATGCGTATGGCAGTTATTAAGCCGAAAGATCGTTAAAAAAATACTTCCTTCTTCAGCTAATTAGTTAATTACTTGCCGGTATATGGGCTCAAAACGAATAAACTTATCAACATTAAATTGTGCACCAATTTTAGTCATCTTCCGAGGTATCTTCTTACACACACAAAATTTAATTGGACAGAATTCGAACCTAAATTTAAAAAACAAAATAATTTGCAATAAAAGTTCCGGACTGAAAACAATAGGTTTACGTCACAATGTTCTTGCCAACGATGTGGACAACCAAAACTTTCATAATTCTATCTTGGACAGTCACCATGTACAAAAATAATTAGTTTTAATTACGGGATAGAAAATCGCCAACAAATCATGTAGAAAGTGATCATATAAACTATATCAACAATGTCTATACAAAGTAAAAGAATCAAGTCTATTAATTACTTTTCAATCTATTTATTAAAGAGTCATATTTAATAAAATTGCAATGATAACTTAATTACCTAATTTAAATTCTTATCATCATTACAGTCTTTCCAAATAAAAAGCATTGATGTACCAAACAAAAATGCAAAAACAGCAAAACAAAAACAATAAAACGGCCATACCCAAACTGAAAAACAAAACAAAAAGAGAGAGCAAACTTACCAAAAAACTCATTTCAAAGGAGACTCAACTGGGAATATCTCAAATAATGGCCAAGCCCATTATTTTGTTTACAATATATTAATATCGTAAATTAATTAAATACACAAATATATAAATGTTTATATTACTTTGTAATTAATAACTTTAAAGTTTAATTTGTTATATTTGAATTAAATACATTCGAATATAAACTCAACCCAATATAAATGTCAACTGTCAAGGGAGTCACGATTAGAATGGGATTGAACGGGGTTAATTAATCTACGCGCTTCTAAACAGCTCTCTTTGACGTAGGAACAATTTCTCATCTTCCACCTCCCGTCATCAGTTTAACGAACCATCTATCAGTGTCTTTATCAGTCTATGCATAAGTAAGAGCCCTCAGATCCCAGCCTTTGTCTCTATCTATGTCTCGTGTTGGAGTCAAGGGAACAGCTCTGGCAGGGGACATCCAAGCCGTACAGTAAGGAGTCTCACTGTAAAAACCACGACAAATGGATTTGTTTTAGTTATATTTTGAGAACGCTACACAATATTGAAAAAGTGACATTTTATGTCATTTATGTAGTTCCGTAAGAACTAAAAACTGAGTTATCAAAATTTTAAATATTGTAATCATTACTGTATTAGGGCAGAGCCAATTAGAGAAATAATTAATTTTCTGTCATTGGCATAATGACAATCGTTATGATTGCGATATTTTAAATTTTGCCCACCCAGTTTTTACTACATTCCTGATATGTGTTACATTTCAATATGTATTGTGTAGCATTCTCTAATTATAAATAAAATTCGTTAGTTTAAGCGCTTTTTGCAGTGAGATTACCCTTTGACGTTAACAGTTGTGTTCTGAGAAAAAAATCAATTCATTGGTCTGCTCTTCAACATATTGTTTTACCTCAAGGATCCAGCATTCTGAGTACAATTTTCAGACAAATACTGAATATATCCACAAACGATGGTTTATGATTGTTTAAAAATGTCATCGAGAATGGATAA
Organism: Isoperla grammatica; assembly: GCA_945910005.1. Taxonomy (NCBI): domain Eukaryota; kingdom Metazoa; phylum Arthropoda; class Insecta; order Plecoptera; family Perlodidae; genus Isoperla; species Isoperla grammatica. The sequence goes on along the minus strand of OX246740.1, from coordinate 11,173,205 downwards.
TTGAACTGAATTTTGTATAAGAAAATCTATGAAGAAGTGTGGCTCAGTGGCTCGAGCCACCAAAAAGAAACTCGTTACATCCCAATTAATAAGTATCTTATTTTATTTTGGGCATTGGATAAGCAAAGTAGATAGTTTTCTCTTTTCTTCGAATATACAATGGAGCTTGATTTGGGCTTCGAAACATGTCCTTGTATAAATAACTGCACAATATGAATAATAATTTTCAAACGTAAATCGTATCCAGTTGTGATTTACTTACTTGTCTAACGAAACAAAAACTCTGTTCTAGTGTGAATTTTGGGTCTCATTTCAGTGTTTAAAAATGTAGGAGAAAACTAGAAAAAAGAAATGTGTCCTATTTTGTGTCGAACACGCTGTGTGGGGCACTTTACAGAAGCAGAGACTCAATCCCAAGGGTCCACGTGGAGAGTCTCTATAGGCCGGGTGAAGCGAAGTACTCCCTTAAGGTATGGTTGCTGAGACGGTCAGCGATTACGTAGACCACACTAGAAGATGCAAGTTATACGTATGTAAAATAAATGTAAAATGTTTTCAGTGGTATTTTACCCTACATTGTAACTTCAAGCAAGAGCGTACAGTATTGCACAAAATATTTGCAAGAACGGCTGCCCTCAGAAGCTTTCCGTGCGGTCAACACAGTCAAAGGTAGCTATACAATCAATTGATTGGACCTATTGTATTGTATTTATTGTGTTTTACCCGCCCAATAGCGGGGAGGCCAATGTAGGGCACAGATAGCCCTGTGTGTACAAGCAAGCCCATGAGTGATCAGAAGAAAGTCTCACAAACAATATCATCCAAAGGTTCAGCCACAGTCGCTAGCCGGTTGCCATACGACACCGAAGTAAAACAACATCGAGCTAGGTCAGTAGGCGAAGGGCTGACCGCTCCTCCGAAGACTAAAGTTATCTTTGGTTAGAGCAGTGGATGGTTCGAAAGCTTCTGGAACAGCTTCATTCTTCTCTCTGCTGTTAGTGAAGGAACCTGTATTATTGGCTATAATAGTTACCATAGGCTACAGCAATGGAGGGTTCGAAAGCTTCTGTAACAGCTTCGTTCTTCTCTCTAACTGCTGTTAGTGAAGGAACACGTATGATTGGCCAAAGAGACACAGTTATCTCAGTAGACTTCTCGTAGTAGTTTTCAATAGGAGTGGACTACGAGATAGTACCAGGTTTCCATCATCCCTCCCTTCTTCATCAGCATTCAACAATCGACATATTATTTTAAATTTGCACAAATAGTGTATTCCATGTAGAGATTGCAGTACGTAGTTGCATTTATCTGCTACTGTCTACCCCTACCCACCCCCTGTGACGAGTGAAAAAGGCAATAACGGACACCTTGACAGGTGTACTGCATATACTAGGTAACTTTCACATACTAGGCTACAGGGGGTGGGTAGGAGTTAGACAGTGGCAGACACATGCAGCTACCTACTGCAATCTCTACGTAAAACACACTAGTGGGACATCGGTATTGTTATAAATGCATTAAATTCTTAACGACTTCAGGTAAAGGTTTTTACTACCTTTATTTCTTACTTACACATACTCTTATATAACAACCTAAATTTTGTTTAAGTTTCACCACTTGTTAATTATTAATTCCATTATTTTACATCATAATCACAATTCACAATAATTACTGTAAACTTAACCTGTCAATACAATGCTGTAATACTCCCACACACAGGATCCCGATCCTAGGTGGGGTTTCTGCCTCTTTTTAAAATATACTTTAAAATTCATTGTTTTACATCTGTATTTCACTAACTGTACTAAGGAGAAAATCAAGTTCTATTTCATTCTATTCTGTTCTATTTCATTCTATTCCAGTCTGAACTCTGTATGTTAATACCACAATAAAGAATCAACAGAAGACAAAATGGAATAGCACACTACACACCAACACAAATAACATTGATGTCATCAACAAAATGGATGACAGGCTACAATATACATAATGTCTCGCTATAATACAACTGATGGCATAACACCAGTCTTACAGTAATCTTACAGTACATTATTATTAACCATGATAAAATACTTATGTTAAACAAAAGTATGTGTTAAAAAAATATGCGCCAATTCCAAATTTATATATAACATAAAACTATGTAAACTTAATGTATAAACAACATAAAAAATTACCAGTTTAAAACTCAATTCCCACTTGCGTCCTTTTGAATTTGATCGATCGAATTTACTTTTTTTTACCTGTACAATAAACTACACCAGTGAAAACAAACACATCCTCTCCGCCTTACTTCAAACTCAGTCGTTTGTTTGTCTTTGACAAAAGACTTTGTGTGGGGGAAAGGAGGGGGGGGGGGGGGGGATCTCTGGAGATGTACCCTACTGATGGATTACAGTTCCCCTTCAGCGCGAGACAGAAACACTGGATTTGTGCATGAATAAAGACTGTTGTAGATAGAATTCACAGAGCAAGGTTGAGTTGATGTAGGAGGGATTGGGGCCAAAACAATCCATTTCTCGGTGGGATCAGCTACTGTAGGTGATACATGCGGAGTATTCGAAGAGAAAAGTAGGCTCGCGTATAGGCCGCCCGATGACGGAATGCATATCTTCCACTTTGCCATACATTTCAATCCGGTATCCATAAAATGTAATCATTGTTTGCACCCACCAGGCTCTATAATCAATGATGAAATTGAAATGTTTTCAATATCATTCGTTACCTACATCTCTTGTTTTGGACTTAATATGCTGGTATTGGAAAACGGACGTATGTGTAAATGAAATTTTATTGCAGATGATGTTTATCTAGATATGAAATTCCGTACTGGAGAACGTGCCTACATGAATGTAGCATAAAATCGATTATTAACATTAACTTTGAGATGCTGTATTTGTCGTGTTTCCAGTTTAAAATTTAAACCCTATGATTGTTTGAAAATGTCAAAGTTGAATACTCTTCAACTATTCAACACAAAACATTTGAACGCTTATGTTGAGAGTTGTCGGCAACAGACCTTACTTGGGCTACACATGTTATATTGCGACCATTCAAAATTGTATATCCGTAAATAATAATAACAATGTTTAGTAGGAAACCTTCATAGTGATCTATGTTCCACGTCTCGTGACAAATTTCATTTGAAATCCCCTATCAATCCCTATTTACGATTTATGACAAGTAGTTCGTTGTACGTAAGAGAATGATAGAGACAGTTTTCCTCTTTGGGGGGATGTTACACCGATTCATTTCTTTTGGAGGGATGGCATCCCCCCCTCCCTTTCCCCCCGCATCAGTATATATTATATCCCTGTACCTACGTATTGGATATGGGAAATTAAAATGAAAATACGAAATAAATAGAGATTGATTGATTTTTGAAAGCAATCAAAAGCGTTCACTCAACGCCAGATCAAGCTATCAATCGCCAGTGTTGGAATAAAATAATAAACCAACATACACCTGCTACGCAGTGTGTGTGTGTAAGTAAGTAACCGCTGCTGCTGCTGTGAAAACAGGATTGCTTTCAGCGAGAAATAAAAAAACATCACTTAGATAAATCTTCTTTAAGTAAATTTGATGTTTGAGTAAATTTACTTTTTCACGCGGCTCTGTTATTGTTGGCATTTATCCAAAACGAAATGTTCGCAAGAATGATTTCCATCACCGCCGCATTGATTAAGACATCACTTTACGTGGTGGCGTGTTCCCCTTTACACGCACACGCACACGCACACGCACACGCACACGCACACGCACACGCACACGCACACGCACACGCACACGCACACGCACACGCACACGCACACGCACACGCACACGCACACGCACACGCACACGCACACGCACACGCACACGCACACGCACACGCACACGCACACGCACACGCACACGCACACGCACACGCACACGCACACGCACATAAAGAAGGTCTATGATTTTCACCTACCTTGCGGATAACCCAATTTAAGTCTGCTAAAATTGCATTAAAAAGTTTTTAAGTTGTCCCAAAAGAAAAGAAAAATATGCAATCCTATATAGATGTAATGTTCTTTTTTATGAACGGTTATGTATTCCAATAAATGTTTCCGTTTTGCAGATGTTCTCAGTTATGTAAAAGGGATCCAGCAACATTAAATTACAAAAGTTATTTAAGAACATCTGAAAAACAGAAGTATTGACAGGAACAAAGAAATATTCATAAGAAAAAACACAGAATTCTCTACAGCAATATTTTGATTTTCATTTGGAACAATATAAACACACTTTAAAACAATTTTAACAGACCAAAATCAGGAGTTCCGTGAGCTAGGTGGACGTACAGCTTTAAGTAAACCGATGAATGAAGATTTTATGTTTTCGGGTTAATACCCCCAATTAATTTCTTAACTAGAATACAGCCACTTATAGTTTGCGCTAGTTTTTAACTATGCCATTTAAGATTCACGTCGTGTGCAACCATTCTTGTTTCCTACACGGTTCATAAAAACATCGAGAGACAGCGATTATTAAACATCAGTTTTAAGAACGTTGTCAAGTTTCATTTATGCATCTTTATCTATTAACTTTGATTTCACATTTTTAAATGTTGTATAATATATTATTCTTTTTGACTATTTATTAACAAAATCGGAGATCTAGAATTTATTAAAACTATCCCCATGCCACATTAAAATGAAAACATCTACTAAAACCTAATAAGTAAATAGTGATTATATTCACTTACATAGAATCATAAAATCAAGGCCTGGAATGCCACGGAAATAATTGTCGCTTCAATCAATTGCTAGAAAATTATCTGTGTAACGGAAAAGTAAATGATGAAAATGTGACGCCCATGAGATAATTTGCTGCATCCGATCATTACTAGTTGAATGTAGAAGGGGAATTAATTAAATACTTAATTGGAGTTTAGTTGGATTGGATGTTGTTTCTGAAACTAGGTGCATCCGCCGTCGGTTTCATATGTGAGCAGGGTGTAGGTGATAACCAAGCTGCAGCCTCTGTATACAACAACCAGAATGCTTCATTTTATTTCTCAAGAATATTGTACGTTCGTTTCTTTCTTATTGCTGTTTTTACATAATATTATAATATCATTCTTGCTTTACATCTTACAACCCCTCCAACCAATACATCTTTCGTAATCCTGATCAAAATTGAATGCAATACAATGTTTACTCAATGATTCCATACAGTACATTACAATATTACGCTACCTATATAAAGCAAAGAACTCATGTCTGGCAAGATGATCGAAGCATCGTCTTTCTAATCGGCTGTGTCTGTTTCTACATCATGTTATCATTAATCTTACCACCATAGCTCTCGGACCTACACGTTTTTCTTTGATTTGCTATGAAGTGCCCAGCCCAGGAGAGATCCGGTGAGCGCATCACCGCTAGGCATGATGGCGCAGCGTAGCGGCCAACTTAAGAATCAAAGTGAGGGAAGATAACTTAGTGCCTCTCGTTTAGGGTGTAGGGGCTCCTACGTCTTCTCAAAACACTCTCGTTCAATTCCGAAAAATTTTTTTTGCCAATTGAAGTGAAAAGACATGCGTTTGCTGATTTTTCCAATGTTTAAATAAATAAATAAATAAATAAATTCACATTTAGAGTCTACCCACTCAGTAACTAAACTGATTTGCAGTGGGGGACATTAATTTAAAGTGACAAAACCAACCGTGTGGGCTTCGAACACCATCGACGAGTAAGCGATAACCAATCAAAGATCGATATTTCAAATACGAAATATATATGAATCAGTGATTGGATAGTGCGAACACCTGCGGGCAAATGCCAGAATCAACAAGGCCGATTCAGAAGAACTTTGAATTTATTGGGTTCTTCGTTGCTAGGACGGCTCCAAAGTCACCGTTTACTTATTTCTAAGCCAAGAAGTAATGGAATTCAATCCACATTAGAAGTTTTTTTACTTCTGCCTGAAGCGGGATTTGAACCCGGGACCTTCTGCATTGGAAGCAGGGATGCTAACCACTGGACCAACGATCCACCTATATGCGTGAATTGATGCGTGAATCATTATAACAAGTTAACTATTGTGTAAATGATTTTGAAGATATCTTTGTATAGACCATTGAAATGTGAACTAAATACGGTTTCATACAAGTTTTATTTCAAAATCAATACATTATCAGTTACGTCGTGGTAAGTCAAAATGTGCACCATACAAAGCGCCGCGCAAACCTTGACACCAACCTCATCCTAGCGCTTCTCGCTTTATCCGCTTGGAGCGGGTCGTCTCTTTTTAATGGCGAACAAAATACTGGTGCTGACACTGGTACCAACAAATACCAATAGCATAAGTCAAGATTGATTGTGTTGTGACGTCACATGCAGACAAATAATCTGTTGCTAGGAAACTCCTCTGTTGTACCTTTCTTTCATTGGTGAACATTCAATGTTTGTCTGCAAAAAAAAACAGTCACATGGCTATTTTTAGAATCGTAATTAACCCTATTATTTCCGATGATAAAACAAACAGGTCAGAACTGTGTTCTACAACTTGACACCCATCCTATACTTGCCCTGAAACAACTTTACATCGGTGATCCCCGAACGCTGACACCGGTCGCTGATTGGTCACGTTTTACTCGTCTATGACGAATATATCGGTAAGATTGTTCCAGGACAAGTACAGGAAGTTTTAAGCGTAATGTCGATACAAATTAGAAGATGCTAGTAAATAATAGGACTAATGTTTTAATATAATTGTTTTTGTAGCTCAACAGGCATTTGCTAAATATTTTAAAACTCAAGCCGTCTGCAAATATCCTGCGAAAAACTTTGGGGGTAGTACGAACTCGAAACCAACACCGCCATTCAACGTAATTTATTTCACCTCTCAAGTCGACATATCTTCATCTTCTGAATTATCATCTATTAGTTACAATTTCCTCTTGACTATTTATAACACGTACCGGCCGGAACACATGTCAAGCACATGTGAGTGCGTTGACAGTTTTATTTAGGTCGCGATCGTGCAATTTGTAGCCATCTTGCTTCATTACAAACCCCGTCGTAGTTTGAAGTAACCCGTCACATCCAGCTCTGGCAGGAGACACCGTATTGCCCAACCGAGTCTAGTGACAACGGGAACCATCTGGTATGAGAGATGTCATTTCAAGCACTAATTGCTGTGATACCATTTTGTCATTAATCCAATTAGTGATTTAGTTCAAAAAAAGAAAACGTTGATATTAAGGTCGCTTTACACATACTATTTTTTTAACTTTTAAGATGTCGGGGTTAACGAAATCAAATCAAGCTAAAAGCATTATGGCGTTTACATACTTTCCTAAGATTAAGGGCCAAATTCACCAAATTTTTTAATCGGCCGATTTAGTAATCGTGGATTCGTTACCTGGTTTTAACAAACATTACTTGCAATATATATGGTGGCTTATAACGGGCTTGATCTCCGATTAACGGACAATCGCTGGATTAAAGTTTGGTGAAACTGGCCCAACAACCATAGCAACGATAGCTCTTACACCTAAAATTCTGAACTCAGCCAATGAGAGGAGATGTTTTATAAATCTGGCCAGTGTTAACGATCCTAAGTAAAACAACTAGGTAAATAAAATCTTAAATCTTAGGAAAGTGTGTAAACCGACCTTCAACAAAATTCCAATGCACTCTAAATATATCGACTGGCAGAATGAGGCAAGGTTAAAATTACAACGGAACACAAAATTGTGAAATTCAGTGGTAGGCTTGAAATAATATTGTTTCTTTTTAAAATGTTTCTTGAGATGTGTCGAGAATATGATTGAATGATCTCTAGTTGCAATTGTAATCATCGAACATTCACAATATCGCAGTCGCACTCAATCTCTTACAACAATTCATGTAGATATCTTTCACGATACACCACATCCAAGTGACTAATATTGCACACACACACACTCACACGCACTACTCAAAATTCATCATACACACAATCATCTGGCTGTCACTACACCAAGTTACTTCTTTTTCCTGCAAGTTAATTAAACGGAAAATAATTGTGTCATAAACTTCTATATTCTTTAGTTTATATAACATGCTCTGATCTAAAGAAAAATATCATGATTTCAAAATTGCAAAAATAGTATACACATATTTCACTGATGATTTTTTTTTACTTTGGAACTTGACTATAAACTATCTTTAGTTCCATGTCTACTAGCCGTACCTTGTCGAACCAATAGCAATACATGTGTGTAATAATCTCAATAAGAAAGCTTTTGTAGTTTAAAATTTGAGTTTGTAATTTCACATATGTTTATTCCACCAAGCACGATAATCTGTGAGGTATTGATAAGATAACATTACTAACATGTCTACTATCCATGCCTTGTCGAGGCAAGAGCAGTACATGTGTGTAATAATCCCAATTAGAAAGCTTTTAGCACGTTCGAAGCAAGACGCCCCCAGCCGGCTCGTAGCCCTGCGATCTAATATACGACGCCAGAACATAAATAGACCAAGCCCGATCGATTTAGATGTTAAAATCTAATGCGTGTTGATAAACACAGTGAATTTGCGCTCGCTGGAAACAAAATGCATCGTACGTAAATAAACAGAAGACGATGAAAGGTCGTTTTCATTAACCGTTATGTGAAATTTGGCAAACTACGTATTTGAAATGTTTGTTTATTTCTAAAGATCTCTTTGTATGAAATTGAAAGGAAGCTAATATATCACATCTTTTTCAACGTAATGAAATGAATCACGTCGTAAATATTCAGGAAAAAGTACAATGTCAAGTATTTGGCCGTCAGAAGAAGGTAGTCTAACTATAAAACAGCATGAAAACGATGTTTTGCGGTAATATTTTGAGAACGCACCACACAATATTAAAAAAGCGACAAATGCCACAGTTGTGGTTTTGTAAAAACTAAGAAACTGGTCTCAAAAATTTTCAAATATTTTTGTCGTTACCAGGTAATTAGTAATTAATTGTAATAATTTTTAGATTACCAATAACAACCGTAATGATTAAAATATTTGTTATTTCTTAAATCTTGTTTCCAGTTAGTATTAGAAACCAAAATTCGAGCACTTATGATTTTTTGTGGTTTTGTATAGCGTTCTCAAAATATTATTCAAAAACGTTGTGTGCGGTATTTATAGTGAAAGTATCATTTGCCGTTAAAGAAGTACCATATTTCAAATGCGACGGATGTATTTTCAATTTTTATTTGGTTCTGTTGGGTTTATTACTGGTTTCAATGAAGAAGGTACAGGATTCGCTGTTTTTTCTGGAAGCGGGTATCGAACCAGCGACCTCCCAAATGAGTCTTACGTGTTATCGCTGAGCCACCTGTATGGGTTATGCCAACCCGTCGTGATAAGACTAGTCGAGTTTCTTTGCCAGCCACCGAAACGTTTCGTCACTGGCGGTCATCATCCGGACCCGGACTAATGGAATTAGAAACCCTTGAGAACTCGACCCCCCCCCCCCCTCCCACAACTCCCTAGATGAAAGCACGCGGTCAGAAGTACGAGGACGGCAGCTGTCATGTTTGCGGTTTTACTTTACTTCAGTAAAACATTATCCATCTTTTGTCTGTGTCGTAATTAAGTGGTAACTCGGTTTGCATCCCCTAAAGTTCTTTGGGGGTTGGACATTTCTAAAGACTTGTTTATACTAAAAGAAAAAAGTCCAATGTAGGTTATTTTCTTGCAGTCAACATTCAACGTGTTATGGGATCTATGTGAAGTGGACGTTCTGTCGTAAGATCCGACTAACAGGCCGACGTCGTTTGACCTAGCTGTCGAGTATGTCACAAAATAACAAATAATCATATGCAAATAAATGGAAGTACCCATTCGCTGTTCTGCAGTTGATATGATAAATGTTCTTCTTTTGTTCAATTTATATAACACGTTTGGAAATCTGTTGTGATGATATAAATATATTTTCATACACCTGTTTCCAAAATCAATCAGGTCATTATTATTTTGAATCATTATTACAAAAAACATTCAAACTCATTTTTCTCAATTCACAACAGATTGGTTTAATAGTTCATGTTATTGCTCAGTTTGTCAGTGTTAGTGGTAGATCCACATAGAACAAAATGAGAGATGTGACTGCTAGAGTATGTTTTGTTTTCCGAGCGAGAACAGTCCGTTATTTCCTCGTTTATCTCACTGAAGACTATTATACGCCTTGAGATGTCCTCGATGTTTTGACAAGAAGCGATCTTGTGAAGGCTTCATCTTACATCAATGTTTATACAGATGTTAGATAATATTATTTTGCTATTGTTGCAAGTTCATCGCCTTACGTCAGAGTTGGTTTGAAAACGCTGAAGAAATAGTGATTTACTTCAAAGCCCTTTATACGTTGTCGGCATGTTATTCAGTTGACATAAGAAATCACAATCCGAAACAAAACCCAACCATAACTTCATTTATTTTATGACTCAAATAAAATGTTGCGATGCTTCTTGTTCCGCTATTCGAGACGATGAGAAGTTAAAGATGAAGAAGAAGCATAATTTTAAACAATCTCTGCCATTCAGGACTCGAACCCCCGTCCCTACCGGTTGGGGTGCACGAACCACAGTGGACAACTAAAGTGTTGCCAAAAATATGGATTAATTTTGTTTGACTTCATCAAAAAAAGTGTTACAAAACAAACAAGTTAGATTGTTATATTTTTCTAGAATTATTCCGAAAAAACACAATGTCATCTCCTGTTTGAAATTGTCAATTTCCTGTGTGTAAATGCCATGTAACGTGGGAACGTACAGTGACAAAGTGTAATGGTTTTCATTACTTCCAAATCTGCTGCGTCATTGCCCAATGAATGCTGGGCTACGTTGCAGTGTGGTAATAACGACCACTTGTTTCCAAGTTGACAACTCATTTCATAATGAATGGTAGCATGACGTGTTTAAACATGTTTTGTCCATTACACATCCCAAGGTCGGTACAACTATGCAATCATAATAGATGATCAGATTATTATGAATCAAATACGCTAATGTATGCATGCATTCTGTTTGACGTCTGAAAATTTGTCTAGCTATAATTTTCCATCATTTATAATTTCTAAATGGAGGTATATGAACTTTTTTGTTTATAAATTACACACATTAGTTATGAAAGGTAATCTCGGTTATGTCATGTTGTGTTTTTTTTGTTTGTAAGAAATGGGATCATTGCCGTATGTTTCATACAACTGAAAAAAATAATCTGTTGTTATTTTTTGAATATATGACGCTAGTGCAGGTTTTGTCTCTATTATATCTATAAAACTCGTGAGCATCGTCGCGATAAATCTTACTGCATACAGAAGCGAGCTTATCATTGTCTAATAATGTTTCGTAGGATACCTGACCAGCAACAATTACATGTGCCTATGTCTATCTTCAGAGGTGACTATTGTGGTATTTGGAATAGTTGGGAAGGAATGTCCGAGGGATGTTAGTGTAACTCAATCCCAGCATTCGCCTGAGGAAAGCCTAAGAAAAAACCTCAGTCGGGAATCCTGGTAGCTGGAATCGAACCTACGACCTCCCTGTTTATAGCCTCGCGTGCTACGCACTTAATGGTTGACAAATGCAAAATAATTAATGCCTATAAAATACATAGTACCGTGTTGGTTCCGTTCGTTAGAAAAATAGCTTTATGTACAACGTACGTGAACATTGTATATTGACATACTCGATGCTATTGTTTTCACTAACACATGTGCATTATTTAAAACTGGTAAAATTCGAAAGTTAAATAATGATTAAATTGTAAAATTATTTTGGTTTGCGCATATAAGCATGGCATGGCATGTAAGCTGATTGGCGTATATACAGCAACACAATGTATTACCAATAAAGATGTTGGCCTTTTTCTACTACCAGCTGATTGTAGAGCATCGTCTACGCCCAATTACAAGATACATTAGCTTGTTATCCCGATTCTATAGTTGTTACAGGGATAGATATTGATTGATATTTCTTTGCTTTGATCATATACATAAATTCAATATTATTTAGACAGAATGTCATTATTATTATTAGAAACTTGAAACGTAAAACCCCAAAAAGAAAAAAGGAAATTTAAATACCGTACATAAAAGATAAATTGTTCAAGCTCTTGAAACTAAACTGTTTACGAATTCAGTACCGGTAACTAAAAAAAGTTGTAATGTGTCTAGAATGCATATTCTAATTTATGTATATAGAGTGACATGTAGCTGAAGTGTAGCTGACAATCTTCTGCGGAGTGGTGAACATAGTTCTCGATTCCCAGCACATCCAGAACAATAGTTCCGACAACTCCCCAGAGAGCGCGCCAAGCGCCAGCGGGCGGCGAGACAGAAACTTGATGTAACCGATAGTGGTGAATTGAATTGCATGACCACTTAATTCACACCGAAGATGCAACTGAAACTGGGTCAGTGTGAACTAGTTGTTTAAATTGAATACATAATTGATCAGATGAAGGATCTCATTGCGCGTAACATTACGGAACTTTGATTGAGTTTATCTGGGTCTCGAAAACGGAGTAAATAATTAAGTGCACCACGATCGCCAATGTGGTTCCACTAGAGTATGTTTGTCCCAAGACTACCTTACACATGCTTTAATCATAGGCGACGGGCTCGTAGCCAATCAGCGATCGGTATTTGCGCGGGCGTGTCTCGTGCTGTTCACTGGTTGGCTACGAGTGCCTCGCCTGTGACGGAAGCATCTTGGAAGGTAACCTTGAGCCAAGTACAGTGGTTCCCAAACTGTGGTACACGTAACCCCCGAGAACCGCTCCTCTACAAGTCCGACCTATACATTCGCCTCACAATATATAACAATATATAACATCGGACATAAAAGAAAACACTCAGTCCCGGATGAGTAAAACATACTAATCGAAACTAACACGTTTCTTCCCGAGAAAATTTATAATATACTATAAACTAGTTTTTTGCATTCATGACCTCCCCAAACCGTTACACGGTACACGAAATATATTTTCATTACATTCATAAATGAATTCCATTTTCATGTCTCTGTTACAAAAAATGTCAAATATGCAGGGCCTGTATGAAGAAATTTGAAGAACAATCCATCGAACAAATAATTTTAATATCACAAGTCGTAACATTGACAGGTGAAAATACATAAGTGACCAAGTCCCCTACCCAAGCCCAAATTAAAGGAAAATGTTTGAAGGGGGTATAGGGGGTGGGTGGCTGATAGGCAGGACGGAATAACAATTAGCTAAGCGTTTGGGTTGGGGGGGGGGGGGGGAGTTGGGGGGGAAACGGTTTTTATGTCTTATCTTATCATAGGCGTGCACAGCATCTTACATTAGACCTGGCATGAGGATTATATTATCCAAATACGAAGGGGGTCTGGGGGGCGATAGTCCATTAAAAGAGCCCGTAGGGAATTTTTGTAAATTTTGTTAAACCAAAAACACGTTTCTTGCGTTTCAAGACATTTTAGAATACAAATCATAAGGATTGGTTTCACTATAGCTTAGAAAAATTCGTATTTTGAAGAAGATCTACATCTCTTGCGCCATAAAGATGCGCCATTCAGGTCACCGCCAATACATGAATGGATACCTCGCCGTATGTCAGCATTTTTATCAAGCTTTATGAAGGGTTTTACTATTGATATCAATATCAGTTTCATCGACGTTGAATGTTTCACTTTGGACAGCATTAAAATCACGTTTTGTTGATACATACTGGTACCATTGTTTACTATGGGGATGGGGCCTGTGTTATTTCTCTATGCTATAGAGGGCAGTGGCACACGCCTATTGTGGACCACAGTCAAGTGAGCTCTCCTCTTTCAACCATATTGAGAGATAATGTTTGAATATAGAATATTTTGAAAAGAGCTGGACAAGAAACTCATGAACACATGACACATTTTTATTAAGACCTTATCCAAGACCAAAATAAGCCACTATTCGCCTCTGCCTTCTTGCTTCTCAACCAATCTTGAACTTAAATTCGGCCCAAATTAGTCACAATCAATCAATTCACTAAATTCTGAAAAATTTGCCAATGCCAATTTGTAGAACAACCCAAACAAACAAGCCAGAACATGTTACTTATATGGGCCCTGCAACTTTGTACTAAAATGAGTGAAAAAGATATATGAATGTGATGAATGAATGACTGACTTTACTTATATTATGATTAGCGTTTTAAATGCGAATTTATATCTGTATTTGTATTTCATTTATTTTTCACTTTTATTTTAAATTTAACAATTCGCATTTTAAATTTTACATCTGATATTCTGTACCCATATTATTAGGTATTCTGAATTTATTGTTAGCTACATTATTTGTAAAAACTATGTATTTACCTGTACTTAATGGTTGTATGTAAGATATGGCCTCACTGGCCCCGCCAAATCAATCAAACTATCTCTCAAGAGTATAACTATACCATGAATTATTAATTCGTATTACATAGTGAGTCTGTACGGGGTTGGCGCTGGCGGAAAAAGATCCAGTATGACCAAACATTATTGTAATGTGTCGTTAGTTTTGTAGCCACTTTTTTATATAGTGACAGTTACAAAGTTCTGATTGGTTTTGTAATCCCAACTGTTCCTATACCTCCTGAACTGCATATTTCTGTATTACATGTTAGCAATCAGCTTGTATTGTGATTCAGGGTTCGGCTTGTTCCCCTGACAACACCAATGACGATCGAGACTACAGGTAACATTCTACCCTACACTAATAAACTCAATGATTCTACGGACTTTTGCACTAGACTCCCCACTTTACAATCACAATGACGAAAGACCTACGACTGACGTTGTCACCACCGGATTATTCCACCAACCCTTTGTTCAAGTAAACGGTCATCCCTTCTCACTAGTTCGGTGAAACATTAAAAATACGTTATGTTCAGATGTTCTACTAATTTTGTAAGGGAGGGGGAGTGTGGGGTTACGAGTTTGCTCACTAAGGCCTGGTATTACAATGCCAGGCTAAATATTCAGACCACCGCTAACTTGTTTTCTCCATGGCAACCGCCAATCAGAAGCGTGGTTTCAAAGGAGAAAACAGGTTAGCGGTGGTATAAAACATTTAGCCGGGCGTTGTAGTCTTATCTCTCAAACAAGTGAGAACCACTCAAAGGAGTTTATTTTGTAGCGAGGATGGAATAGAAGAAATATATTTATTTGGCTCGCTCCGGCAGAGTTAAAACAAGCAACTACTCATTTTTGTCAGTCCCTTAGTTATGTGTCTACTGTCTATGGTTAGCTTGTTGCGAATGAGTGTAATGACCAACAGGAATGAAAGATTGAGGCGCAAGGTGAAAATTACAAACGCGTTTCCTTCAGTAGCCCTGCCTTACCTTGAGTAGCCCTGCAACTGCAACTGCAACTACAACTGCAACTGCAAATGCAACTGCAACTGCAACTGCAACTGCAACTGCAAATGCAACTGCAACTGCAACTGCAACTGCAACTGCAACTGCAACTGCAACTGCAACTGCAACTGCAACTGCAACTGCAACTGCAACTGCAACTGCAACTGCAACTGCAACTGCAACTGCAACTGCAACTGCAACTGCAACTGCAACTGCAACTGCAACTGCAACTGCAACTGCAACTGCAACTGCAACTGCAACTGCAACTGCAACTGCAACTGCAACTGCAACTGCATCAGTGTGCGGAAGACGCTGACAGAGACATCTGTTGCTTGCGCAGCGCTTGACCACGTGTTTAGCATCACGTCATTACCGCATGACTAACTTGCTTCATAAATCACGCTTTTGGCATCGAGTCACAGTCAATGTCAAATACCTCCAGGAGTTGACGACAACTTGTTTTTACAAGAAATATACTCTTGAATGTCATACATGAAAAATTTTCTAAAATTAATACAGGAAGACGAAATGTTAAAGAAATTTACAACATACCAATGAAATTACAAATACAGTCTTTAAGAGTTGTTCATTGCACTGCTACGTATTGGTATGTATTAATTAATTTGTGACTTCAAGTGTCTTCAGCATGATATCATAAAGCGGAACTAAAAAGCCATCATGGAAGTAGCTGTAAATAATTGTATGTATTTCTTCATATAAGCTGATTGTGATATTATGATTTTCTATACGTTTCATTCCTGTATACTGGTTGGATCACGGAAACCGAATCGCCGAGAAAAATTAAGAATATCGACGCGTCAAGAAGAAGAATATTATTCTTTCAGAAGTAATTAGCTGTCAATAAAAGATGACACAAATAGTAGTAAAATTTAAAATAATTATCGCCATTAATCACGATCAACTTGATATATGTAACACGTGGTCTCGTCTATAATCCTGCTTCTATGCAGAAAGAACAGAGTTCGATTCCTGGATCGGGTTGGGCTTTATTAAAATAAAACTAACAACGTGATATGGCCGTATATGTAAACGGTGATATTGGAGCCATCATAGAATAAAACACATAAATGAAAAATCTTGTTTATCTTCCACTGAATACCAGTTCTGAGTTATTAGTTTACGAATAGAACAGTGTTTCACTTTTCCCCTAAATTAACACACCGACAAACCATGGTGATATTGTCTGAGTCATACAAACATGTATTCCAATCCGGGCCGGTTATGTAAAATGTGACCTAGTTGTAAGACCCCATCTATATTTACACGTAAAACTGATCACGTACATGCACTAAATCATGGTATGAGTCGACCTACCGAAATAAGCCATACCAATCGATATGTATAATCAAGAAGCTATTCTAAGTGTAAACCAAAGATAATTTAGTGGTTTGAGGGCTTACGAAACTGATCGTTAGACTTCGCAATTTAATATAACACACGGCAAGTTTTATACAAAGAGAAGTATTTTCATATTAACAGTTACCATAATGATTCAAATCAAATCATAATTGTTTAATTCTTTTCAAATACACTTTAATACTTAAACAATGTAACAAAAAATTATACATAAAAAATCTCAATTAAAATATGTACGTATGTATGTATGTATGGTGGATGTACTTGTTATTTATCTTATATTTTAAAAAAATGAATGTTTGTTTGTTTGTTTGTCCCGTATGAGTTCCTACACCATTCATCCGATTACGATAAAACTCTGGTGAGTTGTGCGCACGCCCGCGAAGTTTCTGAATGAGTACAATCCCCCCCCCCCCCCCCCCCCACTCAGACACCAACATGCAATAATGCTTTCTTATACAATTATTAATCCGATTGAAATACAATTTTGGTGAATCCGCGAAGGTTTCTGAATGAGTACTAAGTACTTGTGCATGATTTCAGTCACTCTTCTTTGTGAGCACGTTCTCTAGTCTCTGCATAGTATAGCAAGCTTGGTATTATTTAGAGGTCAATTTGTATTTATTTTACTTTGCGTACATGTACGTGAGTTCTATGGCATTGACGTCTGATTGATCGGTTTTAGACTTTAGGGCCATGGTAAAGAAAAAATCGATACGCATTTTTGCTAAGTGCGTACCTTACAAACATGTTGTTTTAATGTTTATCATTTACTTTCTGAAATGTACAAGCCTCTTTACAGCGCGGTAAAATTGTACTAGAAAACCGGAATGTGCTCAAGAAATGGTCGAAAAATGGTCGCAACATTTTGCAAAATTAATATGTAATGACCAGAAATATCCCCGTGGGCTATTTTAGTTTGATGTTTAGTTTAATGTCAATGAAGATACGGGAACAGTTTTTAACATGTTTAAAGTGATCTTATGACAACAAAATAGAGATACACAAACTCATTACTTTCAAATTAAAAAATTAACAATATCTTTTTACAAAATTAACTATATGTAACACTTTGAATGTTTAATATTTCTGACACACACTAGATCCCCTGTCGTTAGGCAAACATGTTTCCACAGTGCAGCGTAGTATAGTGTTACCAAGGTGACGTTTTGCAACTGACGTATTTCAAGAGTTGGACTCAATTATCCGAATGTTTTTATTGGCTCCTGCCTGCGCGTCCATCAACACACCGCTATAATTAACCACGGCCGTTGGGTCGAGGACGCGTAGGCCAATCCTGAGTCATTCTCTGCTCTCCTCTTCTCACACACAATAAGTCAAAATTGCTGATGACTGAGGAATTACTTCCATTATGTAAAACGTAGTTTGTTAAAAACAAAATACTATCTTACTTACTTACTAAAACAAAACATAAGAATCAGTGCCGCAACAGCTTTGGCTGCAAAGACCAATATTGTTATAATAAAGGTTCTATTAGGCCTACTATACTTCCGTGCGTAAATGAGTAAAAAGAAAAATCTACTACAATAGTCTCAACTTTGGAAAAAGCCGAACCAAAATACAAAGGATGCTTATTACAATATTATAATAGTAAACAATACAATATTTAGTTTCTAAAGCTCATATTAGTGGAATTTTCCCCTTTTTTGATGTTGTGAGCTTATGTAGCGAGCGTGTGATTAAAGCTACTACGTTTAATTTAATTAATTCAAAAGTGCATTACAATAAAGATCATACTTACTTTTAACTAGCACATTTTATCAAACAGTACTGAGTTCTTACGAAAGCAAATTGTGCGTACTTTCGTACAAAGTTGTGCGGCGTTCTTGAGATATTAGTAAATACCGCTAATTTCGTGTGGTGTTAATATTATTGGCGCTAGTCTTTCATGTATTATCTCAAGAACGCCACACAACATTGAACAAAAGTAGGCACAATTTGGTTTCGTAAGAACTCAATAATGTATAAAAATATGTGTTATTTCATTATAATAATAATTGTTATTGTAATGGACTTTTGAATTAAGTAAATTAAAAGTTAAAGCTTCAGTTACTCAAAAGTGAAAACTAACACAAGTTGTTCATGTAGTATTGAGTTCTTACGAAACCAAATTGTGCGTATTGTTCACTTTTTCAATGTTGTGTGGCGTTCTTGGGATATGACCAAAAGCCGCTTATTTCGGGTGGTGTTAGTATTGGCGGTAGATAGCCCTTGTATTAACATTGAACCAAACTTGCTGAGCCAATGGTTGAGCCGCGGTCGCTTAGACGGCCCCCATACCAACACCCAAGTCAAGCAACCTCGGGCTAGGTCAGATTGAGGGTGGGTGACCACTCTCCTCCGAAACACTAGTCACCATTGGTTAGAGCAGATTAAAGGGTTCGAAAGCTTGTGTAACAACCTCGTTCTTTTCACTATCTACTCGGCAGTCTATGCTAGTGGAGGAACCTATATTTTATTTATTTATTAATCATTTCCATTTACTACAAAAGTGAATGGGGGTTGGCAGAAAAGAGCACAGCTCCAAACACACAGAGTGACTGCCAACCCATACTAAAATTACTTAAAATCTAAATATAATAATGAACATAATACAAAATACAAAATGCAAAATACAAAACAAAAAACATGAAAACATAATATGAATGGAAATATAATTATAAGATACAACTGTTAAATATGAAGTAAACAAGAATAAAAAAAAATGAAAATTTACAAAACAATGTTTAAAAAATGCTCCGTTAAAGAGGCTTTGAAGACATCTAATGAGCGTTTGACTGGTCAAGTTACACAGTTCTTTCGGATGGGACGTAAAGCCGATGATACCCTTGGTACTTTTCGACAGCAGTAGGCTACGTGCCGGTACCAGGCTTCCCCTCTTCCCTTTCTCATAATCATTCATCAATCATCCTATACAGTATATTAAATTATCACTATTGGGACCTCGGTCCTTTTGCAGATATAGACTGAATAATAATAATAGAGATAAGTGTTCTCTCGTCTCATTGGAACGAGCCAACAGCATATCCGGCAGCGCCTCACTCTTCAATATTGATATTATAATGTTACATCCGCAATACACTCTTGTTTAAAATATCAACAAGCAATTTTATTTAAGAGACTGTTATGTAAACTTTAATTAAGTTCGAGACAGGATATTGAAGGGAAAAGGATAATATTCAAATTGGCAATATATAAAGTCTTTGGGCGAATTATCTTCTATTAAGTTCTCTGTACAATCGCGAGGGCAAATATCTAGCTTATTATATCACTGTCACTGTTATTATTATCTTATAAAAGCTTTTGGAAAATTTACTTTACATATAACATACACAATAAAAGCTTTGTAATTTCTATATGTTTGCAGGCTACATTTTTCTTCGTCGCTCGACAGGCACTGTACATACTTTATAAGAATATCCGAAATCACCAAACTTGCCTGCCCGATAGACAGAGGCAGAGCACTCATTGTATAATACAAGTCCAGCCAGCGCTCCACGAAACACTCGGCGACTGCGGACAGTGCCGCTCAAAACAGATTGCAACTTTTCTACACATCAAGTCACAAACAAATTAATTGGAGGGCATTTTGTAGAAGTACACGTTCTTACTAAGAAGCATGTTGTCGGTAGGGAAACGATGCACATTAAACCTCGTGGTCGATTTTTGACAAGTGCCCTATTTTAGCAGTGGTTTTACTATCTCGAGGTAATTTTTTCTTTTAGTATAGGAATTACCATGAGAAGAGTTGCTCGGTGCTAATTGGTAGCAACAAGCCAAAAAATCACGTTTTCTTTAATTTTTTAACCGCCTGCTTTTAAAGTATGGTATCTTTTAGTCATGTTTTCCATATTGAGGGTGGACATATACAAATGGTAATTTTTTAGTTTTCACCAGACTATTCCTTTAATCGACCGACCACTTACTTATTTTCTAGTTAAACAAATCACGAATAGCTGTTCACCAGTCTACCCACTTTGTCATTTCGACGGTGTTCTGTTAGAGGTATGGGGAGGTTAATTCTACATAGCTATCATCCTTAAAAAACAAAGCATTTCTTTAGTAGAACAGTTGAGCGAAACATTAGTTAATTTTCGTTTCAAGAAATGAGCTTTACAGGACTAAAATTGTCATGTTTTTTAAATTTTTTTTAGATTAAATTTTAGTGCTTTTATATTCCTTTTTTACGTATATACCAGTTGTGCATGTGTCCAGCGTAACTGATTCTGTGCACGGATGCTGAGAAAGTCACGGACAAGAGTCCCATTAGTGATTAGTAAGTTACTAAACATTCAGTAGCAAAACAATTTAAAAAAATGCAATTACAAAGCATAAGTAAGTAAATAATGAAGATTGAACTCATCGAGATGAACGGACAATTGAACCGACCGTGTAGTACAAGGTGTATGTATAAACACGTGGCTTCTTTGAGAAAGTTGTAAATTAATGTTTGTCAGGAAGGGTGTGGCTACAGGCTTAACTCATTTAGGAAGTGATTCCTGCTAATGATTATCATTCAGGTTAAACATGATTATGAATGTACCATGAATGAGATAGCAAAACCATGTTATAAAGAAACATACTAATCTTGTGTTTTATTCTTTGTAGACTGACTGAATGGTGAATATCGTGTTCCTTTGTGAAGGTTTTACTGAAGACGTTTTAATTAGTCATAAATATAAACTCATCTTCATTTCAGTGTAAAGAAGAAAAATAACACATTTTATGATCCTTCAAAAAGAACCAGTATTATTTTAGAAATGGGTAAAAATGATGGTAGCATAATATTTCAAGACTCAATTTTTGAGCTTCTTAATCTTTGTTTAGTTTTAGCCGACTTCAATAGTTTTTCATCAAAAGAAAAATTTTAATTTAACTTTTTCTTTTTCTTTTGTTCTAAGAAGGGAAAGATTAACAAAGAAACACAATCTGAAGTAAGAAAATATTGCTTTAGACATAATCTTATTCTGTTACGTTGAAACAAAGAAAAATGACAACGAAAATTCTTAGCAACGCACATTGCACTGCATTCAACAATGTCGGAAAGTATAATAGCTATGGAAATCAGAAAATTGTTTGCAATGCGCATTCTTGAATTGTTGTTTATTGTTGTTTTTATTATATCTTTGAGATCTTTTCGCCACAAAGTTCGTAGATATGGACGCGCTTGCTTATCAACGCGTCAAACAGAGCGTTTTCCTAGTATATATTTAAAAACAAATGCTAAATATTGATATTGTCTTTTGCTCACAATCTCCAAATTCTCCATTGTGGTGGTAAAGTATATTAATGTGTGTTTTTACTTTTTAGCACATTTTTCTTTAATTACAGAAATTCTATATCAAGATTTATATTCGACTAATACTAGAGTGCCTAGATGGTCAAGACTGAATTTCGGGAAACTTTTTCTGTAACCCAAAAGAGGTGTAAACACTGTCAGAAGTTACATGTTCGCTGAAAGTGCAACGGCAGCAGTGATTTATTAATCTTTTAAATTTCCTTACTCTATATTTAGATTTTTTATTTTGATTCCATATTAATTGTAGTGTAGCCAATAGGTTGTATACTAAGGTATTTTGTATAGCCGTGACAATTCTCGGTACATTGCACGCTAGCGCTATAGCTGCTAGGGAAGCGCAAGCGATAAGACGTATTTACGCAACAGTCTGCCAGTTGCGGCGGTGCGCCGATTTACCAATGACCGCTTTTCTTCTCGTAATTACCTTTGTTCTCGTTGAAAATTGTAATTTTTGAAATGCACATCATAGAAAATCGTGAATTTACCATTTTCTGGAAAAAGGCGTCCCGAAATAAAACATTTCGGGACGCGGGACACTTGGGTTAAATTTGGGACTGCCCTGCATTTTTCGGGACGTCTGGTCGCCTTAACCAATACGTACATTTCAAACTTATTTGATAACTAAATAAAAAATAGACTAAGAAAATACAAAAACAACTTGCTGTGGCTTCATACAATAAAAGTGTTTCTTCGATATTAATTAACAATCTTGAGAAAAAAAGTTTTAAATTCTCCGCTGTTTCCTCACAAGAAAAACTTATAAAACATTGTTTTAATAATTAATAGGCTACATAACAAACCCCCAGACACAAAGTAGATGAAAACAGACGAATCGGGAAAGAATGTTTCGTTGCTAAACTTTTGACGCCGTAGGCATTGCCTCAATCTTCTTTACTTTACTGAACACATACAAAAGACGTGAGTTTTAAATTTAACTAGACACAAGTCGTCGGAATGATCATTCTAGACAACCAAGGGAAACGGGTGGAGTTGACTCAGTCTGTGAGCCCGCAGGCACCGACACGAACTCTCTTCCAACAGCAGAAACGAAAACATTTTTGTATTCATAAAACGTATCAAGAGTAAATTGTTTCTTTGTCTCAGAGAGAGATTTTTCTTGAAGCAAAAAACGATCTTTATTTTAAATTCGTTTCAAAAACATTCGACGAGTGGATTGAGAAACGGATTTATTACATTTTAGTGGAAGTACCAAACGTAAACATCAGTAATTGGTCGTGTTGTCTGTATACGTTTTAGTTAAAGAAGGCAATTCTTTAGACTTCCCGGAACGTAGTAGTAGTTTATACTATATAAAAGTCTATGCGTTATTGAAGGTTGACAATATACACAGAATAACAAACCAAATATCAGAAATAGTACAGAAAATTAAACACTAAATGAGCAACTATTAAAAAAAATTACGTATTATTACCATTTTGGTATTCAAAACTAATACGAGATTTAAGTTGCGATTTCTTTGCTCATACAAATGATTCGGAAATATTGTCATATATCTATACAATATTCCAGACGATAGAAATGGGTCAGTGATAGGAGCCCTTCGAGGCTCTTATCGGGAGGCTGCCTGTGCAAATGAATGGGATTACCCTATTACGATTCATAAGAGAAAAACAGACCCAACCACAATAATCAGCATCGTCAATGTAATCGTAATCCGGCAATCGTGAAAGAATTAGCTAACTTGTTTCTTATAGCGCTGTTCACAACTAAATCATAATGCGGCAATCCGGATCCGGTAATCGGGAAATGTGTACATATTTCAACAATTCAATGCCGATAATACCGTATCCCATTACCCGAGTAATTTGCGGTGGCTTTTCAACTGTATTTAAAGCTTGAGGCCATAGTGAAACTGATATAATAGTATTAATTTCTCCTTTGTGGAATGAAGCTAAGCTGATTTTTAAACGACTTACGAATAAAGGAAAAAACTATGTAAAAAATGGGCGCATTTGTTTTTCCAACAACCTGCGCGTTCTATATTTCACGCGCAATGCATTACGGGTGGAAAAGTCAGGCTATTCAAGCCAAGCGTGCGCTTAAAATGAATATGTTGCATGGTATTCAAGTCAAGCGTTGCGCATAAAATGAACATGTTGCATGGTATTCAAGCCAAGCGTTACGCATAAAATAAACATGTTGCATGGTATTCAGGTCAATCGCGTTGCGTATAAAATAAACATGTTGCATGGTATTCAATCCAAGCGTTGCGCATAAAATAAACATGTTGCATGGCATTCAAGCCAAGCGTTACGCATAAAATAAACATGTTGCATGGTATTCAAGCATTGCGCATAAAATAAACATGCTGCATGGTATTCAATCCAAGCATTGCGCATAAAATAAACATGTTGCATGGTATTCAGGTCAATCGCGTTGCGTAGCATTGCGCATAAAATAAACATGCTGCATGGTATTCAATCCAAGCTTTGCGCATAAAATAAACATGTTGCATGGTATTCAGGTCAATCGCGTTGCGTATAAAATAAGCATGTTCTATGGTATTCAAGCCAAGCGTTGCGCATAAAATTAACATGTATGGTATTCTAGTCAAGCGTTGCGCATAAAATTAACATGTATGGTATTCTAGTCAAGCGTTGCGCATTTAATTAACATGTATGGTATTCTAGTCAAGCGTTGCGCATAAAATTAACATGTATGGTATTCAGCCACGCGTTGCGAGCACACGAAGAATACTTTCTATTGACTATTTGGTTGGAAATACCGAGATTGTTGTTCCTTCATTCTAGAGGTTTTCAATCAACTCTGCGGGAGCACCGATTAGTGACGGTGGTTGAGCTTTGCACGGCCTGTTAGTCAGTGAAGTTCGAGGGAATGTGTTCTTCGAAAGAAAACATCGTTTAAACATTTTTGCATACGATGCTTGAGTGGTCTAATGTCGGGCTGATTAAAACATATGTAAATCAGGCCCTGCTGGTTTTTCTGTTGTTGAATGGGAAGACTACTAACGAATGTGGAAGTATCATGTATTCTAAAAATAATAAAATATGATCTAGCTTTTCAAATAAATAACACCCATTTGTTTTATTTTTTTTACTTTTTTACTTTTGTTTTTACCTGTTGAAAATAGCAACAAAGAACCTTTCTTACAAAAAACGGGTGGCCACCATTTTTTTTAAATTTAACCATTTGTAGACATGTGGGCCACATGTAAAGATTTTTTACGATATTAGTTGATATATAGCACATGTACGCATGTTCATAGCTGGAAACAGAGGACAGAGTGACAAAATATCAAACATCTTGTATGAAGTCAAGATAACACTGTCTAGTGAATCAAAGCATTCTACACAACACTCCAATTACCCTAATAACGAATAAATATCATACTACTACCACTAAGCTCAATAAAATATGCTGTTATTTCAAGTAAAAACGGTTGGTTTTGATGTAAGACTGTAAACAAGTACCATTCGACACCCCGGGCCCTACGTCTTCACTGTAACTTGGTCCACTCTACTCACAAAGGTGCCTCTAACCTGTCGCACTCTTGTGACAAACCTGTACACTGCACGTTTTGGCGCGCGCGGATAAAGATAAGAGCCCGTGACTGCCAGTCACAACGGCCTATACCACTGCAGGTGAAGCCTATTCTCGGTCGTCTCTCTCTCACTCATGAGGACTTACGGAGGCTAGTGTTACTGCAAGCTGGTGCAGTAACGCGGGCTAGAACAAGTGCGGCGAGTGAGAAAACATCTATATTAAGCATGTTAAATGCATACAAAAGTTTTTTAAAAGCAGTTAATGACTATAAGTGTGAGCAAAAATCAAATATATAATAAATACTTATATGCAACTCTGTGCAAAGGGGTGCTTCAACTCTGCAGCACACCCCCCTCCCTCACGACCCGGCACTGTCTGATACAGTCCAATTTTAAGTGATTTTGAACAAGGTATTAAATCAAACATGCAAACATAATGTCAACTTATGAATCACAATTATTTAATTTTTTGTTAATAGTCACTTTGAAATCACTGTACATGTACTAATTTATGGCCTGACAACGGTATAAGCATATAATAATTTCGTCTGAACCATATTTAAAATACAAATGATATAAGACCCTTTTTTTTTGTTACAGTTCTATTGCAGTTATATCATTATATCGACCTTCTGGAAGGGTAAACCACATTGACCCTCACAAGACGAAGCGAACAGCAGTCAGTATTAAAAAGAAAACAGTAGAACAGGTAAAATGTTGAGGTTTTTGCTAGTTTGAAGTAGCCCATTGAAGTGTGCTGATCAGCGCTCGAAATATTGCGTTAATTTTAATCTTGACAAGGAACAGTGCACAGTCTAACTAGTTGCTTGAACAGAAGTCAGTAGAGACAGGATAATGATATTACTCTCTTCTATTCGAAGACATTATGTAAAAGAAACATGTTATATTCAGTCTTACTTAGGTTTCATAAGTATCATTCATTATTTAAAAAATCAGACAACGAAATTCAGGTCGTACCTTATTAGTAAGTAACTTACTTTAAAAATGAATAACAGGACGCAAAGAGCAAAAAACGTTCAAGAATGTGTTTGTCGGGCAATCCCAAAATTCGCTACCATGACCAAAGTTAACTTAAAAAAATCCGTCAAGATTTCGGGAGTTAGGAATCGAACACGTGCCCTCGTAATAAGAGTATCGATCGGATGAATAACAGAGCCAACTCTGTCAGTGACAGAACAATTAAATCGTAATTGAAAGAATATTATAAAGTGAATCCGCTACATGATAATGAAAAACTCTTGTAACGTAAAATTGCGAAAGTTCAATAAATTCAACAGATTGTTTTTGTAAGCATACTTTAGTTTACAAGCACTTTGACGTGCAATCTTTCAATATCAATCTTGTAAGCGTACTTTAGTTTAGAAGCACCATGACGTACTATCTTTCAATATCAATCTGGTAATCAAACAACTCGCTAAACTTCGTAAACACGGAAAACAGGGAAATGCATTCAACTAAATATACCTAAGATTTTCCTTATGGTAATGAGAGTGTCCTTTGTACACCCATAGAACCCGGGCAACACTTAGCCGTCTCTTTACACAACGCCCGTCATGATGGCTGTTTACCCTCTGAAAATAACTTCATCAAGTTTATTTCCGCTTTCAATGGATTATGAAATTAACAAGCAGTTCTTCGCGGTGCTAACGCGGCGGAAGATAATGAATGCCAGGATTCTCAAGGTGTCACTGACAAAGGGATGCTCTGTCATAAAACACAGAGAAGTCTTGTATGTACGCTGCTTGCGGCAACGGATTGCGACAATAACATCTGTAATCTGTTTGGTTTCCACTTCACTGCGTCGGTGCTGTAACGTGACACACTACACAGGCAGACGTCGAGCGAAACACTGGTAAAGTTTAGGAGATTCAACGAGGAAAACGAACGAGGAAATAAGATGGGTTAGTTATTTCGAAATATGAAACCACGCCAAAGTAAAGGTACTTCAATGGTATCTTGAGAACGTTCAATATATTGAAAAAGTGATTCATACGGACCCGGGATTTGGTTTGGTATCGGCTAACCAAGAAATTCAAAAACTCTAAAAAATGATTGTTACAATTTAGGAGGACCAATCCTAGATCATTGGCAAATATATTCAAAATTAATAAATTAGCCTAATTTAGAATTTAAAAAGTAAACAAGTAATACAATAAATAAAAAATTACCATCACACATACCAATTTTATTTCAAAAAACAGGCTGGATTTTGAAGAACTAAGAGTGTATTTGTTCTACCACAACAGCCTTCAATTCTTTCTCCTTGGCAACGTGTGGCCGCCACGCGCAAAGATGTGACGTACGTGCAACCTATGAATATAGAATAACATTATTTTGTGTGTGTTAAGGAATAGATTTGATTCATAAAAATTACCCGTAACTTTCACTCATCATTATGGCGGGACACATGGAGAACTACGTCAAGCGTTTGGATCTCAACCGACCAATCATATCAAGAAACGCTGGTTTGCAGATAATTTCACTCAAAATAATATATGATACATCAAATTTGTTTCTAAAATGTTCAATATAATTACTATTAATTTTCAATAATTACAATAATTGTAAATAATATTGGAAAATATTGTGGTTTTAAAATGAAACATCTGAAGATGGACAGCAATTATGATGTGCTGTTTGTAACAAGCGAGAAAATTGTAAATTCCAAACACCTTAGAATAATTCATTTATAAAATGTGGTGTTTACCAACGATTGACGTCATAAACCGTTTCAAAATTAAGGTGAAAATTTCAGACATTAAAATGATCCTAATAGAATTTGAGCTATGCAGTTCTCAGATATAAAAATTATATCCAAGCTATTATTGGAAAAAGATCTATCATTTTAAGGTACTCTGGGGAATATTTGTGTCTGATGATAATTCCCTATTGTAATATTCATCATTAATTTAAAATGTATTATGAATGAATGAATGAATGAATTAATTAATTAGTTACATAAAGTTTGATATTTTCTAAATTAAGATAAAAAATCAGCAATCGATATTTAAAACCAGGGCTCGCTGTTGGCCACGAACCACTGATCTATGACAAAAACATGTGTAAGGTTGTTTCGGTATTTCAGTGTATGTGATGATACCGTGTCACTTCTATCAGGTTTCTGTACACCCGTACACACTTCACGGATACACAGAAAACAGAAAGTGAAAGTTGCAATAAGTTATAAAGAAATGAAGAGAAGAATAATCCTTTGTATTACACTTAACAATAATAATGGCATGATTAATCATTATTGAAGTTTAACTGTTCTTACAGCCTTCATGCTGATTTTAATTCATCATAGTATTTATAAGTGTGAAGCGTGATTCATAGCTGCGTTGTGTTAAACAAAAGTATCAGGAGTGACTTGACACATAAATAACAATACTGCCTCTGTATGAGTCAACTCTAATTGCAAACGATTGAAGCTAGAAATATTTCTCACTCGCACTGTCACTTTTGCCTTTTTATGCACATGAAGTGGTCAAGCACAAGTCATACAGTAACACTGAGTATAATAGGTAGGAGATATTTCACAAACACATTTTTAGACGTTAAATAACTTAAATTAATTAGATTATTTGCTGCTGACGACGGGTCCATCCGTTGGGTCATGTAACGTCGGGGGGGGGGGAGGGGTTGATTGGAGGACAAGGACAATCGAAGGGCTTACATTCAAGGGGCTGGATGGATTACTAAAACCCATAGTTGACATCACAAGGTGGTAGCAAATGGAAATGGTGGCCAATCAAAAATAGTAGAGGTTGAATTTTAAAATACTAGTTAATATATCTCTTTAAGGAAAGCCCCGATTTTAACATGTTTTTATATGGAAGCTTATGCTTATTATTGCCTATTATTTATTTTGCATTTTACGATATGTTCAATCCTTATTTCTTAATAATGGGTTACAAATTTAAAATCAATGATTGATGAAATTGATTAACACTTAATGTAATTATATATTTCCATTGCGAGATAAAATAAGGAATGACAAATCGAGTAAGATAAAGTGAAGTGAAGTCAAGTCAAGTCAAGTCAAGTCAAGTCAAGTCAAGTCAAGTCAAGTCAAGTCAAGTCAAGTCAAGTCAAGTCAAGTCAAGTCAAGTCAAGTCAAGTCAAGTCAAGTCAAGTCAAGTCAAGTCAAGTCAAGTCAAGTCAAGTCAAGTCAAGTCAAGTCAAATCAAGTCAAGTCAAGTCAAGTCAAGTCAAGTCAAGTCAAGTCAAGTCAAGTCAAGTCATAGATGGGTCATAAATCATCAGTAGTAACTAGAGACAAGGCAGTAGTTACAACAAGAATACCTAACATAATACATATTATTTTTAAAGGTATAAGCACCTACAATCCGTTATCTGAGGTATAAATAATGACCACGTATTCATTTAAACATATTGATACCACTTAAACAATTATATTTGTCGGTATAGCTTGTCAGACAATAATATCTGCCCCGTACAAGTGGTGCACACGCAATGCGCGCCCTGTATCATATCAACTTCACATCAGCCAGTGTGTTTCGGACATCACACGGTTTAATTCAGGGTAATGGGATCGAAGCCGGGGTAACGAGACTGATGGATGCTTCAGGGTGGATTACACCCCCGACGTGATATTTCCATTATCGCCTACACCGGATAGGGGTAGGATACACACCATGCAGACATGCATGCTCGTCACAGGTAAGGTCCCGTGCGACCATCTGACGCGCACAGTAAACAAAAGTAGTATATATCTCTTCAGTCATTTGTTTGTCTACAACAATGACTTAGTGTACGGGATGGTGGCCGCTATGTGTAGGAACTGCAATTCAAAGTTCCCACGTGACGTCACAGCGGCCATGATTGCGACACAATAGGGAAGTCTCATCAAAAATAAATATTCCTCAAAGTACCTAAAAATGGAAGATCATTATCTAAAAGTACGGGCGGTATAATTTTTATATCTGAGAAGCGTATATTTCCAATTCTATTAGCATTTTAAGTTTGAAATTTGGAACTTCTTGTTTCGTAATTGAAAAACGGCTCTTGACGTCATATGTCATGTAAACAACTGCCTCCTTGAAGTATTCTTAATAATATCAACGATATTAAGTTGGACATTTTACAATATCTAGGATGCAGTGACTTTACAACAATGTCTTTTATACCACTGTTTTCTTCAGAAAATACATTTTGATACAGTAATTACCAAAACGTGTTTAAAATAATGCAATTATTTAACATATTGTTGTTAATTAATGTTGAGAAGTGTTCATTTACTAACTATAAATAAACGTTGGTTCAGTAAGAGTCTTATGAGAGCAATAATCTACTAAAGGGTGGGATTTCAGTACTATTTGTATGATATAAAATTACTGTTTACTGACATATGACGTCAGAACCTTGAAATCACGAGCAAGATGGCGCAGGTCCGTTTCTGAGCGTGTTTTGACAGCAGTATCTTTGACTTGCTGTTAAAGCGATGTTAATGCACCTTTCGAGCCGAAACCAATTAATTCCCGTTTATTTTAACTTGAGGTAACCAGTAAGCAAATAAAAAAAATGCGTGAGACTTCCCTATTGTGGCGGACCAATCCTAAATCATTGGCAAATACTATTCTAATTTAATAAATAAGCCTTATTTAGAAATTAGAAAGTAATCATAAAGTAGTACAAAAATAAAAAATTATCACACTTACAAATTTGATTTAAAAAACACGCTGGATTCTAAAGAACTAAGAATTTATGTGTTCTACCACAACAGCCTTCAATTGTTTCTCCATGGCAACGTCAAAGTTTGATCACAAATGTGGCCGCCACGCGCAAAGATGTGACGTACGTGCAACCTATGAATACCTCATGCACGGGAATATGGCCGCCAACAATGTCAGTGACGTCACGTGAATATAAAGAATATACCTTCTCAGAATTGATCTATGGCCCTCTAGATCTGCAATGACAACAATGTACAACCAAATACCTGTACAACAGTGAAAAATTCTAACATAATTATCAAGGACCCTTAGATAGAGCAAATCACGGCTTTCTAGATCAATTCAAAAAATCATCACACTAGCGCTGTATGTGAGTCCTGTTCCCTCTTGTGTGAGTCCTGTTTCCTCTCCCTCTTATGGACCTGTTTCCAGAAGATGATGGAAAATCGAGAAGTAGAAAAATTAAGTGTTTACTGTTGGACTCGGCTATTGCATAAGCATGTGACGGTGTTACATTGAGGGAAATTCTAATAAACCCACACAACAAAATTCTAGGGTATATTCATACACACATTCCCAACAATCGTTTCGGGGATGGTTAATGTGTCCCTCTCTACTCAAAATAGGGGCTGATTACCCCACCGCTCTATGCCTTTATAACACCACTAACCCCATTACATCTCTTGTATAGATGGGGCGCGGAAAATTTGCTTTTAATAATTAAACGGTTTAAAATATTCATTGTTTGTTTCGAAATTTGCTTCATTGCGTGCGGAGTGGTAACAACTAGAGTAGAATCAGATCCGATTAAAATAGACCGAGATAATATGTACAGTCGCTGACATACGTAAGTCAACTGTAGGACACAAACCGAACATGTATTCAGATTCTGCAGTTGCGATGTTATTTTATTGTCTCAAGCCACTCTATTACAATCATGATCAGGGGTCTACAAAATGTTGTTAACACCTAGTAGCCAAGGACTGTTCCTAGTAGCCAAGAACTGTTCCTAGTAGCCAAGGACTGTTTCTTGTAGCCAAGGACTGTTCCTAGTAGCCAAGGACTGTTCCTAGTAGCCAAGGACTGTTCCTAGTAGCCAAGGACTGTTCCTAGTAGCCAAGGACTGTTCCTAGTAGCCAAGAACTGTTCCTAGTAGCCAAGGACTGTTTATTGTAGCCAAGGACTGTTCCTAGTAGCCAAGGACTGTTCCTAGTAGCCAAGGACTGTTCCTAGTAGCCAAGGACTGTTCCTAGTAGCCAAGAACTGTTCCTAGTAGCCAGGGACTGTTTCTTGTAGCCAAGGACTGTTCCTAGTAGCCAAGGACTGTTCCTAGTAGCCAAGGACTGTTCCTAGTAGCCAAGGACTGTTCCTAGTAGCCAAGGACTGTTCCTAGTAGCCAAGGACTGTTCCTAGTAGCCAAGGACTGTTTCTTGTAGCCAAGGACTGTTCCTAGTAGCCAAGGACTGTTCCTAGTAGCCAAGGACTGTTCCTAGTAGCCAAGGACTGTTCCTAGTAGCCAAGGACTGTTCCTAGTAGCCAAGGACTGTTCCTAGTAGCCAAGGACTGTTCCTAGTAGCCAAGGACTGTTCCTAGTAGCCAAGGACTGTTCCTAGTAGCCAAGGACTGTTCCTAGTAGCCAAGGACTGTTCCTAGTAGCCAAGGACTGTTCCTAGTAGCCAAGGACTGTTCCTAGTAGCCAAGGACTGTTCCTAGTAGCCAAGGACTGTTCCTAGTAGCCAAGGACTGTTCCTAGTAGCCAAGGACTGTTCCTAGTAGCCAAGGACTGTTTCTTGTAGTCAGCTTAACATGAGCGAGGACTGGGGTCTAGTACGAATAACGCGTGACGATTGTAGAAATGGGCTTTACCCTAGGTATAGGTTCTGAAGCTAAATTTGGTTGTCTATTGAATTTAGGCATGGGTTGCCTTGAGTCAAAAAAGGTTGGGAACCACTGGTATAATGAGACTTGAGATAATAATCATGAAAGGGTGTTCGACACAAATGTTCATGAATGATTTAAAGGAAATTGAGCCTGACCCAACACAAATAATGCAACAGTAGGTTGTATGGTACAATTTTCTTGGGAAAAATAATTTTTATAACATCCAAAATCCGCTAAAATCCGCATATGGTAAGTTTATGAAAGTTATATGGAACTGTATACACTAATTAATTGGAAATTTAACAAATATAAACAGATCTTCCTCAATAAGTTGTTGGAAGCTTTCACGACCCGTAGATGGGAACAGATTATTTTCTTCTTCTGGGTTATTTTGTCGTGTCGGTATAGAGTTTTCACTCGACGTTTCACCACCCATGTTGGTGGCTTTCTCAAGACTGGTCCGACACGATGAAATAACCCAGAAGAAGAAAATAATCTGTCTCCAGATCTTCCTTAAATTTTGTGTACACATAAAAAACGTTCTAGTTTTACATGATAGTTTTTGTCAAAATTTAAAGACCATTTTTCGATTAAGCACATTTTTCCGAAAAAAAAATGAAATCATGAAACTGACTGTTGCAATTTGTTTGTGGTTTAGTCGATTTTTGGATAATTTTCCCTACACCAACCTACCGTTATGTCTTAACAAAAATTGAAAAAAACTTTACATTAAAAAAACATTTTCGTTTAATTTTTGCATTTAAAAAAATACCATGTACGCTCAAAATAAATCAATTTTCGCCAATGATTACCTGGAAATCGTACTTGTGCAACAAATAGCATCCACACGATAACAAGATGTGTGCTAAAGAGGAAGGTTTGTAGGAGGGAAGGGTTGATGTACTAATGTCGCCTTGCGTAAAGTTGTTCCAACGTAACTAGACTCATGGTTACGAAAAAGCTGAGTTCAATAGTACAATCTTCATTTTCTTCTTCTCTAGATCTTACCATATACTTGAAGTATTCCATGCACAAGCTTTGGGTAATGTTTTTGCTTCTCTCTTTTCCACCATTAAATCCTTCCAGCAAGAATAACTTTCGCTTAAAAATTATATATTCATTTTCTGTGTTATTTATATTAAAATTTTCACCACACCCATGAGATAAAATATAATATTGTCATTCGCGAAGTTGGCACCGAGAAAGTTTAACTACAAGGCCATTATGCAACTTCTAAAGATGATCGTGCCTACGATAAATTACAATAATTTCATAAGGCAAGAAAAAGGAGGAATTTAAACGCAGCACAAAATGAGGATACGTTTCTCGCTGAAGAATAGCTTAAGACTTTTTTCGCGCAGGATTACCATACAAATGATATTACACGCACTAGACGAAGTTAATAGGATTTAATTAAATGGCTCAATCTGTGTGTGTGAGCTCAACGCTGTCTAGAATTTCATCTTAACTAGAATTAAATTAGGGTTTCCAACTAGAATTAATGTTAGAGTTACTGTTGCATTGATAAATCGTAGAAGGATGTTACTTTAATTAGGATACTAAACTAATTTGCCTTCAGCTACCTACGTTCTTACTCTAGCCTACTTGTAGGTATATGCGCTTTTATTGCACTTCAACTACAGACACTACAGATAATATATTGTACATTTATAATTTTTTCAGGCTAAAACTAACAAAATAATGTTCTTAAATTTTCTAAAATTATATATATATATCGAGAATAAGTATGACATTGACCTGTATGCAATGTGCAACTAGTCAAGCTAAGTAAGATGTTTCGGGATAGCTGTGCATCCAATCCTCAGCTAATTTGCAAATCACTATATTTCTCAAGCCCATTTGTTGGCAATTCATTTTAATTTCAGTACCACACACTTCAATTTACTTAACAGTAAGGGTTAACTCAATATTGTAGCCGCTCGAGATTAGCGTATTCTACTAATATCTTGATTCTAACTGCTCGAGATCAGTGTATTCTACTAATATCTTCATTCTAACTGCTCGAGATTAGCGAATTCTACTAATATCTTCATTCTAACCGCTCGATATTAGCGTATTCTACTAATATCTTAATTCTAACCATGCTCAAGATACGTATTTTACCGTTAGACTGCTATGCAATATATTATGGGACGTGGTTTTGCAAGAACTAATAATTGGTTTCTAAAAAGTTGTTTAAAAAGTATGTTGTAAGCTAAAAGTCAACGTGAAATCAACTAATTTCCTGTTGACACTTCGCTTACAGCTCTGGAACACTCTGGTAGGACAGGAGATTATAAATCTAAAAATCCGTGAGTTTTGAGCAGTAGGCCTAAGTCCAGCATGGTAGAACAGCACAGCGCTGATTATTGGGGAACAGAGAGGGAGACGGGAAAGATTGGAATAAAATGAAGCCGTGACGAGTAAACAACAACTACGTAAACTATGCACACAAACAATGAGTATTGGCTGACTCTTTTCATTCAACATGTTGTGCCTACACCATTCAATTCCACTATTTACTTGAGTTGTTTACAGAATACGGATTGTTAATTGAAAACCAACCCATGTTGTTTGTATTGATCCATCATTGGAATCAGAAAACCACTAAAATGATTAATGTTTTCAAAGGTTTGCGTCGACGTAGGCAGTTCGGTCAGTGCTGACAGGTGGGATTATGATTACACGGAGATTGTGGGTTTAATTTCCGGCATTGGTATTTCTGACATGCGGCTTTTCTGTGGTATTATGTTTCACATACACGCACAAGTAAGCTGATCAAATTGCATGAACAACGTTTGATTGTAATGCAAGGCTTCCTACACACCACACCAACTACCTGTCATGTCTTTACTGATGATGGTAGTCGATATCTACTGTAAAGAACCACAATTAAAAAAATTATTTAAACTTCTTCGTATGATTCCTCATCGCAGTCCCCTAAATAAGTCTTAATTTACAACAATGCAGAACAATTAAAATAAATGCCAAGGGAATATTTAAATAAAAGCCACCATGCACAGGTACCGGTACAGTAACAACACACGCCTCGCGTCTGAGGAAGACTCGAAAATGTACTCACTTTGGTGAGTGCTTGTCACATTAACCGTGTGGTGTTTTTTTATTTAATTAAAAGTAAGATTTTATGTGTAATATCAAGGTCCTGGCGATGTACCGTAAATAGACGGGCCCGACTAATAACAATGAAAATAACACAATAACTTTGAAAAAATCAAATTAAAAAAAATTAAAATGACCGGCACCCCAAGGTTCATTGACGCATACAAGATCATTATTCATTATCTATTAACCTTAATTGTATATTTTTAATTGTTGCGCAACTATTATACATAAAGATTTAGAGGATCATGATGGTAAATCATACAAAGAGTGGCGTAGTTATGCATCGTTAAGAAATGCAATACTTTTTGCATTGACAGTCGGATGGTAATTCAAAAACAAAAGAATTGTCATTAGAAGCGTAACAACTAAATAATAATAATAAAGTTTGCACTAATGTTAAGTAAGTTAGTAAGTAATTAAGTTTATTTCCAACACAAAATGCATACAGAATATACACATACATAGTAATAGTACACATACATACACATACATAGTAAATACACATTTTGCCTTGACACTACCCTATGCCATTACATATTTTTTTTTTATATATTTTTTTTTTTAAATATTTTTTTTATATATTTTGCTACATATTTTAAGGCTATCTTATTATACATTTAAAACATATTTACCCGTTTGTATTAAATATATAAATGCGGTCTCCAAAAATACAACAAATGAATGTTGTGCGAAGTAGAACATGTTATGTCCGGAAACATACGAGACGGTTCAGTCAGACGGTTCACATGAGACGATGCCCACAAATCCACCACTGTGCATGGTCTGTTGGAATGGCCCCAGAATAAAGCGAAGTCTTATGCAAATTACTTCTTACACCATTCTCAGCGAAGACGATTGCATAGATTATAAAAGATAATGCCGCCGCTTCAACGCTTATCTGGGAAAATAAAGCACAGCTCTCTCCGTGTCTGGGTTTTTATTCATTTTTTATTATAAGGTCGCGGTAAGTTCACAATTGAAATAAGCGTTTTTACAGTGAAATGGTTGAAACAATTTGGAATTTGAGGTCTAAATTATTCGTTATAAACGCAGCCAATGTTCTGACATGGTAATTAGTTCTAATTCCTTATTCTATAAGCCTGATCTAACTGTAGACAAGGCAATCAGGCGCAACGTACTACTCCAATAAAACGTTTTAAGGAACACGACACGGACCATAGTTTTATGATCTTCATCGGAACCGGCCATTATTCGTTGACGAATCCACAGATAAAATGACCCATGTGACAGTTCAGTTGCTTTCATCATAGTTAGGGTACGTTGCCAAGTGAACTGCTATGTAGGGAGCTAAAACTCCGACAAACGAATGAATCCAATGTAGCTATACTAATTGGCTACAGTTGAGTTTGTAAATGATTTAAGCTAAGTACAGCCTATTTGTTTAAGTGGGATTTAGCTTAGAACCCTATATATACGTTCGATGAGACGATGATTGACCAAAATGTGTAGCCTACAATTCGAGCATCACAAAAATAATAATATTAAATAGTAGTAGTGTGCTTTATTTTATGTTCTTATGTAACGTTTCAAAATACATACCGACTTCTTTCTCAGTATAAAGATAGAAAAAAATATGAATAGATATAATGTTTTTTTTGTTTTTTTTGATTACTCAAACTATTTTAAAACATGAATAGTCCATTGTTATATTGAAGATCATATTTTTCATCTATCATAAATATTTTGAATTATATGGTGTTTAACGACGTACTCGACAGATGGGTCATATGACGTGGGGGGTTGATTGCATGAAAGAGACAAGTAGGATGAGGATATGAGGTCTAATATTCAAAGGAGTTAAGGAGAGGATTGGGAAGGAAGACCACCTCATGTTCTCGCCTCTTACGATCGGCAGAGTTATACCCTGGGCAAAATTCTACCCCGGGCCAAGACGGGGACTCTAGTCCCAATGTAGAGGATGGTCTATCTAATAAAACGTACATGTCGAGTAGATGTGCTAAGACGAAAGTGTTTTCAATAACGAGGTGATATTTGAAAACCTACCTACGTGTTTTCAAATCCTACCGATATATATTCATAGGTTGCACAAACGTCACATATGTGCGTGTGGCGGCCATCTTTGCTACCAAACTTGACAGTTCCATGCCAAAACAAGTGATATAGTTTTGTTTCGAAAATAAAATTGGGTTGTGTAGTTATTTGTGATTCTGGTTACTTGTGATTAGCTTTTTTAATCCTAAATAATGCTTTTAGTAAATCTGCAAATAATAATCGAATGCTCTGCACTTGGCTCAAATCAATTGTGTGACAATAATCGCCTCTGTGACGTCATATGGGAACTACGAATTAGGTAGCATATAGGTAAAAAGAGTTCTACAAATTTCACTCAATGAATTTGGAGTAATTTTTAAGTTAATTATTGTCCAGGTAAAATGTTTGGTATGATATTACCATTTCTTTGGTTGTTTTGGGCCGCCGAGAAGTTTAGTAACTTAGCAATTAACTTACCAGGAACTTAAATGGCAATAATTGAATTTTATATGTGATTTAAATTAATATAATCATGTTATATTTATAATATTAATAGAATTTATTTTGAAGTAAGTGGACAAACTGAGTTTGGACAAAAAATTTAAAACGGTTAATCACTGTTGTTGTATGAAAGAAGTTCTTCATAACTAAATAAAATCTCAATGTTGAAATACGATTTCATTGCAAAAGAAGTTTCATCGAAACAGCTTCAACCTACTCTTGAGTTAGATCTTAAAGATGATCAGCATTTCCATACTGATCCCCTGACTGATCCAGGTCACAAGTGAGAGGGGGAGGGGGGAGAAATGTGTGCCTTGGAAGTAACATCATTAAAAGGAGTAGTAAATAGAAGAAAAGAAAGGAAAACTAAAATTGGACTGGAATTGGCCCGAAGGAAAAGAACCCATAAGAGTAGTTTAACACTATAGTAAGATTCACGTAAGCTTGCTTACTATAACCGCTAAATTGCAGCACCGGAAATTATGGTCCCAATATAAAACCAAGCGAGTTTGTTTTGTTGAGTAATATCTTGAGAACGCTGCATAATTAGGTGGCTCGTTGGTCCAGTGGTTAGCATCCCTGCTTTCAATGCAAAAGGTTCCGGTTCAAATCCCGCTTCAGGCAGAAGTTTTTTAACTTCTAATGTGGATTCAATTCCATTACTTCTTGGCTTAGGAATAAGTAAACGGTGTCTTTGGAGCCGTCCTAGCAACGAAGCACTCAAGAAATTCAAAGTTGTTTTTTGTTGTTGATTCTGGCATTTGTCCGCAGGTGTTCGCACTGTCCAATCACTGATTCATGTTTCGTATTTAAAATATCGATCTTTGATTGGTTATCACTCACTCGTCGATGATGTTCGAAGCCTACAGGGTTGGTTTAGTCACTTTAAATTAAAGTCCCCCACTGCAAATCAGTTTAGTTACTGAGTGGGTAAACTCTAAATGTGAATTTATTTTTATTTATTTTATTTATTGAAAAAGTGCTAAATAGGCACGATGTGGTTACGTAGGAACTAAAACCTAGCTAAAAAAAGTGTGAAATATTTGTATTACTACTTTTTGATCCGTAAAGAAATTTAATTCCTTATAAAAGAAAAAGTAAGAATCATTGAAATAATTGTTTATTTGTTATAAAACAACAGCGTGCATATTGAACATTTTTCGATGTTGTGTACAGCGTTCTCAGGAAATATTAACTAAGTTCTAGCAAGAAAAAATTATCACTGGTCTTACTACACATTCACAGATCAAATATAATAACTTTTGTTGTAGATATTTTCCCTTATCTTCCTGTTATACAACCAAATAGGCATGACTTATAGCACTAAAATCAACAAATAGAAAAGTTATTTGTAGCAAATATGCTATTTGGAGAATTTTATTGGTATTGCTTGGTGGTTACCATGGAGAAAACAAGCTATTCGACGAATATGTAGTTATTGGGACATTGTATAATACTGGGTCTAAGGCGGGTTCACCAAACGTTTAGCCCCGAGATTAGCCCTTAATCGGAGATTTGCTCCAAACAAACATGGCGCCTGATAGAAGACTTTGCTTTTTGAATGTAATTTTTGTACAAACCATGCATAGTTACCACTTCGAGATTAAAAAAGCCGGATATTAACGAAGTTTGGTGTATGCAGTCTTAAGCTAGGCCCTATGGTCTTTTTTGACAATTTTTAAAACGTTTATTCTTTTAGATATTTATGTGTGCTGTGTGTCGACGAAAAACGCGTATTACTTTTTAAAACTATCGTCTGTAGCCCTAATAGGCCTACGTGAAAGCAAACATCTTGATCTACGTAGCCTACATGCTAGATGTGTTTCAAAGTGTTTGGTACCCGAGGGCAAACGGCCACTCAAGTCGGCGATATTCAGGTCGCCCCCGAGTTTGGAAGATTGATTTTGCTGTAAAAAAAAGTGTAAAAACTTTTCACTTTGCAGTTCTACATAAAAAATAGAAGTAAATGCCAACGTAGAGTTTCTTGGGATTTCAAACTTGGATGAAGTTCAATATCAAGTTTCCAATAAACTTCCCAGTACATGCGAACCACTCAATAAAACTAATTGTAGTACAATTCGCTCATTTCTCGTCTAATTTTTACGAGGAATTGAGTCTGAAATATAATAAAAATAAACTTGTCATGACCTATATCGCTGCAAAAGTTTCATGTATCGAACTGCTCGTTCTGTTGAAGTTCAACTAGTAACAGCTGGTGGTTTAGACGATCCTAGTCAGATCCTAAATGATGAATTAACTGTGTTGTTAAAGATTCTCTTTGGACATAAATTCAGTACAAAACGGTAACAAATTTGTAATCGAAATTGTTAAAACTGTTTATTAAATTACAATTTTCCATATTTTTAGATTTTCAAAACCACAACTACCGAGTATCGACATGCATGAGAAAGCAAATGAGAACTAGGTTTTTGTTATGAACAAAACAACTAGCTCTGATAACTTTAAAGTGGCTTCATACATACTGGGAAATAAATTACGAAACCGTAATCGACGGACAATCTTGGGTGATAATAATACTTAAGTCCTACCGGTAATTAGATTTGCTATTTTGTCATTAAACACATATCCAGTGTAATTCAGAAATTGTGAAACATTCCACAGAAGCGATTTCCCCCCACCCGCTAGTGGCAGATTCCGAGAAAAAAAAACGCAAAGAAAGCGCTTCTAGAAAGCTGAATCTTCTTTCTTTTATTGCCACTTAGATCAGCGTTACTTATTTCTCCCATTATTTCGAATTGACGCTTCACAGCACATCTCGAGTTCGTTCCTCATAGGGCCGCCAGGGGGATGGTGTTCATATCTGCCATGGAGGCACCAGAGAGGATCTATATCTCACTGTGAGCCGCAGTAGACTTGCAACAGTATTAGCACAACCTAACCCCTTTTCACATTAGTCTTAATATAATGGATGCTGGTTTATGAAATGTGGCAACTAACCGTAAACTAATATAACCATTGAAACAAGTATACTATTCTTCAGTGTTGCGTTATATTATGGTTCTCTAGACCATACAAGTTTTGGTTGCCACAAAATAATATACGTTTTACAGAAATAAATATCAGTACAAATATTTATTTTTTATTATAATTTTTATCTTCCTCTGCTCTCCCCCTCCTCCAAATCCACTGGTCTGGTTTTCCCTTTTTGCATTCGTAAGACTTGATTAATTTGACTTTAAGAATAAAATTCTTTATGTTGCTAAATATGTGTGTGTTGGCAATACTTAAAATTTTCATGGAGAGGTCTATTGTGACGACTGTATTAGTTGACATTTGAACCTTACATCCTACACTTCTTCAACTTAGCCACTTCTTATCACACACGCATAGTTTCCACCTTATCATTATCCCAGTACATCAAACTTCTAAAGCATATGTCCCCTATTCTATTTGGTTCTCAACAGACTCTTCCACCTACACTAGTAGGGATCCACAACAATAAATTATAAGTTATTAGGAATTATATATTTTATAATTTATAAAATACACTACATTTGCTAATATGAAGCAATCTTTTACTAATTCCGTGATATTGTGGCGCGTAACGACAATCGTATCATTCGGTAGCGTAACTATAGGAATTATTTCGGGGGAATTTCAAAAAGGAAAAGCGGGATGCAGGAACAGCAAGGGGACTGGGGCAAAGCCCCAGCCACCGGAGGCTGCAATTTTCGATATTACGTGCTTCTTAAGCTGCGTACACACGGCCGATTTTGGCCTCACGACGATCTCACGACGATCTCAAGGCGGTCGGACGGATGGACTGATCGGATGAAAATTGGATGGAAATCTCTCGTGTGTACAGTCTTGAGGCGATCGTACGACGATCCGTTCCACGATCCGTACGACCGCCTTGAGATCGTCGTAAGGCCAAAATCCGACCGTGTGTACGCAGCTTTAGATTCAAATCAGCATAGCCAATTTGTTTATATTACGTTACTGCATGTTTACAATAGTTCCTACAACGTTTGAGCTGAATGATGCGTTTATTTTGGTTGGAATGAATGCGCTGGGTACACATGTTTTGTTTCTAACACTATCATAACAGAAGAGAAATTATCATTACCCTTTCATTATAATATTTTCAAGTTTAAAAAATTAGTAAGCAGTAAATATCAGCCTTGATGTAGTTTCGGGGGAGTTTGAACTCCTTAACCCCCCCCCCCCCCCCCTCCTGTTACGCCACTGGCAACGTTCCTTGGACACATTTGACGTGACACTGTTGAGAGTTAATCACATATGAAGCCCGAGGCCCAGTATTTTGGCGGTATCTTTGAGTATTTCAACACTACAAAGGTCCGAGAAGCACGAAATAATTGACTACGAACACGCTTTTTCATAAGATAAAGATATTTCTATTATCGATATTTTATTTAATGCCGGATATCGAACGATAATCTTGATGATCGTGTGAATCCTGGGATCGTCGCGAAGATTGTGAAGGGGAGTACTGAGACAGTCACCGTTAACAAACTCAGCAGTACATGATCATGCACTTACCTAAATTTTGGATTCTTATTAAAGTACACTACTTTCTTTCGATTTCTATTCCACTAAATTAGAAACTTCGTTCGGAATACATAGGCCTAAATGTTGCAAATTTTAATCTTTCCACTCATAGTTTTTGCATATATTAATAAGAAAAAATATGGGGGGAAAACAAGACATGACGTCATAGTGAGGTAAACAATCACATTCAAATTAACCCATTTTCAAGTTGTTCTGTGATAAGTTCAACTTATATAAATAATATTCACAAGAAATAAGTTTCAAATATCAGCTATCAGTAATTAACACATTCAATTATCAC
Source organism: Isoperla grammatica (assembly GCA_945910005.1). Taxonomy (NCBI): domain Eukaryota; kingdom Metazoa; phylum Arthropoda; class Insecta; order Plecoptera; family Perlodidae; genus Isoperla; species Isoperla grammatica. Next base: position 11,129,558 of record OX246740.1, on the reverse strand, counting down.
AATACAAAATATTTAGTACACTTTTTTTATCGGACAATGTCCAAAGATTTTTACAACAATAAATAGTGTAGGACGTAGTTTTTCAAGGGGATGTGTTGTCAATTCATTCATAAACAGTGTGATGACGTCACATGCAATTTCATTACAACGAGACAGAAATATCATTTGGAACTTCATAGAAATCAAACAATTTACCTTGGAGAACATGTTATTATATTCCTGGGATTTTCTGATAGACCATTCTATTTTTATTGCTAGTACAAATATAAAAATGAATTATGGTTCCTTTTGTTTTGTTTTGGGGGAATGAAGATCGAATCCTGTAAGAAGCTACGTTTCAAATACAACATTTGATTATATTTTCGAAACTAAATGTTCTTGCTTTGCCAGTTACACAAAACAACGATACATTGAGTTACCACAAATGTTGCATAACTCACGCATTTCTAAGTTGCTGTGATTATTTCGTAACATAATCTGTTATGGTGAGTGATATAAAACCACAATAAGGTACGTGTTGTTGCGGACCAAGATAATACAGATACTTTCCACTCTAGAAGTTGCGCACAAATAAATAACAAGGGATCAACGAGAGCTCATGCGAACGTACAGACAAACAGCAAAGAGCTTAAGCTGAGGCGGCAAAGAGCTCCAACAACGAGGGCAGATAACTTTCTTGAGAGTTGTTGTAAATAACAATGCATTATGAACGAACATGTCCCTCGAGCGTTAGGGGAGGGGGAGGGGTAGGGGGGTAAGAGAGGAGAAGTGGGGGGGGGGGTTGGTGGTTGGAACATAACGCGCATCGGCGATTCAGTACTATGTAGCCTAGTCAGCAAACTGGAAGCGAAATGTGCAGAGAAAGTTTATGAATAGCCGCCCTAGGGTCCGCGTGGAGAATAGTGTGTAAGTAACGGACTTGATTGAGAGAGTCTGGTGGTCTAGTGGTTATTCCTGAAGCTCTGACCAATCGTATCCAATGTAGGGGGAACCGTCTTCAACTCTGGAAACTCAGTGGTCGCCATTGTTCTTTACTTGCGGAGATGAAATCCGTGTATTTCGTGATGTAACGTCCGATAGATTCTCTTCATTCAAATAAGTGATTGTTTTTAGATTAATGGCTCAATCAACATGTAAAGCTTGTCCAATCACTGATCTATATGTTGCGTATTTGAAATATCGATCTTTGATTGGTTATCGCTCACTCGTCGATGGTGTTCGGAGTCTACAGGGTTGGTTTAGTCACTTTAAATTGAAGTCCCCCATTGAAAATCAGTCTTGTTACTGTGGGTAGAAATGTGAAAATGAAATGAAATGTGAATTTATATATTTTATTTATTTTATTTATTTTATTTATTTTATTTATTTTATTTATTTTATTTATTTTATTTATTTTATTTATTTTATTTATTTTATTTATTTTATTTATTTTATATTTTTAGAGTTTCTGATTACGTAAGAATGTGTAGTGTATGAATTTTGAAATAAATAATTTTGGAGTGAGTAAAAACTTGAGTAGAAGTGAGTAGTAGGTCTAAAGCTGGATTCATGACATTGCGTTGTTCTGCGGGACAGTGCGCGATGGAGGTTTTGGGCCAATCAGGAGCGACCTCAGCTTATGCCATACGTGACATGGAGTCATTTTTACGCCGGCCATCTTGTTATAATGAGTTGATAGTTGTCACGTGAAGCCGCAGCGGCCATATTGGTCTCAAATATTATTGAAGCGTAGTCTGAATCTAGATGGTGAGCGAGTATAATTTTTAAATAGCACAAAAATAGTGTTTAGAATTAAAAATAATACACGAATTAAAGATAAAAATCACAAATTACAAAACAAATTGTAAAAAATAACACCTGATCTGAAATGAGGTGTTTTGTTTCTACTACAATTGGCTTCAACTGTTAAGTTCGGTTTACACACTTACTTAAGATTAAGGTTTTATTTGCTTAACTGTTTTACGTAGGATCGCTACCATTGGCCGGATTTATAAAACGTCGCCTCTCATTGGCTGGGCTAAGAATTTTCTGGTAGAATAGCTATCGTTGCTATAGTTTTCTTAAATCTTAAAACTTAAGAAAGTGTGTGAATGCTATAATGCTTTTGGCTTGATTTGAATTTGTTAAACCTTTAATAATTGTATAAACCGAACTATAAGAGAAAAATAATTGGAAAAGTCGCTTTTGTTTGCGAAAAAAGTCTATACATTGTTTTCAGTGTCCAACTGAGGAGGGCTGTGAACCAGACACCACTAGCTCGGCGCCCAAGTGGGCTATTTATTGACTGGACGACTGCTGCAGAGATCGCAACTCAAACTGGATACACGGATTCTCTCTAACACATGGGTGTAATTCCTACTCCCCCCCTTGAGGCTTGGGTCTATAGCAACATCGGTCCGATAACGGATGAGATTGCTTTCATGTTCTGCTGAGGATCATGTTATATCCTAGGACCTGGATACTGCAACACGAATACAGGGATTCAGAAATATTTTACAATTCCGCTTAGATTAATTAATCCAAAGGTGACTATACCTACCAATTAAAAAAGTATTATTATATTAATTATTTTGTATGTATCCCAACCGCAAGTTGTTAGGGATTGATCATAGTAGAGCTTTAACTGACACTAGAATAATAATAATAATTAATACATTACAGTTTAGAATTATTATAATTCAAACAATAATTTAAGTATTTGAATTAATAAATAAATAAATAAATAAATAAATTAATTAATTAATTATATAATTTTAGAGCGAGTAAAAAGGGGAGTAGAAGTGAGCAGTAGGTCTTAACCTTACGCTCCATGGGAGCCACTCTTACGAAGTGTATGTTTTTGCACTTTTGAAGATAGTAGGTACTGAGACTGTTTCAAATATTGACTCAAAACTAACCTAGATAGCGCTGCTAAGCAACCTCCTTTCAGCGCCATTGATGAATAATAACAATACAACAACAATGAAAATTGACAGCTAGACCACTCCTAATAGAAGTTTATTTTCTTGCCACCAGAATGCGTCTAGTGTATTTTGAGTGCTCTATACACTCAAAAACATGTTTGCAAATCGAATGTGATATTAGTGCTTGATGTCCCATGTTTTGGCAACGATGCTTATCGAGAAAGTCTGCATATTATCCGTTTACCTGGAATGAGGTACGTGCTTTTGTGTGCCAGATAATTCCAGGCTATTGAAAATACGTCGACTGCAGCACGGATTCAGTCAAATGAAGATGCTTTCAATGGACTAGAGAAAACGTCTAAAAACTAAAGGCTTTAGTTTACAAAGCTATTTAGTATGATGCAAAACTCCAAAGACATGTATTCGTATCAGAATTTGTTCTTAAAACTTTCAATTACATCTGTAAGTAAAGTATACAATGTGGTTCACATGATCAATATGTACTCGTGTTGTTTAAATAAATAAATTCACATTTACAGTCTACCCACTCAGTGACTGAACTGATTTGCAGTGGGGGACTTTAATTTAAAGTGACTAAACCAACCCTGTAGGCTTCGAACACCATCGACAAGTGAGCGATAACCAATCAAAGATCGATATTTCAAATACGAAACATATGAATCAGTGATTGGACAGTGCGAACACCTGCGGACAAATGCCAGAATCAACAAGGCCGATTCAGAACAACTTTGAATTTATTGAGTGCTTCGTTGCTAGGACGGCTCCAAATTCCTTTAATTTTAGGTAAACGGAGTCTCTACACAAAGAAATAGTCCAGCATTCATACCAAACAGTCCGCACTATAAGAAATGACAAGTGAGATTTAGGTAGAAAATTAAACGATTCTGAAAAACCAAACTGTTAAAAAAGAATAGTCCCAAATCAAGTAGATTATATTGATGTTTGGTGGAGGTGCCAGTCTGAGAGTAGCACTTTCATGATGACACCTAAAATATAACTGTGTTGGTATTACAAAACATTACAACTCATTTCATTGTTAATGTAGTACAAGGAAATTCTTCCGAAAAGCAACAATCTCAAAACTTCATAACGGTACTTCCAACGATATAAATATACGAATTTATTGCATGGACAACTGTGATAACATGTCCCTTGACGTCATGAAGCAAAATGGCGCCGAGAGTGAGTAAACATCTACTGGCAGTTACGAGTTCTTGAGCATACCACTTGATTCTTATTAATTTTTATGGTATAACCTATATGTATGCACATCAACGATTGTTGTCTGGCTTCGTAATTAAATATACAGTAGATGCAATACAGTAATTTGTTTGTCTACAACAATGACTTCGTGTACGGGATGGTGGCCGCTATGTGTAAAAACTGCAATACCTCATGTACGGGAATATGGCCTCCAACAATGTCAGTGACGTCACGTGAATATAAATAATAGTAAACTTGTTAAAAGAAAAACGCAATCAACGAAACGCATCAAAGACAGAAAAGTCGACAATACGAGTTTTGTTTGGTGAAATTCAATTGGCGAAAAACAAATCATTGGATTTCAACGAGAGTTATTTTAAAATACGCAAGCAGCCTGTTAGACTAGAAATAAATAAATTTTTTAGATACAAAGTGCCCTGAACGAAAATTCACATCATACATGCACTAATATGCAAGGTGCGTAGTTTAAGGGTACAAACGACGGACCGATATTCTATTATAGGACGTGATATGACTCACCCTGCATATTGGTGCATCCTGAGAAGAGAATTTTCTTAACAAGAAAGTGTATTTATTTCTAGCCTTACAGGTTGCCTGCTTATTTTAAAATAACTCTCGTCGAAATCCGATTATTCAAGTTCAATTCAACTTGATGATCAAAAATGTTATTGTCGACTTTTCCGTGTTTTATGCGTGATTTTTTATAACAAGTTGACTACTGTTCGCGCCTAGTTTCACGTCACCTGATTCACCCCTCCCTCCCCTTTCTCTTATCTTATCGGCTGCACTGCCGGTCCTGAGTTCGTTGTTAGTCAGTAATGTTCTGTCTTTGCCTCACAACGCACGGTTAGTGTCGCTCATCGTCTCGTGGTGACATCCACCATTTTCCTCCATGCAGCGCATCTTGCCTGCATTAGTTTTTTTTCGCAAATAACCTGGACATTATCATACAGTGTTTATTACAAGTACAAGTGCAGTTCTTATGGGTTTCCCCCGTATATCTCAACCGTCAATCTCGCTGTTGTTGCTAACTGTCGCATGTGACCTCCACGCAACGTCAGTCGATCGCCTCGCATCTCTGCAGTCCTGAGTTCGACCTCTCGCTCCAGGCATTTCATACTTCATACTTTCCTTCTATACTCGAGTATCTTTCTTCTTTTACTGTCTATGGTGGGCTTACAAATACGCCCATCTTATGCACCCAGTGGCGCACCGTCAAGTCATCACTTGGGTAAGTCCATCTATTCTCATCTCAGCTATGAAATTTCACAATCCACTTTCTCGTACTGTCTAAGTACTGGTCCTCCGCGTAAACAACTACTGTGTATATAACTATGAAACCATGGTAACAACAACAGACTGTTGAATAACTGACAATAATAACACTGAATACGGCTCCATATCGGTTATAGCTGTAAAAGAATAACATACCAGCTTGATCGAGATGATCGAGTGTCGAGTGGTGTGCGCGAGAATAAGCTCACAATCTTCAAATGAGTTAAGCTTTAATTTAGTCGAGTCGAGTCGTGTATTTTTAACGGAACGGTACCGGATCAGGTCTTGGTAGGTCAGTGTTCCCAAACCATGCTCAAACGATGCAGTACGTCCAGTGAGTTTCACACATTTTTATGCGTGAGGTCTGTAATGTTCTTATTTCATCAATACTCGTAACATTTTTTGAAATAACTATATCAACAATATGAAAACGATGTTTGAAAAATGTAACGAATGCTATGCTTTGCATATAAATTTAATAATACAGATTTATAAATAATTTAATTAAAAACGCTAAAATATTACATTTTCACTACAAGCGCCTGAAGTTTTAATTAAAAACAGAGGTAGGCTATACGTAATTTCTCTTGTCATCAACTCACATTACCATTACGTTTGATCGCGGTTGAAATTACTTTCCCTAGACCAAGAGTTGTTATCGTTTTTGTGTCTCGTCTCAAACCCACTTTTACCTTTGTGCAAGTTAAGTGGTAATATATCTAAAGTGTAGCTACACTTTTTTAATCAGTTACCATGATTAATACTATCGAAAAGTGTTTTGAAAACGATAGAAGCTCACTTACGACACGGGAAAGCTTTCAGTGAGCTTTTACCAAATTCCAATGGGCTATTTTAATTTTAGTTCAAAGTTGAACTTTCATCCTCGGGCAATAGAACGAGCTGATTCTATAAACGCGTAACGCCTACATTGTTGACAGATGATCAATTTTCTATTGCTCGCTTTTCCTCGTGTGCACACTTTCCACTTTCAACGAACGTTTTCGATTCCGCCCTAAGCCGTCAAACAGTATTACGCTGCTGAAAACGTATAAACGTCAATATATTGAAAATATTTCAAAGCTCTACGAGTTTAATAATGGATAATGGTTATAAAATAAAAATACAGTGTGTATATTCAAATTATGTACAAATATTTTTAATGATGATGATGATGATAACTCGATCTAATTTCTTCACGTCTCTGTTACTGGAATCATTCTATTCAAGAAGGTGAGGGGGGATAGATAAAAGATGAGTAATAACACAACTTATTAGCCCACCGTACACTTAGGACCTGCGCTGAACCAAATGGTCCATCTTGCTAAGACTCGTACCCAAAACCAAAGAAGTATTCAGTGACGTCACAACGACCATATTGGATACCATGATAACGTATGTTTACTAATAGTATAAATAGTATAATAGTATAAATAGAAGACGAACATTCTAACCATAGACTATGTAAGTTTTAACACGTATTTAGGACTTTCACGAGCCTTACAGCTGTGCTGTAGCGGCCATCTTGGTGGTATCTTGAGTATGTGGCCGTGGAAAACCAGTTTAAAACGAAAAAATACATCTCATTTCGTTTTAAGATAAGGTGTGAGTTTGTGTGTATGTGTGGGTTATTTTTTTTTTTTTATTGATTTGTTCTGGTAGTTCTTAATTTTCATCTTTACTTCATTGTGTTTTTACTTCATAACACTGCTTTAATGAAACATAAAAGTCTACCCGCTCATGTTATGCTTAGATCACATATGACATTAATATGGACGAAGTGACGTCACTCCTAATTGTGTGTGCCATTGTATACCATAAGAAGAGTGGACGAGCCAAGAGAGTATCTGTGTTTTGATTTTCAGTATTAATAGCAAACTAATAGTTGTAATAGTAGTAGTAGTATAGTTCTTGTAACTGAGTGGGTATACTATAAACAGAAATGTATGTATTTCATTTATACCCAAAAATCCCATTTTGTTATGATATGTAAGTGCAAGACTCCGGACTTATGATGTCAAATGTCTCTCTCAATATGGGACTGAAAAGGGTTAATGGTAGTTTAAAACTACCGTAACGTAACGGTAGTACGTTCTCATTCTCATACCTATAGTATATATAACAACTGACCCATGCGTTTTCACTGCCAACTTACTAACATAATGGTCGCAACACTATTTTTATATTCTTCTTCTTTATTTACCAAAATGCTCTTGCGCTCTTTGCAATGGTAAGAACTAAACAATAGTATGAAATTGTGGTAGGAGATTAAAACAATGATTGATTGATTATTTGGGCTTAACGTCTCATATTAAAACAATGTAACTAACGATTAAACTAAACTATAGCATATATGAGATGAAGATGAGAAAACAGATTATACAATATATTACTTACAGCTAACTGAATGTAATGAGCACACATTTTATAGCGATAATTACAAGGTATATAATAATAAATATGTTTCGTACAAACAAGAGTCAATTACATGTAAAAAGTAAAAGTACGTAAGAAATTAAATTTTTTTACGACAAGGTTTCCTTGCTGTTCTCCTCAGTCACAAGGCAAATGTTGGGATTGAGTCGTTCTAACAGCCTTCGTACATGCCTTCCATGTACCGCAATACCTATAGGGACATGAATCACCTGGACAAGTTTCCTAGGAGAAATAATTAATATTATCATCTCCCAGGTTGTAATACCCATAGTAAGTCTGCTACTAAGCCGATTTCCTACGAAACACATTTTTATTTTAATGCATATTATAGTTTGTATTATATGATGTCATTCTTCACAGTTAGTTATTTCACGGAACTCATATCCCAAAAGAAAACCAACAGTTCAGTTCACCTCCCTACCCTAAGCAGTATTTACACAACCCTGAATGGGTATATTTATTGCATTACAACCACCACTAATCTTTTAGTTACAGAAAGACATTCCGCGGGAAATATAGCCGGCACACTGGCAACATATTTCGGAATTAACGTCATAGGGTGATTTATTCTCTAACGTCCGGTTGTTTTCGTAAAAGGATTTGTATTTATGGCGAGACGTAAAGTTATTTACAAACACAACAGTGGGAATTTCCTCTCTGACGCGCAGAACTTCCAATCGAAGGACGTCTGGCGTCGCGTCGGAAGTTAACACGCCATTGTATCAAACTTATGCCCGACAATTACTGAGGTCATTTATATGATAATTGTCTCCAATTAGGGGTCATACGGGTACCAAGCCGCACGTATAGAAGTTTACTGGTGTTTGCCACTAGCGATTTAAGGTGCAATAAAACGGGTGGGAAGGGAAAGGAGGTATAAGAAACCTCTCAAATATAAACCTGATTTACTAGAGGTGACTTAGCAGTAGCATGCGTACTAATTCCCGAAGTAGTAATAGGTTCTATTCAAACCCCCCCCGCCGCAATCGGCAATTGTGACTGGAGATTTGCTTCAATACTTCAACAATAATTTATTTCTTTATTTCTTTTTTTCTTTATTTACCTAGTTACTTACTTATTCATTCATTCATTCATTCACTCATTCATTCACTCACACACTCACTCACTCACTCACTCATTCATCCATCCATTCATTCATTCATTCATTTATCTATTGATGTATTTATGAATTTATATGTTTGTTTGTTTGTTTACTTATGTTCTTATAAATCAAATACAGCGGCTGGCCATTTTGAAGTGTGATTCAAACATGCATAATAAAGTAATATTCGGCCAAAACTGTGATTGGACCTCACATAATCAATATCCATCGATCATTTCTTCCCAAGTATCGGACTACGTTATTAAGGTGATACAGCTGGAGGTGAATGGTGATACACCTTTAGGCGATACAGCTGGAGGTGATACAGCTGGAGGTGATACAGCTAGAGGTGATACACCTTTTAAGCTGAACAAAGCCCCAGAGGGTCCCTGGGTTATTTACCACAACCAATACTATTACATAAAGAAATCGAACCTTCAACCTTCCACACAGGTAAGCCGGAACACTTACAAGACGCATTTTAATAATTTATTAAGGTAAATGTTGTACGTAAATTACTTTTTGAAGAATCTAGAGCGCTCTCAGACCTCGACCTCGAGAGGAACGTTAATTATCGGTTTTCTGAAGTAGGTCTACGCTCGGAGCACTCGGAGCGCTTTCAGAGTAAGTGTAGCGGTGTTGCTTTGGGGATGCAGCCGACTCGTCAACCCAGTTAGTGGACCAACCACTATAGTCCACCTTAAAACGGCACCAAGCAAATATAAATCGTTATTTTTAAGGGTATGTATGCCCTTATAATGTATATTATTATGCGTAAGAATGCAATTTTAATTTTTCTCCTTTAAATTAAAAAATACATAAATTTGCATGTACAGTATATTATACATACCCACACAGTTACAAGAACTAATTTTCAGTAGGGGATATTTATACCATGTATTATATTTTTCATTGCTATGACGGCTCCAAATTCTTATCCATGATTTAACGTTCGAAATGTGTTAGTAAAACCTATCATTCCATAATTATAAACTTACAAATTAAAATTATTTTTTGAACATAGGTATATCAACATCTTTAAAATATAGCTCAAAATTCTCTAGGAAATCTCATTATTTGTATTTCATAGATTCTAGAGCAATACAGAACAATTTGACACAGAAACCAGGCTTGGCTCTGGGTTCGACGACCGATAGACACACGTACATTGCATTATTGGTAACAACCGTCTTGTGACACAACGTGCCAACCACCACTGCCCACTACACATTTTATGTAGTTTAGGTAAAAAGCTCTTTGTTAACTCAACATATTTCGTATGAAAAATATGATATTATTGCTGCAGTTCACACATGTTCCACACTGATTACATTTCCCTATTTATTTTCTATACGTATTTAAGAAAAAAAAGAAAACATTTGGCGTCACATTTCTGAATATCTGAATACGTCTATAGGCAAAAATCAATCGGGCAAACTTGAACAAAGAAACTTATCTCAGGAATAACCCACTAGAGATAAGAGAATAGCTCTTGCAGCCGAGTTGCTAGACGATACTTACACTGACTTGATGATGTAATCTGTTATACTTGCGTGCGTGCGTTTCTCGCCCTCCCCAGGCACCCGTGTATGTATCTGACAGGCGGTGGGTAACAAGACGTCTAACATGCTGTGATACAAACTCGATAATCGATCGTAAAGACAGGTTCAGAGTTTGCTAAGGATTACGGCTAGAAGTTGAACTTATGGAAATGTGTAATAGTGTTCACAAGAAATTTCAGATAACGACAAGGCTAGAGACAAGCGCTATGGCTGAGAAAGGATAATTAACTTCTTGTAGACAAATTAGCCCTATACATAAATTACTTTGAAAATAATAATTTGCTTTATGCCAATCAATCGGTCTTTAGAAACAACCATTCATTTAAGAGTGTATTACAACTTGCTATACACAAATGGCTATATGATGAAGATAATATAATAATAATATAATATATATATAATACTATATCAACTGTTGTAGTAAAAGGGCATTTGAGACAATTAATAGAAAAATTGAATCGTTGTAAGGTATTAAAGATATTTTATATGATTGGTTTGTCAGCTATTTAGAAAACAGGAGTCAGCATAGAGTTGTTGGTGAGCTACCATCAGATGAATAAAAAAACGGGTTTGGAGTACCTCAGGGTTCAGTTCTCGGACCTTGTAACAGTCTTTTGAACCCTGCAGTACCGATCACCCATTCCATTACCTGTACCCCTTACCTACCCCTACTGCCACGATAAGCGAGGAGATAGTGAAAGATAGCGAGACACACGAGGTCGAGAGTTCGAGCTGGAAACATCGCGACGACTGAGTTGGATTAAAAGCACGCTTGGCTACATTGCGTACAGCATAGTAAGTGCGTGGACTAAGTGTATAGAAGCACTTCTCGCGGCACTTAATTGCATTTACTTTAATGGCCGGGATTGCCGAGTGCGAGTATTTAACATTGTTTAAGTTTTGGTATGTTGTTATAAGTGACAGTCGGAAACTGATAAAAGTATACCATTGGTAATCTAATATTCAGTGGCACTCCACTGTACGTCAGTACAAGTACCAAGTGAGATAATTAAATATAAGTACAGTGACAACCACCGCTAATCATCGTCCCATATCTTCATCATCACCCCCCCCCCCCTCCCCAACGATTCTCCAAAACATCGCTTCGAGATCGCCCACATCGCCATCATCCATCGCCACCCACCCCACTGGAAACTCGTTGACGACGTGCTGAGGAATCCGGAGGATGAGGATGAGTACAGACAATCATCGTTTTATTTATTCGTTGCGCTATTGAACTCTTAAGGCTCGTGTACATCCACTTTGCGTACGTGTGAAAATTATAGAAATTATGTTAGCCGTTCCCATCGAATGTTGATAATTTTCTTAAGTAAACGTAAACCAATCAGAGCTCACGAATTTCCCACCAATAGGGAACTTACAACTGAGTTCAGAGCCAACAAATGAATCAAACTGATAAACAAACAAGGAGCTGTCAAAATAATAAAATTGTAACATTATGAAGAAAACGAGGTATGGCGATAGTTTAACTGCGCACCAGTTAAAACTTTTAATTATGGGCAACCAAGTTGTGAGAGTTTTGAATGTTTCTTGTTTGTTTTGAAGATTTATTTTCAAAATAGAAATGTATAGAAATGTTGTGATGTGGTTTGGTTTGACACTTCGATAAAGAAACAATGTAAACTGTTGGTATGTTTGCTCTCTATTGCGCATGCGCCAATTAACCAAATTCTAGAAATTAGAAAAAAGTTGGAGTTGAATCAACTTTTCGCGTCGTGAAACGTACGTTAATTTTCCTAATTTCAATGTGCATGGTTACATGTAAATTCAATATGGCCAACTCGCTAATTTCTGGAAGTTACGTACGCTAAGTGGATGTAGACGGGCCTTAAATCACGGCCAAGAAGTTTACAGGCCTAGTTATTGCCATTCATTATTATTCAGGCTAATTATAAAGTATCTAATGGACATTATCTTATACGTTCAGATTAAAGAACACTAACAGAACTATCTACCTCAATTTATTAAGTAAACTTATTTATAATATTGTTGTTTAATAAGAACTTTATTTATCGGTGGAATACGCGTCACTCGCTCTCGCGACCTGCCGAGTCGGTGATTCATCGGACGTTGATAACAGCACGCGGTATTGCGATCATATGACTTTTGTTTTGATAAGCCGGCAACAGCTGATCTACCTGGCTGAGGACATTATTTTTGGATTTAATTTTTATGTAACGTATATTGTAGTATAATTATTGGGAAAGCGTACTTTACATGAATGTATTGTTTTATGTGTGTATATGGACAAATAAACATTGTTCATGATAACTTTGTGTTTATTCCAGCTACAAGTAAGTGTACGTAAATGTAGGGAAGCACGTTCCGTACCTAATTGTAAAATGCTAAATTGGGTGGGTCGCAGAAAAAAGTGGGGGGGGGGGGGGGGATCTTTGCCGATTCCCCTTCCCCTTCCTGTGCACCTGCATCCATCTCCCACCTAATGTAGGCTATTATATCGAGAAAAAGGAAACGTATGGACATCCATGTATAGGCTAAATAGTATATAGTATCGTACGGTATTGGGGGGGGGGTGGGGGTGGTGGAGGGGGGTCTGTATGTAAATGATATCCCCCCGCCTATGCGGGTCTGGGGCGTACATACCCGAGTTTAGGGAATGCATTTGGTGGTGTAATGACGTGAGCTTTCTTATCGTTAGTCGCCGACCTACTGACTGTAAAACTAAAATGACAATGTAAAAACTGAGGAAGACCCAGACTATGGGTACTCATGTACTAGTAATATATCGCTTTTAGTAACGTGTATTACTCACGTATTAATTTTGGAAGTGGTATTATTAAGTTATGTTATGGTAGGGTGTAGTACCCCGAGGGTACCACACACCACCTCAAAAGTATTCGGTGCCTTGCCCCGAAATTTGATAGGTCGGCACGCCACTGTTTTATGTGAACCGAGACGGTTTAGTCGCTCGCTCTTAGTCAATATTTGTTATTCTTAGCTCATTTTTGTGAACCTCTCTTTAGTAACTGGTGTGTTCGGTGTGTTCTCGTGGTAACTGGTAATACACCTCTTGTGGAGTTATCCACCCACTTTGGGGACGAGTGGCTGTTTGTTCTGATTAGTGCAGAGCGATGACATCAAGCGCTCAAGGTTATGATGACAATAACGACGGGAGTGTTTGATTGGTTGATTAGTTTCTAGAAAATCTCTAGGCTAACAGGGAAGAAAGCGTTTTATCTCGAAACTTCATCAGCAATAGGAAATGTGTCAAAAGTTACGAAAAGTGATGTTCAAAGTGGAAAACTAAATGCGAAAGATAATTTTGAGGGTGTAATAGACAAAATAGGATGGAATACTTGGCGTTTTCTTATAATATAATTAGTCATTGGTTAATAATATTAAGTACCGTAAGAGAATTGATAAAAGTTTTAATAAAAATTAACACAATAAAAAACAGGAGTAGAATGACGGTGAATAGATAATTAAATTAGAAATAATATTACATGAAAAAAATATAATTTTTTTTAAAACAACGCTTATATTTCAATTATTTTGCAATCGAATATACATCGAATATCGATTAATTAATTATGATGGTTTAATTGATTATTTAGTAAATATGACAATTGATTCATGTATTGTCATTAAGAATACGTCTGTATGCAAACTTTAAGCTCAATTCGACGTTCGAAAGTGAGTGTTTTATCGATCCCCATATAAAACATCAATTAATTAATTATGATGGCTTAATTGATTATTTAGTAAATATGACAATTGATTCATGTATTGTCATTAAGAATACGTCTGTATGAAAACTTTCAACTCGATTCGACGTTGGGAAGTGGATGGAACATCGATTCCCATATAAAACATTAATTAATTATGATGAATTAATTGACTATTTTTAGTAAATATGACAATTGATACGTGTATTGTCATTTAGAATACGTCTGTCTGAAAACTTTCAGCTCAATTCGACGTTCGAAAGTGGGTTAAACATCGATTCCCATATAAAACATTAATCAATTATGATGAATTAATTGAATATTTAGTAAATATGACAATTGATTCGTGCATTGTCATTAAAAATACGTCTGTGTGAAAACGTTCAGCTCAATTCAACGTTGGAAAGTGGGTGAAATATCGATTTCCATATAAAACATCAATTAATGAACTATGATTAATTAATTGATTATTTAGTTAATATGACAATTGATTCGTGTATTGTCATTAAGAATACGTCTGTGTGAAAACTTTGAACTCGATTTGACGTTGGGAAGTGGGTTAAACATCGATTTCCATATAAAACATTAATTAATTCATTATGATGAATTAATTGACAATTTAGTAAATATGACAATTGATTCGTGTATCGTCATTAAGAATACGTCTGTGTGAAAACTTGTAACTCGATTTGACGTTGGAAAGTGGGTTAAACATCGATTTCCATATAAAACATTAATTAATTAATTATGATAAATTAATTGACAATTTAGTAAATATGAGAGTTGATTCATGTAAAGTCATTAGAAATACGTCTGTGTAAAAAATTTCAGCCTGATCGGACATTTAAAAGTAGGTGGAATATCGATTCAAAGATTCATCGATTTCCATATAAAACATTAATTAATAAATCATGATAAATTAATTGACAATTTAGTAAATATGACAGTTGATTCATATATTTTCACCAAGAATACGTCTGTGTAAAAAATGTCAGCTTGATCAGACATCTAGAAGTAGGTGGAATATCGATTCAAAGATTCCGTCCAGACAAACAAGACAAGTTAATATAAGCGTTGTAAAAATGAAACAAGAGCTCACGTTATGTAACCTTGTGGGCATCGTGGATAAAAAATAAAAGCTAATATACATATTTTGACGTTTGTTTTTTTATTTATGTATACATGATTCTGGTTGCCAATTTACATCACTAATATATCAATCATACTATTCTAGAGAATTGCCTCCACGCTACCATTTGTCTGTGGTCTAGATCTACAACACTTCCATCATGGTTCGTTTATTATATTTTCATTCCTCATGAACAAGTTATTGCAACATGAAATATTAGCTAATACAACTACATACAAACTGGAACTCCGAAGTGTGTTCCGCGGGAGTATTGTGCAATGTGCATGCTTAAGCTCACCTACCCCCCCCCCCCCTCGTTTATTTCACGCTCATAAATTAAGCTGGTAATACGGAGCAGCGTGTTTTACGTGAAACGTTTCGTTTCGAGTCATTCAAGAAGTCTAATTACATAATTAATAGGCGACATATACTGCAGTGTACGTCACGGTGAGTTCAAGCCGCATAAACTAAGTTTATTGCTACCTAACTAAACATAATTATAATTTGGAGTGTGTTAGTCATTCGTAGATGAGAGCATTAATCATATTGTATTCAGGAAAAAAATAAAAAGTGAATATGCGAGCTATTCCAATATTTCAGTGGTGGTGTTACTGAAGAAATATCGAAAACCATTTAGATTTATTTACTGATAAAATTATGAAATACTTGAACCGCGCAAAATTAATTTTTTTGAGTAGCCTAATACCTTGAGAACGCTGCACAATAATAAATAAGTGAGTAATGCCCGAATTATGGTATCACACGAACTAAATAAACTACATTAAAAAAGTATAGACTACTATTATTACCGTTTTATTTTTTATTTTTACCTTTATTTGGTAATTAGAATGTTATTGTAATTAAGTTACTTTACTTTTGCAATAACAACCACAATGATTCAAATATGTGAATTTGTTTAAATCTAGATTTTAGTTCTTACCAAACCACATTTCGGGTATTACTGTGTAGTGTTGTTTATTATGTACTTTATCAAGCTATTACTTAAAAATAACGTTATCGCGGTCGTTATAGATTGATTCATTCAATCTTTATTGACAACGGGTCAGTGACCCACTAGTGCAATACAAGTGTGACACCCAGAGCCTTTGCTTGGTGCCCAAAAATGCCAAGGATAACAGATAGTCACTAAGAGTAACGACTAGTCGTTTCGATCCACCTACGGACCTACTACATTAACGAATGAATGAATGCAACGACAACAGTAACTTTCACCTGATTGGTTCTCGCAATAAAAATCTAGTTTCTGATTGGATGAACTAGAATCTGGATTCCATAAGAGTTTAACTTGTAGCCATAATCCTTAGCAAAGTCTGCAACTGTGAACCCGTCTTTACGCACAAGTTTAGTGAGCTATCACCTTTCATTTAAAATAAGTTTTGTTCTATCCCAGTCAGATAGTATGCTTTTGAACGGTATTTTCAACAAGTGTATTGATCGACTGAACTAAAGATATTTATATGTTAGATGTATAAAAATGTCGATACTAAGTTATGTCAGTAGAGAAGTTTATCCTGATAGTAATTAACACATCCTTGTTTATGCTTGACTGTTGAATAGAACTAACATCGTGCTCACTCACCGGCAAAGATAAATCAAGGATAAGACAGATATCATCTCTTTGGACTAGTTCGTCACTTCCTGGTTGTGTCAATCTAGCAACAATTGATGTTTCTTCAATTTGTTCGCAATAGTTATTGAAACTTTTAAATACTTAATGCTAGATGAAGAGGATTCTGAAACAATATTGGCGTATATTATCGGCTTCGCTAACGCGTACTATAACTGTAGCGTAGGATCTTTCAAGTTTAGAGCTTACAAAGATCACGTGTTCTATATTGTATAAAACACGTATGACCAGGGGGGCTATTCCTGAAAGTTGTCACGCCTCACTACTACGTAGTTATCACTTGATATTGGCTGATTGCTGTGGCGGACCGCGTGGAAAACACTCATTCAGTCAATAGCAAGTGATAACATCACTCTAGGTGAGTCATGTCACCGTGACTGGTTTTAGGAATAGCCCCCTTGGCCTGGGTAACCTGATTCTTTTTGAAGAATCGCGTCATTGCTATGTTCACTCACCAGGAACTCACAAACTTACCCGAAGAGGTGTTGATAAAGAAGATATCTTTACTATCCTTGATGTATGTGTGTTGGCGAGTGTACACTACACTTCGTTCTTCTTCGGTTCTGCTCGGCAACCATGCCATATACATAAAGAAGTTACATCATTTCTCATGTCCTCCCTCCAAAGAAGTCTTTGTGAGTATCTTACGGAGGAAGCTCTTTGAGGGATCCTCCCCCCGGCTCTGACGTCATAATAACGTTGTCAATCAGAAGCGCGAGAGCATCATCGCACTTCTGGAATTGAGGCTCTATTCTTTCATCGAAATAATATCGAGAAAAGCCCCGCTGAGCTGAGCCGTGGGCAATCCCCCCCCCCCCCCCCCCCCCACCCCCTTCCAACGGCCCCTTTCACATACACCGACTGAGTAGAAACGGTGTATTGGAGAACAGACTTGAAAAGATTCTACCCAAGCAAGTAGGATGATTGATAATTATTTGGTGACGATGAGCAAAAGTGAAACTGACAGAAATTCTGATTGAAAAGTTTCTGAGGCTGCAACTTTTTTTACTAACAGGCGTGGAGGCCTGCCTACTTCAACACCCGTTCTATTGATACCTAAAGAAAGAGTGGCTAGTGACGATGAAGTTCAGCAAATTCTTAGTTAAAAATCAACCACGGCTACAACAATGGACGTATCGAAGTATTTCATTTAGTTTGTTTTCCAATGGCTGCACTGGACCGCACTGAGTGCACCTTTAACAAATTGAACAACAATACACGACAATACAATACAATAGACGTACTCAGTGCAGCCCACTGAAAAACCGCATAACGTTTATTACATGGAATGAATAAACTAATGTCACACAACACAATCTTACTTCAAAAACGTTTTTAACACTATTAATATCTATACATATATTATTATCCTTAGTATGTTAGATCCTGCCTTGTGGTCACCCGATGTACGTTGGACAGCAGACAATAAATTGTTTTTATATCTCTTTATAATGAGAGAGAGAGAGAGAAAAACAACATTATAATAATCCTTGACAATATTATTTTTTATCAATACTTAAAAGGCTTCCGCCAATATGTTACAAAATCATTTATACAACAACATATTCAAGGAGTATTATAAAATATTTACAATATTTTAGTTTTTGTTATTAAGCGAGAAAAACATCCAACCTGACATGGTTTTCCATTGTCCAAAGAGTAGAATTACTAGGGTGGCTTCTAGAAATCGGCCACGACCGTACAAACAGGAACACGACGCAAAGAAGACACACACGAAGACGACGCAAGTAAGATATCATATCCATATACAGTGTATACTATAAAAAAAGACTATGAACAGTTGTACTTATAAGACAGTAACGATTGAAGTTGAACAAGGTACTTCATGGAAATACTTGACATTTCATCCGTATTGTTCGTATAACATGAAAATATGTATGATTGTGATACATTCAATACAAATAATAATAATAATAATAAAATTAATAATTTTGGACCCTTTTGTTTCAATCGCGAGGAGCAGGGGGGGGGGCACAACATGGAGAAGGGAAACAGATTGCAGCGCTACCTCTTAGCAGTAGATAGAACTAGACCTACGTTATTGAACTGATAGAGTGAGCCACATAACTAGAACAGAAAAGTCGGTAAAAAGGTTGCACTGTACAGAGCACTTATGCCCCTGTGCTATCCAGCAATATCGAACGCCAAACAATATTTTCCGATCAAAGTTTCTAGAGTTGCTAAACCTCCCACATTTCCCGGGAAATCCCGTTTTCCACAATAATTTCCTGCTTCCCGTATCTACTATGCACGGGAACCACTTTTTTCGTATTTTCAGCATTGGGAACAAAACGATAGTTTACTAGCATCGGTAGACCTACTCTCACACTTAAAAACGAAGCATGAAAAGAGAGGCAAAAACACCATGAGTGTTTACCAATAAAAACAATTCGATACTTAAATTCTTTCAATTTAATAATTAACTTGCCTTTGCTTTTAAAAAAGCAATCCCATCAGAATATATGCACAAAATATTTTCTGGGCACTTACGTCAGGCAAAAGAATCTTCGCCTTCGGCCCTCACACCCCGTCAATTTTCCTCTGAATATTCTTGAAGCATTCCCCTATTTTCAAATTTTTCCACGGTACAATATCTAATCCAACTTACTAGTTAATGACAATTTGCTCTAATGACAACTAGGTTTTGCAGAGTATAGAGGTTCCGAAACTCTAGCACGCACGGCATGTTAACACATCAAATGTATTTCTTTCCTTCCATTTAATGATTATTCGTGTAGCTTTACGTCTCTATTATTGCAGTCATCCTATCATTACAGATAACGGCTATATCATGCTATTCGAGACGTTTTCCTTCCATTCCATTTTTGTTATTGCTACAGATAATTCTCGAGATGATGCAAGTGATGTAACAACAAAGCGGATGGCTTTATTTATAGGCCTATTGTTATTGCGTTTTAAAAATGGATTATATTGTAATTACTCAATGATGATTAATCATTTTAATGTAGCCAGTCTGTTTGCATACAGCCCTTTAATTATTATTTATTTCAAAATGTAATGACATAATACATAATATACAGTACAATTCGGAACAAGATAAAATAACGATACAAACGCCACAAAGTATGTCTAGTTGGTCTAGATGCATAGAAATTACATTTTTAATAATAATAATTTAGAAAACTATGAGTGTACCTACATTTTAATAATTATAATATTTATATGTGATCTTGATTGACGTGTGTAGGTAAAAGTTCAAGAAAATGATAACGCATGCAAATGATTGTCTTCAAACAGAGTTGACGCGTTCTTTGAAAACAGTTGATATATCAATCAAAGGACATCTGCAATATTGCAACATGAAGTGTCTGAAGAACGTAAACAAATGTCTACAGAGTAGGCCTACCTCAGTATGGCCACCGTGCGATACTGGAAATGACGTTATTGCAATAAAACAGTTCCTTAGCAACAAATCCTATACTTTAACCTAACTTGACGGTTGACTGTGCATCTGCCCTAGTCTCCATGTTAAATTGTTGAAAACGTGTAGATGTACAAAAGTCGTTAATGTTTTTTAAAATACTTGTTCCAAGTCAGTTGCGTCAGTTGCGTACCAAATGCATTAAAATTATTTAAAGAGATCAAAAAATGTGAGTGGTCCTAGAAATAATTGACATTTTGATCAACTAGACAGTTTGATTTTTACGCGTAGAATATGCTTGCTGCAGTCAAAGATAAAGGTGCATTCACAATCTTTACTAGTACTATGGTTTAATGATTAAGACTAAGCCACAGGCTTCTTTCATTGGCTGGGAGGAAGAATACTGTGCTCTGATAGGCTGTGACTAAGAAGGCTAAGTTGACTAACGAATTGAAATTTGTTCAATTTCTTAGTCAAGTCAAGACAAACCTTAGTCACAGCCAATCAGAGCACAGTATTCTCACTCATAGCCAATGAAAGAAGCCTGTGGCTTAGTCTTAATCATTAAACCATAGTACTAGTAAATATTGTGAATGCACGGGAACAAGTTCTCGAAAGGAAGTTTGCACAGGTGGTATAGTTTAGCTTGTATATACCAAATCATCCTCCTTCGCCGAAATCGTTATGACAGTTTAATCAGCAACATTAATGTGCGAATTAAATTTAAGTTCAATGCAGTACACTTAGTGCTACATATATATATATATATATATTACCACAGATAAATAATTACTAATCTAACTTCGCGCGACTTCCGATCGTTATTTCGTAATTCCCTCCACATACCTCACAGCTGTTTTCTTTTCACCGCTGTCGCCAACACACGAAAAACACAGTTTCTACACAAGTTCCGTTATCGTCGTTGTGTCGTGTCCTACTTCTTACTAGGAAATATTTTCTTTCTGATCATGGCAAGTGGAGGCTATGACAGTTTTAGTGTGACTAGCAAGACTGGAGCCGAAAAACATCCAAGAAAGCATGAAATGTTCATTCAGTATGGAACGGCAGGGTTTCGAACACGGTAAAATAATATGTCCTACTGTTGCTAGGCTAGCCCATCCAACACCGCTAGGCCTACATGGTTGGCATATGCTAGGCCTAGGCCTAGTGTCATCGTGTCACGATACTATTTAATTTATTCATGTGTTAATTATTGCATAATATACTTCCATATCTAAAAAACCCAACAGCAATCACATAATAATATTGTGTATTGGATTGGAAGGCTACTTTTGCCAAACATAAAAATAAAAAGATGTAAACAGTCGAAAATGGTTTCATAGTTTGGTAGTACTGATTATCAGTGTGGCTAACACTTCCAACTCGAAAGTTACTAGCCTAGCGTATTTGTAAAGATCCCGCTAAATTTAAGTTCCTTATTTAGAATTGAATAGCCGAGCTCATCATAAAATGCTAATTTGCATATTTTTATGTAGTGATGATGTCGAATTCTGATTAACAAACCCAGAGTTTTCGTTCATTATGTTAAGGAGGGAATAGGCCTAATGCTACGTGTTGAAATAACCAGTTTTTACAATTATTCGCCTAAAATAGCTCTGCTGCGTATTTTGACGCTAGTCGATTAGCCTAGTGTACTAATGTAATAATTAGAGACAATTAAATACAACAATCATTGATTGTTGTTAGCTACTACTTCTAGTACTAGGCCTACTACTAAAGACATCTATCTGCATGATAAATATCCCAAACACTGTTTTAGATCATCAAAAAAGGTAATTTTGATTGACTACGTATATCACGCAATTCTAACGCGCTTGGGATGAAGGCGCCTTGCTTTCAATCGGTAGCCGAGTGAGGAATCTGCTCCGTATATCACGTCAATCTGAAGCGCCCTTATCTACACCGGCTGCGAATTCAGCCAATCACATCACAGGCCGTGCATCGCGGAGCCGCGTTGACGTGTATATCACTTAAATCAAAGTGATTTCTAACCTACAACTCGCTTGCCCAAGCGAGTTGGATCGCCGCCGCCTTGAGGTAAATTCGACGTGTATACCACACTCTGCAACCGATTGGAACCAAGGCGCCTTCATCCTAGGCGCCTTAAACTTGCGTGATATACGTAGTCAATGATGTAGCAAACATTTTAAACATTAATCTTCTCTAGTGGTGTTTCAAGTACTTTCCTGGATGGTAACTGGACCCGATCAGTAAAATTATCACATAGGCCTAGACTACTACGAGTACATAATAGTAATTACTAAGCTGCTATAATTTTAAATGTTGTTTATAGCGCGGAATACTTGGACCATGTTTTGTACCGCATGGGTCTCCTAGCTGTACTTCGATCAAAAGCGAAAATGGCAACAATTGGAATGATGATAACTGCATCGCACAATCCAGAATGCGACAATGGTGTAAAATTAGTGGACCCCCATGGAGAAATGCTTGAACAATCATGGGAAGAATTGGCTACTAAGTTGGCAAATGTTGATGATGCTGATGTGGGCAAGACCCTAGCAGAGATAGCGGCTTCTCAGAAAATCGATATGGCAATGCCGGCTTCTGTGTTTTTAGGACAGGACACAAGGTATAGTAATTACCAGGGTTGAGCAAATTTAAAGTAGATCACAGGTAGGCCTAAATTGTTGAGTCTAGTATAACAATACTGTACTGTACTATATAGTCAGTCTTGGGTAAATTACTTTTGAAAAGTAGTGACATTACTTTACTCATTACCTTTCATTAAAAGTAATGAAGTTACTTTACTAATTACTTAATTCCTAAAGTAATTGCATTACTTTACTTTTTCCTCCGAAAAGTAATATCGTTACTTTTGTAATTACTTTTGCCATCTTATCAATATTATGGATAAGATATCGTCGAATTTGGTATGTCATCAAATTATTTGTAAATGTAGATGCATTCTGAAACGTGGTGCAAGCCTGCACAATGGCAGGCTGTGTTAGGTTAGGTCACGTTAGGTTTTTTCGAATATCTCGGCAACTGTTCATCGGGACCGTATCCTGTGATCACACTCGTTGTTCTCTAATAAGGAACAAATTTGTTTGGGAGATTTTTTGTCGGGAGTAACTTGCGGGAGTAACTTGCTCGGGTACTGCGGCTGTATAGTGTATATATATGTGGTAAGAGTAGGCGGTCCTTTTTCGGGGAACTTTTCAAGTAACGCGATCCGTTTCTTGACAAAGGAATGTTTATTTGTGAAAGGTCATATTTTCGGGGACGTTCCCTGAACGAGTACTTTAACTGTAACCTAACGAAAAGTAACGCGTTAGTAACGTAAAAATCACGTACAAATGTAATGAAATTACTTTACTCGTTAGTAATAAATCATTGTAACGGCGTTACCATTTCCGTTACTAAAAAAGTAATTTCGTTACAGTAACGCGTTACTTCCGTTACGTTACTACCCAAGACTGTATATAGTATAGGCCATTTTCCATGCACTTTAGTGGGCACTGACATATCCTCAATCAACATACAACTTCCTCAATGCACAGCCTTTTCGACAGGTCAATTCGCAATGGAACTTCGGATTGAACCGACGTTCAAGAAGGTTGTGCCTCAATGTAACCCTTCAAATGATTGAAATTACAAATTATATTCGAAAAGGCTGTGTAGGCCCTATTCAAGTATGGTTTAGAAAGGCGGCCGGAGTTCAAAGACGGCGAAAATATAATACCCTAGGGCTATAGACATAATAATACTTTACTAATGAATGAGTAATTGCGTATGAACTAAAATGTAGGCCTACCTATATAGACTATAAAAGTAATTATATTATTATGGATGATTGACTTTGGGGCCTGCATTGACTTCAATTTGGGATTATTGTTTAATAGATGTGGGGTTTGGGACAAAAATTATTTGAGCATGTTCTACTGAACTGACAATGTATATTTCCATTACAGGCCAAGCAGTACCAGTTTGTCCATAGCTGCACTAACTGGAATTGCAACTTTATCAGGACAAGCAAATAATTTCGGTATTGTCACAACGCCTATGCTTCACTACTTTGTTGTGTGTGAAAACACCAACAATTCTTACGGGCAACCTAACGAAGAAGGATACTTTGATAAACTGATAACAGCCTTTAAGAAATTAAGAAAACAGGTAGGGATATTATATTTTTATATATATTTGTTTTTTTCATTTGCTTTCATATTCAATTACAAAACTGATTAATTATTAATTTATTATTAATAATAAATTAGAACTAAATTGACTCAAATATATCAATATGGTTTTATTTGCAAATAGTAGGTATGTTTGTATGTTAACATACAATTATTAAAATGTACCAGTAACTTGAAGGCATTATTTTCAAATTATTTTAATTATTTTTATTGGTAGGCATATAGGGCCTAGTCTAAACATCACATTAAAAAAAAAATTATAATTAATAAAGACACCAAGTCTGACAAGCTCAGTAGGTATCTACAAGTTTCATGCCCTAGATAACGGTGGCAAACCACCACTCAACGCGTCACAGTTGGAACTGAGTTAAAGTGTTTTAATTAACGTAACTTTGAATTAAATTAAAATTATATTTACTTTATCCCATGTATATAGAACACAACAAATAAGGACTATACTCCAAACGTAATACTGGATGGTGCTAATGGTGTTGGGGCAATAAAAATGAAAATAGCGCAGAAGCTTCTTGGTGACGATTTACATGTGGACATACATAATGATGGAACCGTTGGAAAACTCAACCACATGGTAAGGAAACATTATTATGTTTATTTTAATTTAATTTAATTTTAATTTTAATTGGTTAAGAAATAGGGTTTAAAGGACCAACAGGTAGCGCACTGTTGTCCTTTCCCTGTAATTCTTTTTCTTTCAAAGGGTGACATTCTTTGGACTTCCGTTATTATAAAATTGACAACTGTGTTTTTCTAGTAAATCTTGGTTTACAAGCCAATTATAGTGGTTCACTACACAAACATGGGGCATTTCTACTATGAGCAGACAGACAGCATGTATACATGCCAATGGATATTGTTTATTTAGTTTGAATTCTTATTTCAGCTAATAGAGTTTTCCAATTTATAGTGTGGAGCAGACCATGTGAAGGGACTACAAGTACCGCCCAGTGGAGTCCCCTTGGTTGTCAACGCGCGTTGTGTTTCCTTGGACGGGGACTCGGACCGGATTGTGTATTATTACATCGACAGCTCAAACGTGTTTCATCTTTTGGATGGAGACAGAATTGCTACATTGGGTAACTAAAATGCCCCTGTACTGCTAATGTGTAGTTTACACAAGTGGTTAAGAAGGGTTAATGACACTTGAAATCAAACTACAGGAATCAGAATCAGAAAAATGTTTATTCAAAAAATGCTTATTACATTGGTTTGTTAATCAGTACAATAACAGCTCATAGTTGAGGTCAACAAACAAACAAATACTAACAGGAAAACAATGTTGGCGTCCACACACAGTGCTAAGTTTTAGCATGGACTTATAAAAGAGGAATCGTATATGCGTATTCAAACCATGTTGCACATCCAGATAGTTGTAAGTCCATGGTTTTAGTTCCAGTGTTACAGTGTCCTAAGCCTTGTATCAAATACTGTAATAGACGCTATCATCGCTTAATACAGGAAACTGGTCCCGTTTAACATTGAGCGCATGGCGACACAAAGTCACGTAGAACCTAGGCGTAGCCGCTAGATAGCCGCTAAATTGCAAGCCAGTCGATAAAAAAATTTGGCAGCTTTAGATGTAGCAAGTGAACTTCTTTGCTACAACTCAGTGCCTATATAGTTAGAGCCCCATGAAATTAGCATTATTTTTCAAAAAATGGTGATAAAAAAATTAATTATTTTTTTATTGAGATTGTTCATTTGACAATATGGATACAATAAAAACTAAAATAGGCCTGGTAACCAAACAGAATTAGTGGTATGGAATGTTCAGAAAATCGACAAAAATAGATTATTTTCGCATTTTTTACAATTGTTACTTAAACTCCAAAAAATTCACCGTAATTAGTGTGAATTAGTATATTTTGCGCTTATCGCATGAAATGAAGTTTTTTTGCATGAATTCGCAAGGAAAAAAAGCTTTTATTTGGTGCATAACCCTACCAAAATTCGAGAACTTTCGTAAAAAATTACAGTGTTCAGTGTTCACTTTTATAGTTAATGCGAATTTCATGGGGCTCCAACTACAGTGTAGTCGTCGTACAACAACTTCGGTAATGCTTCCGTCACGGGTGGGTGAGCAGCAGCCAACCAGCGGCCGTAGCTAATTGAAATACCTGCTCGGGTTGGCCGAGACCACAAAAAACACGTCATTGATTGATGATGTAAGCGTTCCCGTAGTTGCTGTACGACTACTATAAAGAACCTACTAAAATCAAGTTTCTAACCTATGGAAATTTATATAAATGCCTTTCTTAGACCGCTTAACCTTAAACCATTAAAAATCTACATAGTACCTCATCAGTTTTGTAAACCCATCCCATCATAAAATAAAAATGTTTTAGCTATACACTTGACTTATTTATTAGTTACTAGATTTAGACTCGAGAACCATGATAATCTTTTATGACCATGGGCTTACATATTGTGAAATAACAATAAGTGGGCCAGAATAGATATTAATTAATAATTATAAATACAGGTCTAACTTTTTGAATGGTGTGTAGCAATTTTGAGACGATATTAGATGATTATTTTGTATGGCT
This sequence comes from Isoperla grammatica, assembly GCA_945910005.1. Taxonomy (NCBI): domain Eukaryota; kingdom Metazoa; phylum Arthropoda; class Insecta; order Plecoptera; family Perlodidae; genus Isoperla; species Isoperla grammatica. The sequence continues at coordinate 11,102,409 of OX246740.1, read as the reverse complement.
TCATAATCATATTACGACAACCGTTTTGACTTGTCTTACATTTTTGTAATACTTTATTTAATACTGGATGAAAGAGAGGCCAAAAGACTGGTATGTACTTATATGATAGGTAGAAGGATAGACCATAATATGTTGTTATTTAATCTCTCTACCACAACGGTCTACTAGACTATTCAGGTAAGCTGTTGGGGTTCAACAACCTTCAACCTATCATTGTATTATATATATATATACATGGTATTGGAAATAATATGGTCCTGGTTTAACAACTTTTTAGTTTTTAATCTCATCTGTACCTACTAAATTTTAAATTGAGAATACACAATTATAAACTATATTTTCATAATTGACCTCTTCTTCTTCTTTTCTTATACCCACAATTGACATCTCATGTCATTACCTATTATGTGATGATTTGCTTTTGTTCCATAAAAAATCCCAGTAAATAATGAAATAGTAATGCTAATATATCTGCTTGACAGTGGCCGGATACTTGATGGATTTGGTACAGCAGAGTGAACTGGCGTTGCAACTAGGGTTGGTCCAGACTGCGTACGCCAACGGAAATTCTACGAATTACATCTCAAAGACACTGGTAAGTGTTTGGAAATGTCTGGGGGAGTCCACAGAAGTTTTACTGTTCATGTTAAGATTTCAAATTAATTCTCACATAGGTGTAGGCCTAGTTAAACATGAACAAAATGATGTACCGGTAGGCCTACTCTTAAATTTTATTTCATGATCTTGAATTGATTACTGTACTATGGTTCCAACATGAAACATTACATGCTTTTACCAGTTGCCATGTTTGTTCATTGAAAATCTCCGATTGACGGCTAAATCTCTGGACAAAACGTTTGTGGTTAATCTGGGTGGTCTCGGCAGCCAAAGCTGTTATCAATCGACAATAATAAATACAAAATAAGAACCATCATTGAAACAAACTACACTGAATATATATACAAAAAAAAAGTAAGGATGCATTACGATAAATAGATTGATTAAATTCATATCGATAATCGCATTTTTTCCACAATATAGGCCTATCACGATTAGAATGTGATGGGGAACTGTCATGTCCGATTAGTGTTGTTAATTGGAACTGGAAAGGTTGTTCAATTGTTAGCTCAGACGGGATTGTTAGGATTTCGGTTTCGAAAAACTATTTGCATTTTTGTTATTGAAGTCCGAATGGATAACAACAACAAGAAAACAATTAGCAACCCCTGTCAATCACCCCTCTATGTTAGCAAAGCTTTTTTTACAACCGTTGAGTGAAGAAAGCTTGAATGTCAAGATTGAAGATAGTGACACAATTCCTTGTAAACCTATAGGCCTAAGGAGAATACATATAAAGAAGACTTTAGAGGGTACACAGACAGTCAAGTCAGTTCGAAACCGTGCCATTTCTCCTACTCGCAACTGGGAGCGAAACCCATTATAGTTTACTTACAAAATGACGGAAACGGGAATTAACTTAAAAATAATGTATTTTGTAATATTTAATTTTCGACAACCCATCCCAACCCGGCAGTCAGCAGTCAACCACCCTCCTCCCATGGGTTTTCCAATTAGTCGCACACTCAGCTAAAAGCATCCGCTAGCCTTGTGTCGACACTGGTCTCTTTCAATAGGATACAGGATGAATGGGGGAATGAGTGAAAGTTTTATTGGTTGTTGTATTTATGGAAACTGACATGTTTCGATAATAGCCCGACTGGACCCAAAACCCTTCCAGATCCACGTTGTCAATACGATGACACTAGACAATGCAGTGTATAGGCCTACTCTTTTTTGTTTACTTTTGCCTCAAAAGTTTTAGTGCAGCAGAGTGGCAACAGCATGTTGTTTAGGTCTGGTTGTAGGCTCATTGTTAAAATGTATCTTGTAAACCATTTCAAATTATATTGTAATGCATTTATTCTTTGGGTTTGAGAAATTTAAATTACTTATGGTCGGCATTAAACATGACATATATTCGAACGGTTGTATTCCTGGGCTGTTTCGTCATATCGGTGATTAGTTTATCTTACTCGACCTTTCGCCACCCATGTTGGTGGCTTTCTCAAGACTGGTGGAACAGCCCGGAATACAAGACAGTTCGCAACTACGGGTTGTAAAAGTCTGCATCAACTTATGATGAACAATGAAGAAACAATGTATTTAAATTTAAAATGTTGATATTTTATTAAAAAATGAAGTGCGTGTTTTCTATTTCAGAAAGTTCCTGTAGCTTGTGTTTCTACCGGAGTGAAACACCTCCATCACAAAGCCCTAGAGTTTGACATTGGGGTGTACTTTGAAGCCAACGGGCACGGGACAGTTGTGTTCAGTCCGCAAGCCATGAAAATGATCAAGAATGCGATTACGGATAACCGGTAAGATTATGGTTCTCCATGCCCAATCCCATTTAGGTCATTTAGGCCCCTACTTGTCTTGCATTTTAACCTATTATCGGTTTCACTCCCAGTTGCGAGCGCGAGAAATGGCACGATTTCCAACTGACCGACTGTTTGTGTAACCCTACTAAAGCCTTCTTTATGTTTCCAAGTCCTTGCGCCATTCATTATCTTGTCATTCAATCTTTCTTCAATCAACAACAATTTTAAAAAGAGCTTTGCTAACATAAAGAGATAATTGATAGGGGGTTGCTAATTGTTTTTGTTCTATCCATTTGGACTCTAATAACAAAAATTCAAATAGTTTCTCGAAACCAAAATCTAACAATCCCGTGTGAGCTAACAATTCATATCATATCTTTTATTCATCCTTTGATCATGTGTATTTTCACGTAGATGTATTTTCAAGTAGATTTAATAAAGAGCATACCTTCTGGTGATATCCCTGGACTAGTCTTCACCTGTGCTTCCCTCCGTATCATCATAGTCCGGTTTATATTCGGGCGCTGTACGAATGGGAGTACAGTTTGTTGATGACCTCTCGGGGTTGTTGTGATGTTACCCTCAGAGGTCGTCAACAAACTGTACCCCCATCTGTACCGCGCCCGGTTATATATTGGACTATGATGATACGGAGGGAGGCACAGTTGAAGACTAGTTCGGGGATATCACCGGAACATATGCTCGTTATTAAATCTATTTGAAAATACATCCTGGGTTAATGTGGGTGTACAAACATATAGGATAGTTTCCTTTATGAATATGCTTAAGCTGTCCCCGAGAGCGTGTACAGTGCAAGCGCTTGTGGGGTGGCAGCAGAAAAGAGTCAGCAGCTCTGTTTGGCCACACCGTTTCCTTGGGCACCCCTGGTCCCTCCGCTGCCACAAGAGACTGTCTTGTCCTGTTTCGTAATCCCGGGATACAGCGGGAGAAACCGGCGGCAGAAGGTTCCTGCTGTCGTGGCGGTCTGCGTCCTGAGCAACAACCTCCAATCAACCGCACTAATCGTACATGACAGTTCCTCATCACATTACCACATTTCACATCTTACCATCAGCAGTTCCAAAACTGCTAGCTGTACAGCCTGGGCTAGAGACACACCAACTAGTTTTCATAGCCTGACGTGAGCGCAGCTCAGAGTGAAACCGTTAAGATATGACTCTGATTAATAAGATAGTATTGGCACTGTATAATGTTTGTTGCAATGTTATAGACTGTCCGCAAAGGTTCGTGCGGCAGCCGAGAAACTGTCCAACGTTATGGACGTCATTAATCAGACGGTTGGCGACGCAATGTCGGACTTGCTTCTCGTTGAAACCATTCTTCACGCTCGAGGATGGAATATTCAACAGTGGGAGGAAACGTACACTGACCTACCCAACAGACAACTTAAAGTTGTTGTCAAAGTGAGTTGTTCATTGAATTTTCAATGTGGTACGTCTATAGGCCTAGTGCTATGAGCGGCAGCAAAGTAGAATGTTTTCAAAACACTCGGTGTAACCACCAGAAGACATTTTTACCGTCATAAAAAACCATCTAGAATGGAGATGATTGTACATTTTCAAAATACATACAGACTTATGAAATCCTACAACTTTCATCAACATCTGGAATTAGTGTTTGTTTGTATCCCTGGCAATAAATGTAGAATGCATTTAAAAGTGGGACATTTACCTAAGTCTACTGGTTCAACAAAAATCTAACAAGTAAGTATTCTGGTGGCACTACACCTACAGCCTTAAATTCAAATTTTAAGGGACCCAAAAGACCCAAATTTAGATAACAAAATTTTGAATTAAAATTATATTATTATATAATTATCCCATACCAAACTCTCTGGGTGGACTTCATCACTAGTTTCAATGAAACATAAATCTGAATTAATGAGGGACTACTGGACATTTTGTAGTTAGCTAATGTCTAGAGATTGCAAATGAAATTACACATCACTTCGTATGTGCTGTCTACAAATTGGGCAGCATTGCCAGAATGTTTGGCCTATTACTGAAGAATTAACACATCTGTCCGTAGGATCGCAGAGTGATCGAAACAGCGGATGCCGAGAGGAAGTGTGTAGCCCCAGTAGGACTTCAACAGGAAATTGACAAAGTCGCTTCCTCTTTTGAAAGTGGCCGATCATTTGTAAGGTACGTAACTGAACTTTGAACACTATATTATACAGGGCTCGAATTTTGTAAATTTACTCATCCAAAAATAGAAAAAAACACGTCTAGTTCTACTCATATCCTACTATTAGCCTACTATTAACTCGAATACGCAATTTCAATTTAAACTAACCAGCACAAATACTGCAGACGAAACACATGTGTCGGGTTAGTAATCCTCATTTGCCACATTGGAACTGTTTGTACAGCATCACTTCTTTTTGGCTCGTACTTTTAGGTAAATATTTTACAAATGTCCGTTCTAAAATATGCATACAAAAATAAGATGTCTATAAAAAGTTGTCATCTACTTTGTAGAACATTAAAGTAACATCAAATATTATTCCTTATTCACTTACCATTCATATACCATTATTATCATCATTTCATATGCCCACAACTGGTCTATCCGACCATCATGCTGGATCTCGTCAACCAATAGAGATTTGCCTCCCTGTCGTAAAACTTTATGTCCCCCAGCATAGCGTCATTTTGGGCTCTCGCAAGTCAGCAGATGCCTTCTGGTCTGCTCCTCCTTCCCATTATTATTATTTCACATAATAGACTTTTGCTGCTCGGTAATATCGATATAAAAATTGAAACTTACTCGGGTTGTTTCGTTGCGTCGTTTACAAGTTTTTTGAGCTCGACGTTTTGTCACCTCTGTGGATTATATTTTCAAGAGAATGGAAAATGTCATCCACAGAGGTGATGAAAAGTCGTGTCAAACAACAAAGTGTCAAAGTGTGAAAAAACTCGTGAACGACGCGACAAAACGGCCCGAGTAAGTTTCAGTTTTTATTTTATATCGATATTATTATTGTTTATTATTTTTTATTATTATTATTAGGCCTATGCTATGACCTATAGATAAAAAATTTAACTTCATATTTATTAAAAATGTATTTAATGAATAGTTGTAAATTTAGTTTTCTTACCACTTACACAGACCGTCGGGGACAGAAGACATCGTCCGAGTGTATGCAGAAGCCAGTACTCAACGAAGTGCCGACCTTCTGGCAGCTCTAGTCGCAACATCTGTCCACCAGCTAGCAGGGGGTGTTGGAGATCCACCCTCTTTGCCAGAATAACACGGCGAGTTGGCCAAAACCAAACTCGATGCTTTATCTCAAGGTTAAACTTATGGCAATAATGTACTTACGTACGACTTGAACATTTGGTGATGGATATATGTCATATGAAGATTATCACAGTGGTGCGTAAAACTGATCAACATATTGCAAATGTCAGCAATATGTAATGCATAGATACGATATTTTACCTACGAAGTATTCTTATATGGCTACTTATAGATTATAAAGTGCTAGGGCAATAAATTAAAATGCTTTGTTCATGTTAAACTGTATTGTCATTAAATTGAATAGGCCTAATGGAAACCAATTATAAAGCTGTCACAGCACTTTTAATAATATCTACAGGAAAAAGCATGTAAGCCATGTTATACATATTTTCGATGAACAAAGTGTTAAGCTTCATCCACAATTGTCGGCATTGAGAGTAATAATCAGGATCGGGATCGCAGTTGTACATGTTCTCATAATAAAATCATTACGACATTACGATGTTATTGTGAACAGTGCCATAAGAACCATGCGAGTTAACTTTTTCGCGATTTCCGGATTGCGATTGAAATCCAGGTACCGACAATTGTGGTTGGGGCTGTAGTGTTGTATGTGGTATGTGCAAAACTTCGAAGACGACGCTGCAGTAGTTTTTATACATTTAAATGGTGCTTATTCTCATATTCCAGAGTTCACTATGTACAGCTATATATATTTGTCACGTACACTTCTGCCCAACCGGTTCGCCCAAGGGACAATTTCAGTTTTCAAGAATACGTTAGGTACAAATTACAATGAATTTTGGAAATGTTCTCCCCAAATGCAGCGTCACCATTTGTATTTAAATGAACAAAAGTTGGCATAAGCCACAAATACATTTTAATGCAGTATCCATTAGGGATGACATCAGTACCCGGCTCCAAATATTACCCGGAGCCGTTTTTCAGGTCCGGGTAACTTTTTGGTCCGTTTTTTACGATAAATTCACGCGCCAGTATTGCTGTGGTCGATTCTGGTGGAGCCAGCAGGTAGGCCTATGGCGCGAGCCAACCCTTCCCCCACCCTCCCACAACATGTGACGCGGTAGGGAACAGAACAGATGCGAACCGACTTGCATTCGTTACTAATTGTTCTTTGTTTAACATTCTGATGAACATTCTGGCTAATACTTGTTCTATTACTATTTATTTTCCTTAAAAATCCTGTTTTATGTAAGTGCTTCAGTTGTATACTGAGAAATGTTTTTTTTACTCGACGTGATTACTGCAGGCGTATTCCGAGTGGGTGACATGCGTGGGCATTCGTCTCTCGTCTTCGCGCCCCGCGCACTTCACAAGGCCTTGTGACGACCTTCAAATCAAGCCTACATATCAAAAAATACGTTTTCAGAATCCGGGTACCCAGGTAATATGAGAGCTGGAAACGGTTCCGAACTTAATTACCCGATGTCATCCCTAGTATCCATCAGTATTCATAATTCCAGAAAACAATGCCCATTGTATCTAGAAATCAATTATGTACTTTAAAATAAAACATAAGTGTATTTTGAACTGTTGTATTGTTCCTGGGCTAATTCGTCGTGTTGATGCTGAATTTATCTTACTCGACGTTTCGCCACCCATGTTGTGGCTCCACAGTAGTCTAGATTGCTCAAATATTTTATCATTCTTAACAACATACAAATTTATCTTATAAACGTAGCTTGTGCTCTATTATAAATATAGCCTCATTTCAATAGAATTGCAAAATCATTAGGTTCGTTCGCCTGTCCCGCTTGGGCCTGCTATATATCAGAGATAGCAGCGCTTTGCAAACCGGATGTTGGAGAAGAGAGCAGAAATAGCAGCTGATCTCTGAATGACACACGAACGCCCGACATCGGTTTCGACTGCAATTTCGCGCTGCAAATTAAACAGCATGAATGCAGACGCCAACATAATGAATAATGATACATTCTGTGCTAATGAAACAGATGTATCTGACATTCACAAAAATAACATTTATAATTTATCATAAAAGTAACTTACCAAACAACATAAACCGGTAATTTCCATCTATGATAATAAGTTCTTTATTTTCGACAACCCTACGGCGTTTCCCAATGGCTTCACTGGACCGTACTGAGTGCGCCTTTAGTAAATAGAACAACACCAACAACACAACAACAACTGCACCAGTGTAGCCGATTGGAAAACGCCTAAATCATTGTGTCAATTGAAATACCCGCCATTTCGGCTGCTCGTCCGTCAGCAAAGCACTGCCCTCTCTGCTCTCTAGCAGCTGCTTGCTTTACAAGCGAACGCTAAGAGAGCAGCTCCGCGAGACAGGCAAACACACTTTTTGTTGCTTTCTCTGCTATATAGCAGACCGACTAGCCGCGTACCTGACAGGGTATAACTTACTATCTTTGCTAGCAGGATAGGCAAACAAAAATGTAGGCCTACATATAGCACTGCAGATGATGATTTGGCAATACATTATGTAAAACTCAATTTTGTGCTAAAAAAGCAAGTTGCTATCTGCAGATGATGATTTGGTAATACATAATTATGTAAAACTCAAATTTTTGCTCAAAAGGCAAGTTGCTACGTATCTACAAATGTGCATCTGTGTTTATGAATCAACTGTTAAATATTTTAGAGATGGTTGTGATGAGGCCAGTCGGCTAGGGTATTAATTATGTTTGGGGAAATAAGACCAACGCTCACTGAAACGTTTCAACATTTTGTGATGTGTTCTCCTCGCGTGGCCGCCTACCACGTTTCAGGTGAGACGTTAGTCTCCTTTCTCCTAACACAACTTGGTACCTATTAAAGGTACTTTGAAGTTTAAATCCAAGGGACCAATATATGTAATAAATAAGAATAGATTTTATTGTAATGTTACATCCTGTACATGCTTATAGTATGTGCACTATAATTGTACAAGTTAAGTTTTGAAGTTTATACAGTTAATGTGGACTACTCAGTTTTGTACTTAATAAATAATAAGTAATTTCCTAATAAATCTCAAGCTTTATGAATTATGTTTTAGCTCATTTTTCTTCTTTACCATCCCACTTGAAATAAGATTAGCATGTGACTAAATATGATGTACGTAGCTAGAGGGGTGGTAGACCATCTGTACTTATTTAGACTGATCGAAAAATAACTTACCGATCAGTTATTTTCGGTCAGTTTTTTTTCGATCAGTCTAAATAAGTACAGAATGGTAACAAGCCGCTAGAGGTGTTAGTTTTTTTACAAGGCACGATAAAACAAAATGTGTTATTGGATGCGTTTATGTTTTTCTTCACACATATCTCCACATACTACGTCAATAAGAGTTCAAATCAAATGGCGAAATAAATCTGTGAATAAAACTAATTCTGGGGTTTACACAAAATAAGAACATTTTGTGACCGAAATAACACTCAATTTAGTCCATTTGCAATAACGGAAATTCCCGTAATATGTAAATATTTAAACAAAATTACCAACTTCTGTCAAGTACTAATTTGCTATTCATTACATAAACATATGTAATTATTTCACTGTTTTGCAATGCAAGGAATGTGAAAAAAATAAAACCATTTTCAAACACCTCTAGCTATAACTCTAGCACAAGCTTATTGCAAGTCTTGTATGTCTTATAACTGAAGTGAATAGGATAACTTAAAATGAATAAGTAAAAACATAAATAAATATTATGTATATGTACATGAATAAGCTCATTTCTTACCTTGATGCTTGCTTGCTTTCTCCAATGTAAACTTTATAGCCTTCAACTCTCCCATCATGATTACGTGCATTTTTTCTTCTGACCAGGAGTTCTTAAACTGTTTACAATACATGTCATCATCTGCTATACCCTCTCAAGGTGAGACAAGCCTATAAGAGTACAAATGCAACCAAGCCTCCTTGCGATATTTCTTACAAAACTAATCTGCAGTCAAGTTACCTTTAAGAATCAAAGTGAATTACTGTAGTGCGATGATTTTCTACTTATGGAAGCATGTCCCATGGTAGATATGATTGTGTTATCTTGCCAGCAAGTAGACTTATGCCTAGGTACTCTTAAAGACTAAAGACATGCTTAAAGACATCGCTCAATAAAAATGAAAATCTTTTGCCACAGACAACTAATTCTTTTGCGCTTGCCACCTGAATGTCTAAAGTAAAGTCACTTTGCTTCTTAAGAATAATTTGACCATAGACCATTGAAGATCTTTCTAACTACAGAGTGTTGTATATACTTTTCTTTCCGTCAAACCATCTATTATTAATAAGTACATGATGTATGATATTGATAGTTACAGTAGTTTCGATTTCTTTCTTTTGGTTTGGTTTTTAACACTATTGCTGATGAATGTCAATGATGATTGATGATTCATACCACATCTTCCTTTAATCTCTTCTGCAGCCATTATAAAACTCGTCTCAGTTTCAGCTTCTCATAACATAGTTCTCCATTCTAAATCCACTCATCTAACTCACCAATTTGTCACGTAGATTGTAGACTTTTAACAGCCATGCTTTTCTTTGAGTTCCAAGCCGTCCACGTGGCTAATGCATTGGGATGCAGGTCCTATGTGTATTTAAAAAAAAAGATGTAGTTCAAATCCCACAATGCGTGTTTTTTTTAAATTGTCCTCCATCCCCATCAATCACGATCAATGGCACTGAAGTGGCAGGTGAATGTGACGCAATGTCGAGCGGCATGAAGAGGGTGGAAAAAGAAGTGTATCTCTACTGGTTGACCAGATCCAGCATGATGGCATAATAGCCAAATGTGGGCATTTAATAAGAAGATCATCGTCTTGAATACTGTAGAATGATTGCGATAGTAGACGTTAAGTAACAACAATCATCATGTGCATTCTTTTATTTCTTTAGTGATGCAATAAGTACTGCTTTCTGTTCTCAAACAGATCTACTGGCAATATATATTGTGTGTGGCATGGCCAGTGCCTGCGCACTGCAAGCACTACGTGCAATACCTTTCTGCACCCCTTTTTGTTTAGCTTGAGGCATAAGTAACCGTTTTACGATTTCTCTATATATAGTACCTAAATCACCTGCCTTTTCTGATCCATTGTCATAGCCACCGGGTTATCTCTGTCATTTGTGGTAGTAATTAAATATGCACATACTACAATAAACTTAGGGTGGTATTTTTTTGTTTGAACCAGGAATTTTGCATTTTCTGAAATGAATCCACTTTTTCACTTGTACTCTGCAAATTAAAAACTCATATATAAGCGTTGACAGTGAAAGCTGTTTGAAATAAAGTAAGGCCCTGTATTATGAACAGCTAAAAGCTAATAAGGAAGTTAAGGTGGATGTTACGGCTTTTGATTGGTCGTTGCCATGGTGAAAACAAGTTATTTGCTACTTACTTACTTTGTTACTTGCTGCTGCCCCTAAGTTTAATTTTCTTTTGCGAGGCTCATCATCACATGAAAATTTGGAGATGTCATGTAGCTATAAGTAACATACAAAATGATTATACACTATGTCTCCCACCGAAAATCCACTACACGTATTTGGGTATCAAGGTAATACCAACAGCATTTACAAAGGTACTTAGTACTACTGCACGAGGGCTGATGAGGTATTAAGTACCCGAGTAGGGATGCAGCGAAATGAAGATGGTAGTTAATGATTACCGTGATCAAACCAAATATAAGTTAGTGAGTTTTCGATTAAGTACGATTCAGAATTTCCACCTTACAAATATGATATTTATGGTGTTTTCCAATGGTCTGTACTCAGTGCACACTGGTGCATCTATTGTATTGTTGTTCTAACTGTTAAGGGCGAACTAAGTGCGCTCCAGTCCAGCCATTGGAAGACTTCAATAATAGACTACCAATGATAGTAATATAGCCACTCCTTTAATATGAGGTTTCTGGTTTTGTGTGCAAGGAGTACTTGTTCAGAAGATTAACTGAACTTATTTCACTAGTGAATCACATTTCCATTCAAGTTTGAATTGCCACTTTCGCAGCTCCTTTATTTGCGGTATTTACAAGTTGCATAGTAACAAACCAAATAAATTAATTCCCCCATTAAAACACATTTTCTGGAAGGAATTCTTAAATTGATTATTCGACACCTTACTCTACAAGGATATGAAAAAATAAATGCTTACTAGTAGGCAGCTATTGTATGTATGAAACGTAAAATATACTGAATCGGGTTTTCTACAAATACGGTACCTACGTAATAGTATAAACCAGCTGTGTACAACATGTTGGAGTTCTGCACTTATACTTTACATTAAGGGTAATTAAACAGAGTCTTGGACTATAACACATAATTCTGTAGACGTAAAGTCGCAGGCCTTTTGAGAAGATTGGTCAGGCCGTCGGGTTTGGTTGGAAGCTTGCAAATGTGTGCACTTCCATGGCATTTCTTTGTTACACTCTTATACTATACTACATAGTATATTATCCTATTTGGACAAAAACACATGAAAAAGCACATGGCTTTCTTCAATACATTATATTTCCTATTATGCTTTAATTAGGAAATGTCATTTTTAAAGAACTGGTAATATTTCATTGTAAATTTGCAATTGACATACATAGTTTTGTGAAAGTATTAAAACATTCAATTAGTTAATCACTCCTCTTAATTAATTTTTCCATCTGATAATTATTTAAAACTTATAAATTTTAGAATACAGTAGATGAACATACAGATGGCTTAGTAATCTACTCGACAAATATTGATTTATAATTTGTTATAGGTTTCTTTTATGGTATTTGTGTTATTAATATCTTAAAGCATGGCAGTTTCCAGTCACATAATTAACAACAAATAACAATGCAAGGGCATGTATACCATATAGACATCTGCTAATCTTGAAGGGTAGAAACAATCGTCTAGATAATGAGATTTAAAACAATTTCATGAATGTTAAATTGCCACCTGGTGCATATTTTGATGTCACAATCCAAATGATTTAAAGTCCAACCAAACATTAGTCACAGAAACTGACTGTACCCGAAACTAACAACATTGTTTTTTTGTTTTTTAACGTTTATTAATCTTATTTGTTATTTATACTCAAGTTATTCCATATCAACTAGTCTTCACATTTTATAATAATAGTAATTAGCACTCGTCCATTTACACATGTTCTATCCGAACATCAATCATACTTCATAGACACACACGGACTCGCACACACGACGCACGTGACATTATACAATACGTACTTCTCCACCTCACACCATCATGAACTTAGCTCCACTCCTTACCAAGTAACAGATTACTGGAACTGTCTCTTTAAATTCACTATCCAATATCGAATCATCCTTGGACAATGCACTTTGTTGACGATACTAATCCAAAGATTTCCGTCAGCTTTTCTAAAAAAGCCCATGGTTCGGTTTTTTAAACATTAATCCTCCTCTTCACTTCTTCGTGATTAACGGCCACCTGCAACGAAAATAAACGTAGGATGGACGGAGTAAATACAAAAACTCGTAGCCAACATAGCATTGTATTCACTGTTAAGTCTGTTAGTCAAAAAATTAGACTACCTTTTTGAGTTTGAGTATTTTAACTGCAATCTTTAAAAGTCTTCCTAGCAGTCAACAATGGAACTACAAGCAATAAGAACAACAGCTAGAAATAAGCAGCTTAATACATTAATATTAAATGTGGATCGCAACAGGCTATCATAGAAACTCGTTAACTCGAAAAAATGTTTCGCAAATTAAGGCAAACAAATATCTCATATCACACATAAATGTACGTTTTGATGTTTGTACAATTATTGTATTAGCCACTTGCATACTTGAATTAAAATATCAAGTTGAATGAAGAGTAAGTACTTCCGTTAGTTACAATAATTAAATTATGGACTTGTAAGGTTTTAAACCAGTCATAAACCATAGTCATATCATATTTTGCAAAACTTTTACAAGTTAACGAGGTTCCAGCAAAAACATCACAACCTTACAAGGCTCAAGTGTTATACAAGGCAAAATATACACTCCCAGGACATAGGTCTGTTCAACTCTTTCTGTTAACTGGTTTGTTAGTACAGTAACACATTGCAATCTTATCACACGATTTGATTCATGAATAAGAACAAAATACGTAGAAAGGTTCTAGGAATGTGCAAAATATTCGAATTTTGAATAGTAGTATTCGCGCATAATAAGTCAACTTCGTTCTATATCTAAACCAAATTTAAAAAACTCGGAAGGAAGATGAATAAAAAAAAATTAAGACCCGTGATTATGAGCTTCGGACAAATATTTAGTAATCTACTAACTTGTTTTCACCATGGCCCACTGGTTGTTGCCATGGTGAAAACAAGTTAGTAAGTAGGCTTCTAAATATTTATCCGAAATTCATACCTCCACCAAGGTCCGCTTGATCTCCGACTAGCGGAGGCTTGTCGAACTCGCAAGTTAGGTCGTCGCAGTCCGTTCAACAATGTTAAAAATCACTTGTTATTCAAATGGGAGAAACGTTAAAGATAACATATGAAGTGATCTGTCAAAATAACTTTGGCCTAAAAGGACATATCATTCATCCCACTATTTGAAGACTGTTATTCATTGCATTCAATCAAAATGTCTCTTTTACGTGTTTTAACTATTCTATTACATGATTTACAACATATATTTAATTATTATAACAGTTGTTTTAGTGCGATACAAAATAGTGATTTTGGTTCCCTTTGCGACGACCTAACTTGGGAGTTCGACGAGCCTCCGCCAGGCGGTGATCAAGTAGATCTTGAAGTTCATAATACCGAGCCTAACTGGTTAAAAGTAGTAGGAACTATTCACAAGTAATTCAAATCTACTATATTTATTTAGCAAAACATAGTAGATACAGAAACTGAAGCCATGTTACAGAGAATTGTCTATGCAAGGTGCATACATACACGGGAGACCAGTGACAAAAAACAAGATGTGCAAACTACTGATTGTTTTTCAATTACAGTAGTTTTATTCTTTCCATCAATATTCAAAACTACATTATGTACTAAATAAAACTAGTTTTCGATGTTCTAACTTTCTTGGCCTGATATTCGATATTCGGTTAGAGCTGAAAAAAATCACTATTTGCACAGACCTAAGGGTTTCCCCAACCCCTACACTTCTGAAGACACATTGGTATGATACGCTGAATGTTTGTAAACTAGCAATATTGCTTCACAAATAAGATTGTGACAACGACGGTGGAAATACAATCATAGTAACAGAGATTGGATCATTGTGATGTTATGATATAAAACTGTCAGGAGAACCAACTTAACCATTGATTTTAATGCGGAGAAACAAGGTATATAATAGCTGCTATTAATGCGTTTAAGCCTTTGAAATCACCAGAAAGAGCTGAACAGATTTTAGGTACATAATTATTATTTACAGAGTACATACCACAAATATTCCAACCAGTATTGGGACACACGGGTAATAATAGCCAGGAAATCAGTCGGAAAGTGGATCTTCTCAGGAACAGGACACATGTTAAAAGGTGCATGCATTATACTCATATATTATAGCAACTCCATATATATAGATAGTATTCACTGTCAGTGTGTGTGCGCTTATTTACAATCAAGTAAGCCAAGCAAACAATAAAACATACTGCTTGTTCCTGGAAAAATATGTATAATGAATGAGTGAGGTATAGCCATTGCATTATTTTAGCTTTGTTTCAAGGTAGTACCTCTATGTAAACATAATCCAGAGGTACTTTACGGGAGGAAGTAAGTATCTTTCATATTAACTAACATCGCAAAGAAAAGTAGTGGGATCTAGTGTGGAGATTGGATCTAGGATTTTGTGCCTACAAGAATTAAATTCAATGCAAGGACTAAATTGATCTATCTATACTTAGTTTGCTCGACCTGGCAAATTGGGAATGTATTTTTATTTATTTCTCCACTAAGCATATTGTATTGTTTTTACATTATGTTTACTCATGAAAATGAGTTCCCATACTTCAAAATACTGTAGCAGGTATATAGGCTCTACAAGGGGTGTATGATACTGTCAGTATAATGAGCATAATAAATCCCTTTACTCTTCAAGTGTTAAGAACAATTAAACTTTATAGAGGTAAACAAACATAAAATCTTCCTCAGAGGAAATCAAGTCCAAGAAATCAAAATTGTCATTGGATAACAAGTAGAGAAATTAAAAAAAATATATAATATATGACGAGAAAAATGATATAGTAGCTTGAAATTTGATTCATAGGAGTAGAAAATTACTTGCAGTATTAGTGGATCCTCCTTGCTGATGTTTGTAATTGACCAAAAAAAAACCAAAAAAAAACCACAATCTCACATCACATATCACATTGTATAATTATTAGAATGTGTGTCATGTCACAGTAATAAAATCATTTTACAAGATCTTGTGACCCAGAGATGGTGAGAGAGTTGTGGAAAAACAAACAAATGAATAGTACGTACATTTTCAAACAGCTCTGCAGTAAAGGTGTTGTAGCTAGCCGTCAGCAGACTGTAAGTTGCACACTGATGTTACCTAGTATGCTTATCCAACTTCAAAAAACACCGATACCACTAAACTGATGGAGTATTTAGTATATCTAGCTAATATTATTTATTAGCATAATTTTAACATATCCCTTATTGTCTGCTCAGCAAATAGATTTGCTTTCACTGAACGTATAAAAAAAAAAAAAAAAAAAAAAAAAAAATGGTTTTCAAGATCTTGCTTGCTTCAATGACAGGAGGAAAAAGATTGTTTAGATTTCAGATTTTGAAATCTACTAAATTATCTTTCCCTTGTATGTTTACACTATTCTCCAATTGAAATGACGTTAAGCCCCATTAATCAATCAATCAATCCAATTGAAATGTATTTTTAATAGCCGAGGGTGAAGACAGTCAAGTCTTTTATTTATTTATTTATTTTCTTTCTTTTTTAATCTAATATCCTCTTAAAATTTAAATTGATACATGAGGAGAATACCTTGCTGGTGAAGAAAAACAGATGTGTTTGGGATAAAAGCGTTCACTAACAAAGTAAGTATAAGTGCAATTAGAGATTACGTATTTGGTAAGAAAATCAAAACACAAACAGTGGACATTTCGTTTTATTAACGATGCAGGGTATTTTGCAAAGTTGCTCGTCCATTGAAATTAAATTGAATTTCTTGCTAAAAGTAGTTACAGCTTCTGATAAATACAGAAACCAATTCCATAACTGATTGTAATGAAGTCAATGAACTGTAACTAATTAGGTACATTTGATGTACTGGAAGACACTGAACACTGTTTGACCACAGAGTTAAATAGGTTCAGGCCTCAGGGTAACTTTGCCTGTTGTTCGAGCGACTAACGTGCTTAAAAGCATGTGATATCATGGTTGAGTTAACAGTTTAGAATAATAATAATAAATAAATAAATTTTATTTAATAAAAGTATAAGTATATGATCATTGATCACTGATCAGCTTTTCATTTATTTAAATTTATAGGCCTACTGTAATTCTTTGTGAGAACAATCTTCTGATTATTTTTCTAAGCATGTGCCAGAAGTACCATTCTTTCAGTACCAACTGCAAAGTGCACTTTTTGATCAACTTTTTTTGTATAACCATTATTTTATTTTATAAACAGTGCAATGCTTTTCATCAACTAACATAAAGTTTGACCAGTAGGTCTACATATATTTTGTTGACAACTAAATCTCACTAAAAAGCAAAAACAAATTGAAATGTAATGAAATCTGTATAACCACAAAATTTCTGAGTCCAGGGAGCTGGATTCTGTACATTTGGGCACATGTAGTTTAATTAAATTAAAGTTAAACATAACACCACAATTGTAAACCTAATTCAAAACTAGGTATATAACAAAAGTAGGTTTTTATTTCAGATATGTAGTGCCCACAGTACAAGTATGTATCAATAGATTGTACAATACATTAGTACTTAATAATATAATCATTAATCACTGATCGAACGAAATGTTTTCATTGCAAGAAACTAGGGGTGTGCGAATATTCGAAATTTTCAAAGTACTCGCAAATAATTTACTGTTCATATTCGATTCGAAACTCGAATAGTAACTATTTGAATTTTCGAAGTATTCGATATTTACAAAGTATTCATTATATCTTTATATATTTTATGATATTATTTGCCTTGTATTTGCTTAAAGTGCTGATACAATGTAGTACTACTGCATTATTGTGGGAAATAGTCAATATTCGACTACAACATTCGACTTTTTGAGTGTGTACTATTCGATACCGTATTCATACTCAAACTGAAAAAAAAAAACACTATTTGCACACCCCTAAAAGAAAAGTAAGACCAACAACTACTAACTACTGTACTGTAATTAAATTTGATTTATTTCTTCTAAAATTAACTGCTTCTATCTTCAAGGAATATGATATAAGATGAAGTACAGTAGTACCTAATAATAAGTACTGTTATAATTATCCATTTTAAATACATTTCTATGGGTACTAGTATATCATTTATTTCTAGTGTATACTTGGAGAGGCCAAAATGGCTGTTAATTGGAATCAGAACAAGAACATGTTTTAGTGAGGGAAAAAGTATGGAAGGACGACAGCTTACCTGAGAAAGTCGATAAGTCGCTTTGAGAAACACATAGATGAGAAGACAAATAAATAAACTGAGACGTTTCGGCCAACTCGTGGTCAGTATATTTATTTGTCGTCTCATCTACGTATATGTTTCTCAAAGCAACCTATCTACTTTCTCCGGTAAGCTGTCGTGTTTCTGTACCTTTTCCTTCACTAGAACATGTTTATCTTGTTCTGAGTTCCAATTTACTATGTATATTATATAGACTAGTACCACGTATGAGTTTACGTCCTAACTGTCCCTACTTAAAACATTTTCTAGAGTCTACAAAAGATAAACACACCTAAAATGGTACTAGTATTAATTAACCAATCAAAAAAATCATACGTGACAAAATCTTGATAGCATGACCTAATCTAGTAGTACCTTCTGAGCTCCTGTGGAATTTTAGGAATTTGGGTGGCACAAGTGTCGATATAAAGCAAGAAACAAAGCACCCCCAAACATAATCTGCATAATTAAGGAAAGCAAACAGGCTCATGTGCCAGAACAGAATAGGTGAAAGCATAAAAGATTCCAAATAACGTCAGCTAAAAACTAAAATGAAAATGCTCAAGCTCGTATGTACTGTATTTACTTAATTATCAATCAAATACACCCTTGATTTGAACATTGAAAGTTGATACTGATTAACTAGATAGTGGTACCAACTCCTACAATCAGAGCCATTTCGTGTTGCGAAGTACAAGTACTACAACTCTAGGCATTCAATCTAAACTTATTCTGGAAACTGGTGTGATCTGATTTGCATCAGTAAATACAATAGACAGTTGACGCACTAAAAAAAGAATATGCCTAGTTTTATTGAATTCTTTTGCACTAAGATCAATACCAAATTCTGTCCCTTCAAATAGTTGAAGTTGAACTAGCCTAGGCACCATAGCCATGTGAAATATTTTCACATGCCTAAATATCTAACACTGTTATTACTACCAGTCAGCAGACAATGATTTACTATCTTGGGTAGGGCCTATATTAATTTTGGATAGACTGTTAGTGCAAAAGAAACACAATAAGTTTATTAAAGACAGAGTTTTTATTTTCCGAAGTATATTTACTACAAATGGAAACATTGAAATGGCAACAAATAAGCAAAATATTTGCAACTTAAGATTTAAGAAATGAAGTTATGTACAGAGGTAAATGAAGTTTTTATTAAAACTACCTAAAATGATTAAGTTTCATTCCAGTATTTAACAAAATAGTATTTTCTGAATGGAACCAGGTTTGGAAACAATAGAATTTGTGGTATGTAGGCCTACTGAAGTAGCTAGGGTACAATTAGGTACAGAATCATAAGAAAACTGAACAGTTCTATTATATGCCTATGGTCTGCTAACTGAAAGAGCAAAGTGACCGTCAATTATTTAAGATTTCAATGCGTTAATGCCTTTGGTATTAAGGCTACGTAGATCGAACGAACGACTCGTAAAATGAGAATGAATAAATGGGGGTTGTACAATGACATCAATATACAAAGAAACTTGAAAAGGTACTGTGGACCCACATATATTTCGTACACTTCTTCCAACGAGACAAACCAACGTCAGAGAAACCACAGTGAACTCCCCATTATCATTCAAAAGCAGCCCGTTTTCTGGCACTATACGTTACAATGTCCTTCACTATCATGCCTCCCGTCGACAATGAGAGTGGGGGTTTCACTGCATACACATAGAACGCACCAGTTATACTAAAAAGCCTGTTGTGCAAGTGCAAGTGGTTTGTGAATAAACTAGTGCCAAGCTTCCCGACGAATAACAATCAAGCCTGACAAGCTGGGTATGGAAGGAATGACAGTAAAGCCGAGGGAAAACGCCAGTGCCGGTATTGCGTCGCTCGTTCACAAGCCTTACTCAAGGAAATGCGTTCAGACAAGGAAGACCACCCACATCTACAAACCTAAATGAATCGTACGTGGGAATTGTGAGTGGGTTTGCTTTTCATGAACTCACTTCTGTGCAAGTCGAGACACCAAGTTCCGATTACACTTAAGAATTTAAACAAACCAATTGCCTTGTGGCATTTCGAGTCTGTGAACGTTGAACTAGTACCGGTTGATACTCTTAAAAATGCCAGCACTCTTTCCCAAACGTTTCATCATTCATCGTTGACGAGGGAAAACTATCAACAATATCAACTTAGAGACAGGCAAGCCTCCTAGAGTTGAAGTTTTACACTTGACGTAGTTATCGGAAACTGCCAATGAATTCCAAATCACGATTCTTTAACTGCTATTTTATTAGTACTATTTTTTTAAAGCAAACTTAGCATATTAAATATCTATACACCAGTTTGTATTGAATTGTTTTTAGAGCAACAAGCTCGGAATCTCTTTCAGGGGGGCAGGGGGGCCGGTAATTTGCAAGAACAATCTTCTCGATGTTATGGAAAATGGCACTTGGGGATTTTTGGTTTATCTTTTTTTTTCGTCAAAAACTCATATATATATAAATTAGAAAAAGTGTTTTGTTTAGTTTAAAGCTTGTCTCCCCTCTCCTTGGCGGTTGAGGACGGGGGAAGGGCGGCAACCGTGGACTTCTCACCTGGCGCTGCAATGCCGGCAGCCGCGCCCGATACGCCAACCGATCCCGAGCCCGAAGACGCCGCCTTCTGTTTCAACATGGTCCAGTCGAATGTGTAGTCGTACTGGTGGTTCAACGTCCGGAACAGGATGCGGAACAACTGCCGCAGGTACATGTAGTCGGGACCCTCTTCGAAACGGAGGCCCCGGCAGTAATTCAAGTACATGGCGAACTCGGCCGGAAATCCCTGCGTAACAAACGGAGACACGGGTTTATGATATTGTTAGGGCAAACGTGAGTCTCGATTATTAAAACCATGCAAAAGCAAAGATATTTAATGACATCCTAAGAAAGGTACATTGTACTATTAAACAAGTGCTTACTTACTAACATGTAGATTTAAGAACTTTGGATTACCAGATTAAGAAAATATCAAATACAATACCCGTATTGCAATCACTATGGTTGTCATTTGTGGAAACCAATTTATTGTAAATTCTCTAATCGACTCCCAAAATAAGAACCGAACCGTAAGGATTAAAATATTTGATACTTTTTTAATCCAGTGTTTAGTTCTTACAAAACTAAATGTTTGACTTTGATTCAAGATAATATGCTAGCTAAGTTAAATGGGAACTATTCAGTATTTGGGTATGTGCACAACAAATGCACAAACCCTTTAACAATGGAAAGAAATAACCAATTCAGTCCACAGTAAACCAAACTTGAAGGAAACATCATAGCCTAATTCATAATGAATGCAAAATGTTTCACATTATTTTTTTTAGATCATAATGCAAGATAAGATACCTACCCACAGTGACACATGCACTTGGGGAAAGATGGAGGGGTGAGCAGTGGACAATTTGTGTGCTGCATTTTGACATTTTGTGAAAGGAACTGAAAGGTGTTAAAGCAAAACACTTTTATTGCATGTGATTTTCATCACAAACTTGGCTGGGCTAGAAATAAATAACAGATTACTGCCACTGTGCAAATTCACATATGAAGGAGAAATGCTAATAAATACAAAAAAGGGCTAGCGTATTTGGTAAAGCCACTAGCCACAATGACGCATGTTTATCAGGTAGTAGAAACCCATAGTTTACATGCATATAAAAAGGTGGTAGTACTGGTAGTTAAATATTAAACTGTGTTTTAAACATTTTACGTTTAACAGGGAAGGATACTTCTACGTCAAAAACCGCACAAAATTTTGATTTTTAAATTATATCACAAGAATGGGCTTCGAAATCGAAAATCTGAATCAACAGCGCACTGTGGTTTAGTAGTCCCTACACATTGAATGCACTAAGTCATGACTTATATTATTATCAGTATGTTTTTTTATAAATAATTAATTTAATTACTAATTAATGAATTATAATCAAAATACTACGCTAATGGTTACAATATTTTATTCAGTATGTAGAGATTACCAAAGCACAGTGCGCTGCTGATTTAGATTTTCAATTTATTGTTGCAATCTTGAGATATAATTTAATAACGAACATTTTCTGCGGTTTTTGACGTAGAGACTACCCTTTCCTCGTAATGAATATTTCCCAAAACCACTGGCTTTTCTGGGCTAGCAAAAGAAAAAAAACATTAAAAACATTGAACGACAAACAAAATTAAAATTACCTTGCATAAAACTTCAACGGGCGTTGACATTTTCTTTTCGCTGATTTTCTCGTACTTCTGCTTTTTGGTGGCAGCTTTCAATCCCTGCCATGGCAAACTCCCCCGGTTGAAGTACATCAACACGTAGCCTAGCGATTCCATGTCATCTCGACGACTTAAAGAGGACAAACAAAACTGACGGTTAGATGGTTTTACTTTCAGTGACTTAAATCAAATGTTGAATGGATATTTTCAGTACCAGTGCTCTTGCGGTACAAGTCCTGTATTCATAGCCGACCCACAGCACATTGCTAATTGAAGGTTGCTAGCCAATTGTTTCTTGAATATTATTTTCCATATAAAAAACAAAATCCCCCAAAAACGTATGTTGATATAGGCTACAATGAGTCGACTATGAATACAGATGGACCTATAACACAATATCACACAACCATGGGAGTTAATATTAATACATACTAAATTAGGTAACTGCTAATTTAAAGAACATTGCAAAGATGTAAAATATAACTTCGAGGAGGTGATTGGTACCAAGACACCGATGACAGATCTGGCAACACCTTATTTATACCTCGTTCACAATACGGCCACTAACAGTAGTAGGGCTAAAAGTTAGTTAATAGTTAGTATGTGAAATCGTGAAAATATTCAGATGTTTTACGATGGCAGGGTTAAACGGACCTCTGTTTGCTGTTAGTGGTTGTAGTATTAACAAAGTATTAATGCAAGTGGAATACACATGCATAACATTTTATTGTCATAAAATCTTTTTACAACTTTCACTTTACAAGTTGAGTTTCAATTATATAAATAATTCCAACAACAAGTAGAGCAACTCTTCGGATCAGGGTCGGTAAACCATGCACAATTTAATATCAAACAACACAAATTAATTGGAAGCCACTCTCGATGAACACAGCTAGGGTACATACTATCATTCTTAAAAAATTGAGACATATACGAAGAGTAAAGACCAGTACATTCAAAATGAGCAGTTTCATTGCAAAGAAATTGTTTTCTACAAGGAATGAAGAAATTGATCTTTACACACAAATAGGATGGTAATTGATAATTTGATACATTTGATACATTCACTATACCACTTACCCTCAATACATGAAAGTAACGTTTTTTGTTATATCTGAAAAACACTTCACAATACTGAAAAGTGAAAAATAACATCCCTGTGGTGTGGTTTAGTAATATTTCAAGATGGTACGAAAGACACTGTAATTTTGGTATTGATGTTATCTTGAATTAATGCTGGAATGAAATGAATACACAATAACTACCCAACTTAGAAACGTTTAGCTTGCCCACAGTTCAAGTTCCTCTGAAAACATACATGGATATCATTCACTTTTTCTGTTCTTTAGAAATTATTGATTTTGTGTATTGTTATTAGTATAATCTAATTCTTGTCTTCTAATGGGTTTGTGAAATCAGTTAAATGCCAAAGAATTATCAATCGACTAGTCATTAAAAAGGTACGGAGATGGTCATGCACCTGCGTGTGACTTCACAGTTCACATGTAGTAAATAAGCACCATACTACATAAACAAACAAATATCTCGGACTATATCCCTGACTACATGTGTGAGCATATAAGGTTCTACAATGCTCAATATTTTTAAAAGAGTATTAGGCCTATATTTTGTATCTCTTCTATGATTTAAATATACGTTTTCCTTATTTTGAACTTAATGATATCCTCGGTTGTTACAAACCTAGGCCTGGAGATTCAAAAAGATGTAACGGAATTGCTATGCCATGGAGTGGATACCAGCTTTGACAGTGTAAACACAGGGGTCCAACCGGGGGGGAGAGTTGGCCAATTGTTTTCACAAGTGACCAGCAAATGACTAGGAAGTTTAGTAGGGTGATACTGATAACTGATAACTTGATAAGTTGATAATTATATTTGCATTCAGAACTGTGTGTGCCTAATATTGTTGTAATAGTAATATCTATTATAACGTTGATAATATATAATATAAAGGGAGACTTAGAAGCTTTTGGGAAGGCTTTGGCCCGCAAGCCGCCGCCGCCCCCCCCCACTTTATAAAGCAGTGTAAGAAAGGCGGCCGAAGCTATAGACACCTATGGTATCTCAAGGGGAGGGGGGGGGGGAGGAGAGAAACTGACTCGGTCGACTTGATTAGTTCGAAAAAATTGGCGCGAGAACAGCTCCGCTCGAATGCATCCACCACAAAACGTCACAACGCATGAGTCATGCACACTATGACAACGCGACAGGTCTACCAACCAATGAAGTAGAAGCATCACGCACACAGCATCACGTTACATAGGCCGCCGGGTCGGTAGGAGTATAAATAAATAATGCTGGTTATGGCTAACTTTTTTTGAGAAGAAACTGAAGCGCAAAATTTATCCTGTCCCATTAGGTGAGGAGGAATATTATAGGCTCATTGGTTGTTAAGTGGTGGTTAGGTCTTATGGCGGGAATCAGAACCAGCATACGTGTGAGATAAGCAACAAACTTTTACTTCCAGACCAACCAGTACCACAGGTCCGGCACGGTGAGAGAGAGAAAAAACTGATAATCGCGAAGAAACCCACCAAACGAGAATTGCATGCATTGCATCAATCAGTATATTAACCAACCCTGTCCGGGAGGTGAACGGAACCCGCTCAACTTGGCAACAGTGTTCGACCAAGTTACACTTGAGAACACATCGACATAGGCTATCAGAATTACGTATAGCGTGGGTCTGGGTAGCCACGAGACATTAGGCAAGACAGTCGCACCAGAATACTCCTTATGGTAACTCGCTGGAAGTCTAATCAAAAATACAACAGCGCCGACGATTTTTTATCGTGGCTTTTTTAATACCGTCCAACTATAGACCGACAAGTTACAACCACACCCCCGCCCGACAAAGGTAACGAGTGGACTGGACTGTGCAGGTAGAAAGTGATTCCTTACAACAATCTTGGATGTTAGTAAAACGGCAGCCAACCTTACCTATTATTATTAAACTTGCGGTCCGAATCATCTCCTAATGAGTAGATAGAATGCACGTTACAATGATTATTTTCAAACGCAACAGAGTAATACGTAAAGCAATTAGCAACGAAAGTGCAAAACCTCGACAATTTGTGAAATCACACTTTCGTTAGTTTGTACAGATACGTAGGTATTATTAATAGCAATAATGTTTCCCTTACCGTACCGATTAGGGCAAAGGTTCGATGAAAAAGAAGTCAGTACGTCGTATTTACAAGGCAAATGACCTCGTTACAATTTAAAATAAAATGCTTACTGCAGACTTTTTGTAAACATGATTAGGCATAACAATTCAATTGATGCATTGCTAAGCTAATTAATTCGATATAAAAGGTTGATTGTTTAGATAGATCGTACAACTGTTATGTTGAAATTCGTGAAACTTGTACTACCTGCAAAATTTTCTAAATTGTGAATTTATTTGCGTACGATTAGCAAAGCCAAAGACATCCACACAGCAGAAAGAAAATATAATGTTTTCCACACGAGGGCTCATTTTACCGTTTAAATAAATAGCCACTACCGAAAAAGTAGCATTTCAAATGCCAACGCTACCACGTTTGTATTATCCACGTCCCCCCACCCAGTGACCAGCTGGCTTGTTAAAATAATAACAATTAACTGATGGGCCTAAGCTCAGCCAGCTGCTTGTTTCTCTGTATGCTCTGTATGCACAACTTCCTGCCCTCGTTCTTGACGTCCAAGACGCATACATGGTTCTCGCATAGCCAAACACAAATAAATATACAACAATGTGGGTCTATGATAGTGTCATGGTTTTGTTCAACCTACATATTATTTACTAACAAAAATCCATGAATTTGTATTCCATTTTATATGTATTAGCTGAACTCCGGTGAGCCGCGAGCGTATCTGCAACTAACTAAAATACTATCGAAGAAATGGAAACCTTGACCCTGGTAAAACTAATTTTAATCAACAGTTACCGTTTATTGCAAAAGGTAACGTACAACAAACAACAAACAGAAAATTAAAGGACTTTCGCTTGTAGCAACAACGACAACAACAAAAATAGTCGAATGGACAACAATAAAAAATAAAATAAAATACAAAACATAAGAAAACTATTGACGACGTCAACTCACTGTGACTGAAACATATCAGACACATTATTAGGTGAAAGATGATCAATCAATAACTTGACAAAATCCAATGAGTGAAACTTTTTCTGGTCCACACATTGCTTTCACACGCAAGTTCACCAACGTCATCCTATAACGTCGCGCAGTGAGACGAATGCAAAAACACATCATGAAGCAAGCGACGGCTATTTGAGACTCGGGCGTGATTTTAATCAATATTCAGCAAGTTGCTTGCGATCACGCGATGGTTCGTCACCATTCTAAAACAATAACTTATGACGGGCATGCAACTGGCACCGGTTTAGCTAGTGCAGTCAGAACTCTGTGGTTTCAATCCTAATGAATTGAAGCAAGAGTGTATGTAATACATGAAATTGCAATATTAAACCGCATTTCGATAACGCTGAAAAGTGAAAATACAACACCCAATGGATTCGTAAGTATTACGGAGTTCAACGTTAAAAACCGCACACAATTTACATTTTTTAATTATACCTCAAGAATGCACCTCGACCTCGAGATCGAAAATCCGAGTCAACAGCAGGCTGTAATTTGCTAAGTACCTAACATTATTGTCAGCAGTATGGTTGACATTTGCATTGCTTGTTTTATACTAATTATGGAAGTTGATTATAAAATATATTTTTAAGTCAGTATGTGGGGCTTAACAAACCACAGTCCGCTGTCGACACATTTAGTAGCATTCTTGAGATATACTTTTTTCAAAAATCTTGTGCGGTTTTAACGTGAAGCTACTCTTCTTACTACTTATCATTATAGTTTTAGTAAACAACATACTAATAACAACCCCCATCGATAACAACATTAGATAAATTAAGCATCTAGCCTGTAGTGCTTACGAAGACACAGGGTGATGTGCTCTCACTTTTTTATGTTGTCTGGATTCATGAGATAAAAATTTAAAAAAAACGGTAATTTCGCGAGTCCCAGTGCATTGTCCCTGCTTCTCTTCGCACACAATCTCCTCGATGTCGTGTCGCGAGGGTAATTACCACAACAATGGGTGTTGAGTGAGACTCTTCCACGCCGATAATCGCAAACTGCGCGGGCGAGTGTGTTCCACGTTGCCAACAGCCGTGGACGAGGCATTGCATTTGCGTCCATACCCATGCACAGCTTACAAATCACGTTGGCTTCTATGTTTTCATTTCGACGGTATCTTACATTTTAGTCTTTAAACTTCCAGACTTGCCACTACTATTTCCATTGCCAATCTAATGTATTTTGAAGCAATGTCACGGGATAAACTCCCACGCAATACGCATAATAATAACAATGTGTAACCATTTCAAGAACTATATTATTATGAAAGTGAGTTTGTTGAGTAATTGCCCCCATACATATACTGCCTATTTATATTCACGGCAATAGCTCAAAACCTTAACCTGGAACACATTATTATAGGTCTTGCCACCCTCACATCATACAATTACAAAGTATATGTTTGTGAGTATACATACAGTGCATCATGTTGTTACTTCTATATTGGTAAATAAGGCGGGCGGGGATCTAGCGCAAGTTGTCGAGCTATAAGTGCAATACGGGCAAAGACCTGTTGCGTGTTGTACCTTGCCGTCCTACTACTCGTAGTGAAAACGTCGCCCCTCGACAGCGCATCGCGCCAAGCGGAGGCGGACAGCTATACTACGTACGGTACTTGCTTGTTTAGTTGCTCTCAACTCAACTCGTGCGAACCTGCACTGCCTGCATGCATACAATGTTCTGTTTGGCAGAGACAGACACGGGAAGAGAGAATCGTTCTTAACAAGCTCCGCAATTGTTTAATGTTTATCTGTAATAAATAAACCGATCCATGTTAATTACAATTGAGAACATTTTCTGATAAACGTCCGCCAATCTTGTTTGGTGGAGACAGCTGTATTTACAATGCCACCACCGTTCTACTGGTTCTACTGTGCATAGAGATGTATATTCGAAGTAGTATATATCTCTATGTACAGTGTAACCAATATAACCGGTCCGCCACTGCTAAGTGGGCGGCGGGTGGATGCATTTATATTTACTTTAATTTGCAACAGAATGTAAATAGAAACGTTCCTTCATTTTCAATGTTGGCCAAGTGGCTTTATTTTTAGCCAATACCCCCCCCCCCCCCCCCCTCATGGCCTTCTGTACGCATATGCTCTACAAAAGACATTGCAATTAGTGTAATTGCCTGTAATATGGTATGATATGATAATAGTTATATGCATCACTCAATACTGAAATATAACAAGCAAAATTATTTTCAATTTAATTTATTCAAAATGTTGATACTTGTTGTTGATATTTGAAATTTATTTCCATTGAAGATGCTCTTAAAAAAGTGAAATAATCATTACACAACTTGGAAATTGATTCATTAGAATGTGGATTCGGTACCTCATGATGACGTCATGCCATGTTTTTCGCGCCATAATAA
Organism: Isoperla grammatica; assembly: GCA_945910005.1. Lineage (NCBI taxonomy): Eukaryota > Metazoa > Arthropoda > Insecta > Plecoptera > Perlodidae > Isoperla > Isoperla grammatica. Next base: position 11,073,415 of record OX246740.1, on the reverse strand, counting down.
TTATATGTGGGATTTCCATTTAACTTTTATGAATGAAACTATTTTTATATGCAGAGGAAAGTCTCTAATTTAGTATCATAACAATCTTGAAGTGCCAAATCTGCCAATACAAAATTACAATAACAAAAAAAAAATTAAAATATATAATGCGTGAAATAGAACTGATCGTACAAGTGAATGGATATGCCCGCAGTTAGGTTTCTAGGGCTCTGCCTACTATGACTTACATATATAGCCTACTTAAAAAATGCATAATATAAATCTTAATTAAAAAGGGCAATTTATTTAATCCCCTAGACCTAGAGGGGATAAGACAGCTGAGAAATATATGTATATAATATGTAAATATCACAAATTTCGAAATTAACTTTTACAAGTGGGCAGTAAAACGTGAAACCCTATACTTGTCTTTTCGTCCAATCTCGTCCCCGTTTCTATCGGTGGTAGAACAGCACAACAGCTCTTAGGTAGCTCTGTTTATCGTAAAAGGCGACGCCATATTACCAGAAGGTTGAGTGCCTGTGCATCAATAACACTTCAAACTTTCATAACAAAAACGCATCAAGAAAAAGCCGGAATAATCACAGCCAAGGCAACCGCATGTATCGCGAACTACTACAGTCTGTTCTAGTCTAGCCATAGTGATGATATCCAATACTAATTAAATCCACAAATCAAACATTACATCGCAGTGTCGAAATATATAACAAAGTAAAACGATGTCAATGATCACTCGGCCATGCCTTCTATGAATAGCCCGGGTAGATGGATGCCGCGCTCCCACACATTCGTGCACACTTCTGTAGGAGTGGAAATAGACTAAGCCAAGGTCATCAAATACTTCAGGAATCAACACCCGTGGAGATTAACGACAAGACGGTCGGGTACCAAAGAATATAAATATAAACTAGAAATAATAAACGGGAGATCTCGCGGGTCCATTTCTATAAGTGGGACGAGGAAACCTCTGCTACTATACGACTGTCCGTGGCGGGACACGAACCCGCCACCCCTCGAATCAAAGTCCTGCGATTAATATTGGCAACCAGCGCGGTAACCACGCAATTGACATTTGAAAGATTGAGCCCTGAAATCTCAATAATAATAATAATAATAATAATAATAATTATTATTATTATTATTATTATTATTATTTTTTATTTTTTTATATCTGCTCCCTGTGTCCAACAATGAAGTTCAAAATTATTAAAAAATTGCACAAGCACATGGATAATAATTTACCGGCCGGAATCGAACCGGCGACCTCCCGAATTAGAGTCTCGCGTTTTACCGCTGAGCCACCTCTATCGGTAAGAACAGGGATGTACCTATCTATCTACAAACTGAGAAGGCTTACAATGTAAATGAACTGTAATCGACGAGATTACTAGAACATGACAATAAGACATCTTCTGCTTATTTATAAGGTTCTATTATCATGTTTATGATGATAAGATTATCCGTATGCGACATGCGTCCTTGTTGTTTTAAGAACAAGGCTAAATTAGATGAATGAATACAACAGTAATAGGATAAACTAGTCGCCCTGTAGGACCATCGCCGTACTTCTACAAAATTCGCCAAATCTCTACCGAAAGCAGCTCATAGTTGAGTGTTCTGACAACAAAGTTGTAAAGGACTATACATTATAATTGTTTAATAAAATAAATGGTTTAGAAATCACAATCCAGAAAAAAAAAAACACTGAACATGAGCAAATCATTAAGCAACTTTGGGTGTTCTATATGGGTCTTCTTTGGGTGTCTATGTGACAGTTATGAACGCACCACACAGGCGGCTTTAGGGACGGAGTGGTGAGATGCAAGACAAGCAGACACGGCACGACATTGCGTGATATACATCAGCCGAATTTCAGAATTCAACAAGCACTCAACGAGTTGTAAGATCATTACTGTAAATAATACATTACTATATGATCAACCGATTTGTGCCAGAAAGCAACTATGCCTGTTTGTTGGGACTCATAGTTGATTTCTGGAAGGCACAAATTGATCGACTATACACTTATTAGAAGGATCGAATAACTTCGTTGATTGCTTGTTGGAGTCTGTATACATATACAGTCTATATAACTTACATTTATATTCCTTTCCACAATCGTGCTCTATTAAAACACACAACTGTCTATGAAGTTACGTAAGTCATTACAATATTTGTAATGGAATCAGGTAATTTATACACAAAGCTTTTGAAATACTGGAAAATTTAAATTTAGAGTAGTAACTTTCATTACAATTTGCATTCAAACTATTCATATATCCTAGGGTATGTGTGTGTGTGTGTGTGTGTGTGAGTGTGTGTTTTTACTTTTTACCCACCAACCTACATTTCTGAAGCGTTTGTGAAAGCAAACATATACCAACCCAAGGGCTACAGTGGGCTACATGTGTGCAGTCATACTGAAAAACTAAACTATGAAGCATGAACATATAGCGATATCATTAATTACCGGTTTTTAACCACGTCTACATAAGCCTGCACCACAGCAAAAACGTAAAAAGTTGGTAAATGGTATGTGATAAATAACGATCTAATTATTGTAATGATCAGGGTTGGTATTTGAAATTTACAAGTTTAAAATATGAATCACAACAATTATAATATTACACGTATTTCCGCCATAGCGTTTACTTCTTCCGAACGAAAATTGAGCCCGGTTTTCATTTTTCTGATATGTTGTAGCATTAGATATGATTAAAGCCGGTAACTTTGAGCAGTTGTAATATTAGAGGTAGCTTTTCCTGCTGTAAACAAGTCTCTAGCTAGTACGAGAAAACTAGTATTACTACTACGTTTAATTATGATATATTGATAGTTTGTCTGTTATTGCTTTTTTACAATAAGTAATTCCACAACCATGCAAACCTGAAATCGCGCATTGAGTAGAACTTGTAGCATGCTGTTACCCCTCGAACCAACAACGTACTTATTATACTTTGCAGTTTACACAAATGTCACTTTACTTCATCCACGAAGCTGTGATACCCTGATTGGTACATCTGTGGTTTCCAGTGGCGTGCGGTGAGGTATGTAGGAGAGGAAGCAATAAGTTACAAATTTTTCAAATTGAATTCTGCAAACTGGCGAAAGGGACTGGGGTGTCATGCACCCCCGTTAGAGGTCTTCAGTTTTAGGTCACATTTTTTCAGTGTAGCCGTACCAACTTCAAATTCTTCAATTATTGTTTTTTAATTGATCGCGTATCAAAATGGTGTTTTACACAAATTTGCGACAAATACATTTATACAACGACCTAAAGACCTTGCAAGGCACGCGATCCTCCCTTTTCAATGAATGCTCTGTCCTTTTCTATTTTTTTTTGTCGCGGTCAGACCCGACCCTCCGACGCACTGCTTTTCGTCCCATTTAAAACTGCGTATATACTCCGACCCGTCTATTAGGTTAACTTGAAAGCTATTGTTATTTCTTACGGCCGAAAATCCAAGGAGAACGCACTGCTTCTATGGTCTGTTAGCTGTTAAGCTGATGTGATCAACGACAGAAAAACATCATTGAAACTTGTTTATTTAGGGGAACTGTAGATAGAGCAGAATATATCAATTATAAATTAAATGTAGGAACAAAATGTTGACAAATGAGTGGATTTTGAATGGGAATAAATTGTAAGCACTTAGAAAAAATGATATTTTGGTGGCAGTAGTAAGGGTGTTAGGGGAAGCATTGCTTCCCTTGCTTCCCCTCACCGCACGCCACTGGTGGTTTCCATTGGCAAGTTGCGGAATGCAGATTTATCCACCAATGATTTCATTCACAATTCAGGTCAGTGGAATAAATAAGAGTTAGAAATGCGTTTTATGTACACAACACACTCTGAAGTAATATGAATCAATTAACTGTCTTGAAGAAGATAGCTACAAAATCATCAATGACATCGCCTTTCGGCCATTAAGCACATCATTAACTGTGTAACCACGAGATGCCGATAACAAGATAACGGGGGCAACGAAACTTTTATTTTTTGCAGCCGAACGTTGGGATAGGCCCACGCAATAATCTCCCCCCCCCCCCCCCCTCCCCAATTATCCACTCTACAATCTTTCTTATCACTGTTTGCCGTGTCAACACCACAAGTCATCACTACTTGTTTAACCTTGGGGACGTTGTTGTGCCTTGCAAAAAAAGAGCTCTCTCGTCTCGTGTGACCGAATGAGTTTCAAGGCAATCAACATCCAGCGATAGATAAACAAGTAAATAAATCAATAAATAAAAGGAGATATCTTTTATATGGCCAAGGCAATAGTAATAATACGTATCGGTACGTTTTACGACCTCAATGGGCAGAGGATGTTTATTTATTCACGGGAGGAGCGGAATTGCCCATGGCAGGGCTTCTCAAACTACGGGTCGCCGGGGTCGCGAGGAATCAAAATGGGGTCACGAGCTTATGAAAAATGGAAAATAAGGTGTATACTGTATATAGAATCGAACTTTTTAAAGAAAACGTATAAAAAGACGTACACAGAAAAGTTTAAAAGAGAGGCTCAGCGGGAAACTTCCTTATTCTTGCATCCGCTTACAGAAATGTCAACAAATAGCAAAGTGAATCGCTGCAAGTATCGGGTAACAAGCGCCTATCTATTTCAGTGTCTATAATATAAACATACGCAAATAAGGTTCGATATAAGATGGGGTCGCGACATTGTTTACCAAGAAATTTGGGGTCGCGAGCAAAAAGGTTTGAGAAGCCCTGTTCCATATAATATGGTCTATCGCCAATCAGCATTCATGTGTATATTCTGTCTTCAGCTTTCAACATTAACACTGCATCATAATAACACATATTCTCGAACAACTAACATGCCCAATGTCCCCCTCGCGCACGGAAAGTAACATGCGCATATCACAACGGCAACAAGGGTTCCCTAATGGCTACGGGATATGCATGACGTACATCCGGGCCATACACTGACCCCTACAAAATTACGTATATCATAGTAATAAGACTGCAAATGGGGTAGTTACAAAAATAACAAAAATGTGACGATGTCAACGAAATAATAAATTATTTACATGCGTTAGTATGTATGCAAAATGCGAGCATCGTACACACGAACTACTGGCATTCAAGCTTTCCATCCGATTTGAGCGGATTAGGTAGTAAATATCAGTGTGGCGGCTCTAAGACATTTTTACCGATAATGCGTATAGAATAAATTAGTTACACGTTATAGAATACCGGATTTTGTCATACTATGTCAATAATAAACAGGAAAAGACGACAGATTCCTTGGGCCTCACAATTGCCTCGCCCGGCGAACCGCCACTGCTTGTTGGTTGGAAAGCCATCAACGGCAATGCCGATCGTAGGTTTCCAACGGTTTGCACGATTCTCAGTTATAGAAGGTGAACTTATTCATTCATTTCAATTTATTAAGCCTACATTAATCAAACACCCCACCGTTATTCAACTGAAAATGGAGATGCACACATGTATTGTATCGTACCTCTGTTCGATGCCGAGGTGAGCGTTGATGGACGCGTATCGGGCTGTGCCTGTTAGATTCTTATCCTCGCGATAGATTATGTGTTGTCTTGTGCGGGTGTCACGGAATTTCTTGGCTAATCCGAAATCGATCAGAAAGAGCTGCAACAAAGAGAAAACCACATGTTAATTATATATTGGGCGGGTGCATGGCGAGAGATTTCACGTGGCTCCATTGCGAAGAAGAGCTCCAAGAAAAACATTATTAGATTTTGTTTTATACTCGGGTCTGTGTTCAAGTTCACGACACATTTGAATTTCCACGAGCAAAAGTTTACTCACACATTTATTATGTTTATAAGGTGACAATTTGAAATAGACATAAAACACATGGTTATTTAGGTAGGGATGTCAAAGCGTGTTTTTCACTAAACGTTTGCACTTTCGTCTACCACCACCGCGTGTAAGAGAGTACACGCGTAATGCTACAAGAAGTGCCAAAACTTAACACATTGTACCACTCGATCACTGCATACAATAATTGACCCTCGACCACGCAATCATGAGCCCTTCCGAAGTACCTATTGACTCTGATTAATAGGCAAATAAAATTGCATCCGTACACAGGATAAAAATAGCATTAAATAATAAATATGAATCGTTTACTGATCACGGAAAATAGGTAAACGTGTACTTTTACAATTTTTTTTTTTTTTTTTTATCTTAGTCCAGCTTTAAGTACAAGTGCAATCTACATAATTATAGAGGTAGGCCTGTACAGCAATTGTAATACAAGTATTCCCGACTGGGGCTGGAGACTGGGGAGGATCTAAGTTCGATCCCCAGTCAGAGTAAACTTTTCTTACAATTGCTTTATCTTCATCTCCATACATTATTTTAATATTCTAGCATTCTATCCAAAAGCAAATCAACAGTTGTGAACGTATGAGTGGACGAAGGATTTGAAAACAGTTTTCGGTGCCTTGTGATAGGAATAGACTATATTATTCATGTGTACGTCCTCACAACACTTGAATGATTGGTCGTAAGTATTCGTATGAGAGAAATGGACGCCTCGAGGAATGGTATCATGGGGGGGGGGGGGGGAGGGGGGGCACCCATGATACAATAATATTACTGTGTGGGGGGCACCAACTAAAAAAATACCACAGGTGATAACTGGAGGCGAGGCGCGCCAACCCCCCAGTAAAATAGTTAAGAAAATTACCCCCATGATTCAAAATAGTTTTCGATTAGTAAAAACTAAAAAGGCAGCGTTATGTTTCAGTTCAGCTTTCAATCCATTTTAGTTACAGTATATTACCCCAGCAAATACTATCTGGCTGATAAGAATAACTCTCCAAGGGGGGCTCCTCTCTTGTCGGCTCTCACGAAGAGAGTGCGCAGTGGCCGAGATCCCAGTCTCCATCGTCTCGATTACCGGTAAACTTACCTCACTCTCAACTAACAGCCGAGTACTAAGTGCTATACTTCTCTAGTTCCTACCAACCATCTACTTGAAACAGGTCAATAAGGGATAATTTATGACTTTGTGTTGGTTACCTGGAAATTTCGAATACAGCTGGCGTAACTACTACGCTAGTATACTCTCCTAAGCGGTAGACCGCAATTTATGAAAGTGCAACAGAACTCCAGTAATCTTTTGATCCTCGTTGAAACAGTGTGCATGCAAGGGGCGGTAGATCTGAAGCTGGGCGAGGCATTGACACCCCAACGTCAATTCCGTCACCTCGTATTGTAATAAAAGGAATAAAACGAACGCAGATCTAAAAATACAGTCATGATACGGTTAATCCGAGCTTGGAAACACGGTATGACGTCAGAGTTGTTCCATAAATATAAGCCTATGACTGACAGCCGTGCGAAATGACAGTGTTGCCACTAGTAGCAGCAGCGGTGTGCACATGCTTGGCAACAATGCCGCCACTATGCATCAGAGAACACGATGAAAACAACACTAACGTGCATGACGAATGCATTTGCCACAGTAATATCTAGACATGTAATTGTAGGCGCTGTACAAAGTAGCTTCTGTACGAATAACAGCAAAAACGAACCAAGACTGCATTGCAGGCGTGAGAAAATGGGTTTCCTACGAAAGAAGGGAAGTAGCGAAGAGTGAACAGTGCAAATACAGATAAAAGAAGACCTTCGGGCGAAAAGCACAAACTCACTCGTATGTATTAGCCATGAATAATACGTTGTCATTTGAAAAACGCAAACATCAAGTCATCTGACTCAGTCGCTAAATTTAGATCGTGTAAGCACGTGCAATCACGCACACACACACATACGTACCTCACGCAAAGGTGAAACCCAGTGAATGAACAAAGTTCACTGCCAATACGTGTTTTCTAATGTGGCACATTTACACAAGTGATTGATAGTTTCCATTGCAAATCTTCGTCGCTCGTTTGAATGGAGGCCGTTTGCCTGCCCGCCCGCCATGTTCCCGTTTATCCGGTGTGATATTTTCCGGACGGCTAATAGTATTTCGGGTCGATTGTGCGACTCTTCATCTTTCTCTCTCTTGCCACAGGTATTTCCTGTCCTGTCTCTCTCCTATGCACACGACGAGGCTACGACAACAGCTGTTCCTTCCATCCACCCCAGACTTGTATGAGACTCCAAAACACTTTTGCTTTTACCTCCGCCAGACCGACACCAGCCACAACGAAAACAAACAAACGAACATGGACTCAGGTCGACGCGTTGAAGGGGGGGGGGGGGGGGGGGGTCTGAGCGACCTCTACGAAACCATAAAATATTAACAAATAAGCAAATTACATACACAAATAATAATAATAATTATTATTATTATTATTGCAACCATGTTATTCCATTTCGAGACGATGAGGGGTGGCAGATGACAATTACAAAAGACAAGACAATTACAAAAACGACATGCCTCATGCTGGATTCGAACCCACGTCCCTACGTGCAATAAGCTTAGGACCAGCGCCCCAAACCATGAGCCAGCGCGAACATAACTGATCATGTGCATTGAATGAGGATTGTCCAAACCAATGAGGAATATGCTGCGAACGAGGCGAGCGAATAAAAAACCTTCAGGCTTCAGTCAGGATTGGCGGTGGTCGTAATCGAACCGGCAGCCTCCCAGTGTACGCTAATATTGGTATTGGTTTAAATATTGTATTAACATACAGCGTTTCTACAGGTTTTACGTATTTTCTCAAGTCAGTTCCAATATATTATGCAAACTGGTTGGCGCCTCGAGCTATAATACACGGCTGGGGGTGTAACCGCGGGTGCAGCCACACAGAGGGTGCAGCCACACAGAGGGTGCATTGTGGGAGCCATCATCGCCCCATTGCTCACTTAGAGACAAATATACAACAAGATGGCGATTTCAAGTCAAGCCGCGTCCAAGCTTTGTAAAAAATCCGTTTATGGAAACTTGTTCCAGAGTACAGGAAAACAGATTGACTTGGAGGTTTAGTTATAGCCTCGCAGTTTTTTTTCTCTGTTCGCTTTTAATTTTTATTACTATCTTGTGTCGTGAACGTTCTCACGGCTGAAATGTTTATGACGGAACGGTTATTATGTAGCTGCTGACGGAAGGTGATGGGTCACATACACACAAACAATAACACGTCGCATTGTGGATGTGTGAAGAACGGGACGGGCGAAAGTACAGTAGTTAAATCTAGCCACGGGGCCGAGCGGCAAATTTCTTCTCAAGCAGGAAGCAATAATTTTGAGGGCGTGGATTTAAGTAAATCTTATGAATAATATATTATAAGTTTATAACCACGAACCGTTATCGGCAACCCAAGTGCAAGTTGATGTTCGGGTATCCTGTGTATATACATGAAATAATCAATAGTAATTTACATTAATTCGACTATTTTTTACATTTGTCTAATTACAATAATGTTGACTAAATAATTCCATTTGTATTAATAATTATTAATCAGGTTGTATGTATAATTGATTCCACATTCCACGTACTTTTGTTGACCATATAAATGCCATGTGATGGGGACGGGACGGACACGTGTTTATATGAACCCTCCTGAGTTAGGTTAGGTTAGGAACCTTCGCATGGTTTAAACATTGGTTTAACTTATCTGACTGATAAATATTTAGTTGGAGCTTGGAGGTCGTTAGACCGACCTTTGCAACTCAACACTTGAATCAACAAAATATTATGCAAATGAGTCCTTCGAGCATAAGACATACTAAAATTATATCTGTTTAATAACTCTCTGTACTGCCATCGACAGTAACTAATAAAGTTGACATGAAAACAATTATATTCACGGCATTATTATCTACGACAAGAGAAAAGTATGGCTCTACCATCGCACCTATTGGCGAAGTAGCCCTATAGTTAGGGTTAGGCTATGTATAAGGTTTTTATTTTTAACACTAGGCTTTCTAGCCTTCCACCATTTCCACCATTCCAAGGATTTGTCGGTCACCGTTCGAGAATCATTCTTTCATTTTGTTGAATGGAAATTTACTTATTGCTGCTTTAATACATAATTTTTAAGTCTGTATTATAAGTGCAGTTGTGATCAATGCCACAGGTTGTGCATAACACATAAATGAAGGATGCCTTAAACGGGTTTCGAGCCCACGTATGATGTTTCACAATTCTTTGGCTCGCACCGCACCCCTACCATGCTGTACATATAAACAACAACACAGAGCACAAAACCGCGAAACGCACACACGTCAAAATAATGCTTTTAAACGGGATTTCTCTTTTCCCACGACCGAACGGTAATACGGCATTGAAGGCTAGATTTCTTTCTTGTGTATTATTCTAGCTAGTGAGTTTAGATTTAATCGTGCTAAATGGAGGTTTAACTGTTGCATAACAACGCATGCGCTCAACTCAACACCGAGGTTACACAGTAGCATGAATGAATGGGATTGCTGCACTCAGTGTGAATTGGTAAGAAGTTGCACACAACATACATACGGGACTCGAACCCAGGTTGTCAAAAATGTGACAAAATAAAGACAAAAATGTGTCATACAAACTATAACTTATTTTATCTGTCAATCATATTAATCATTTTTTTATTTAATAGTATTTATTTTTAATTTATACTTAATTTATATTAATAACTGTGTTATTATTTTTCCTTTCTTAGAATTAATAACTTAACTACATTCATTAGAGAAATATATAGACTGAATAAAATCGACGATGCACATTTTCCCCATAAAAGTCAGAATGCGATGTGCCACTTGACCACGCAGGACTTGGGGGACAGAACCGATGCCCTCTTCGTCACGTCACACGACACGTGACCCGGGGGGGAGTCACGTGACCGACCCTGAGAGCTAGTCAAGAGCACGTTGCCAATTATTGTTCGCGCGCGCCGCGACGCCTAGGACGACGTCGCGCGAGCCGAGCGGTGGTTAGCGTCACGTTTACCGACCCCGCGAGGGTTCAACGTGTGTATTGAAGTGTTTGGACCGCGCACGTGCTTTCCGTGTCCCTGACTGTACCATGTCCATACGATAATACTAACATACCTACCGCCGCTTTATACACGCCGTTTCAACACAACCCTGGCGTTCTTTCACACAGAGTACACAAGCATCGTCCATCAGTCAACGTCAGTCGCGCCCGCTGAGTTAGGAATTTCCAGGTATCCAACCCAGGACTAAAATTATCTCTGACGGACCAGTTTGAAGTAGATGGTAGAAACTAGAGAAGTATTGAATTAAGTTGGTACCATTGGACTTGGCGTAAGCATGAGACTTCATACGTCCGGGCAACTGCACCATGGAGCCTTCCCATAATGTGAGACAGCAAACAATCCACATTCACTAGCATTATTGTTACTATACAACTTTTTTTTTTAAATTTTATTTGTCAATGATTTCATTGGACGAAGCTAATTTACCGAGCAAGTGCCAACTTAGAACATACTGAGTTTTATCAAGTTGGAATTGAAAATGGCTTTGATATGGAACGCCACCACGCGTGCAAGAACTGGTTATAATACCCACTTTTGGCTTGTCGAGGCAACATCATTGCACGATTTTGGAGTTCCCCTCAAGAATGAACCAAGTGAAAAGGTTAGCGATAGACACAGATGATTTTACGCACAAATTACACCGGTCACCACAGGTCGGATCTCACTTCAACAGACTGATAAAATTGGTAGACAACGTTTGGACAAAAATGATCGCATGCAGAGCGTACCGGTAGTTGAAAAGACCGCGCAAATTTACGGTGTTTTATTCATGTCTCAAGAACACAACATCGAAACACTTGTATGGTCATTCAGTAAGGAACTTTACCGATTTGTATTTACGTTATCTCAGAGTAATTACAAAAAATAAAAGTCTGTAATTCTTACGAAACCTCATCTTCTCACTCTTTTTCGGTGCCGTGTAAACTTCTTGAGATATCATGACAATATTGTTAATAACGGGCATTTTCGCGCCGTTGCATAACTGGACTCACGTAAGTACTGGTTCACACTTTGTCTCTGAACTAACAAAACAATCTAATGTGACAAAACTGGAATGCTGCAAACAATTACAAGAGTGCCTCACTGTTGTTACTTTTGTTTTAGCGAACATTAGAAGACAATGTTCCGTGGAAGCAACTGCATGTCCACACGCGCTTGGGGCCGATGTTCAGACAACCCGAAACATGGATGCTGCAGCACGGACAGATCTAGAGACCGCCTGAAGACCAGACAGACCACAAGACCTTGCTTGCATCAACTCTCACAAAAGAAAATGTTAGGTTGTGCCTGGCGTTACGTTGCGTTGCCAATTTCACTCTCTGCCTGAGGAGCCGAGAGACGACCCAATCGCGCGTATACACTTGCGATCGATTTCTAACGCTTGTTCAGTGAAATACTCGATACAACTATCACCTATAATAACTGCGTGCCAGTTATAGGAAACGCTAAACGTCCCATGATACTCAAGTTTGATGTCGTTTCGCTTTCGGGCCAATCACGACCATAGTGACAAATCTCGGGGACAAGATTTATGGGGTTTATTTGAGAAACTAAATTTGTCAACTAACAATTTTACAATAAGGTTCCGTCTGATAAAAATTGACTTATTTTATTGTTTTAAGATCGCTTTTAAGAAATATTTTATCAATCGACTCCTGTATACACTAGCTGACTTTTTTTAGACAGACCCATTAATCTTGTTTGTAATTTCATGTTACTTTTATGTGAAGGATTAGTTGTATGTACGCTTGTATACGATATATACGCAGAAAGAGAAATGTTTCATTGTAAGACCTATCCTATCATAGCTTCCCAAGTAAATTAATGAAATATGCAGGAATGTAGTGCTATCGTCATAAGGAATACATTGAAAACACAACTGAAACTCCGAGTATCTGTGCTGGACGCTGGAGCCCTGTTGTAGATCCAGCGAGATAACGCACTCAATCCAGCTCATCCCAATAAATGTGTGTAATTGTGCGTACATAACGAGGCCGTGCGTTACCTGTATCATTAACAGTTTACATTGAATCTAAGTATGGAAATGTAGACTACATATCTATCATTATTTTGTAAGGAATTAGCAGCGATTTTCGAGGTATCCAGCGTGTAACTTTGTAAGAGATTCATGTTCAACTATCCGTGACTAATGACTATATGATGGTAATTGGCAATTGGCATCAATAAACAAGTACAAGGGAGCATATTTTGAGGATTTCGTTTATGTAATGTCCTCCACGTGTCATGTCCCGAACGTGTCGGAAGTTTATGGCAAAAGTTGAAACTCGGCGGTTCAGAATTGAATAGGCTACGAAAACATTAATCAATTTTGAATTTATCAAACTGCAAAGTGAAAAATAATGACACATGTTGCTTAAGCGCACTTCTTACTTATCGGTTTGTTCGCCTTTGTTGTTTTCCAATGTACGGTGACCAGCAACGAGCCTGAGGCATCGAGATGGTGAGTGTGTGTGGGGGGGGGGGGGGGGGGAGGGCGAAGAATATGCGAGAAAAGGATTTCATGCGAAGTAATTTCCCTAAATAATTTGTAAACTATACTTTTTCATAAATGCTTTTCTACATTTTAATCGAAAAAAAATTAACACACTCGTGGTTATCTTGTGTCTTCTTTTTCCATACTCTGGTCTTGTCATGTATGGTTTCCTGAACGTGGTAAACATCAATGAAAATACCAAATATTGGCATCCGACTTTGTTGTTGCATTGCCAACATGAGGCAAGTGCAACATCCACTTTGTGATTCGAATGCATTATACAGACTGTACTCACTACCAAGTACCCAGGTACACTTTCAAGTACCCTTCGTATTACACAGTGGATCAACAGTCGTGGCCTTGGCAGTTTGCACCCGAGATCTCATACGCAGCCACCGAAAGAAAAGGGGAATCTCCGTAGAAACAATAAATAGAAATAGAAATGTACTATCTATCGGTAATATAACAAAGTTGTATACGACAAGTATGACCATGTCGTCAGCACTGTGGGAGAAAGTACCGCAAGTCGGCGTTGCGTGGGAGCCGCGTGCACCGTCCCAAGTGGGTCAGAGCAGAACTCAGCCTCAACGATGGCAATCCGCGACAAGGGCCGACACACAACAATAACAACAACAACGCGTCGTAAAGTATGACGTTTAACCGTTAGGTAGGACACAACACTATATAAGAGGGCTCAAATTACTAAGCAAATAAGATACTCGGTATGTCACTGTCACTTGTCATTCTCCATCTAGGCTAGCAATACAACTTTCGCATGGAAAATGCAAGTGCACTGAGGGTGCAGCACACTGCACTCCAAAACGAACTGTGCGTCAGATTGCGAGTTTGTTTTCTATCATTTTGTCAATTACTTTCAAATTTTGAAAACAAGTGCGAAAAAATTGTCTCGTGTTGTTTCCCTCGGAAGATAATAGAGGCAGGCGCTGTTCGATTAATTTTTATTCTTTTCCGAATTATGGCTTTACGTCTCATATTTTGGTACCATTTTCAACGAGACGATGAGTTGATGTTGATACTGAATTACTGATACTGTTGGTTGATGTGGTGATACTGATATTATTTGTTGATGTGGTGATACAGATATATGGAGATTAAAAAATCACCGCACACGTCCATGCCCGAGCCAGGATAAGAACGTGAAACGCAAGAACGCGTCCGTGCCTAATCTAGTCAACCACGGCCACTGCGTCAGCTAAATTATCGATCAAACCTATACCCTACAACCAGTCTACATACGCTAACACACAAAGATACTAATACAAATATTAAACATGTAAATGAGTTTTATTTGTTTTAACATATTAATCTATGATCCTACCAATCCCATCCAAAACGTTTGGAACCAAGAGACATGTTTCTCCCGGATAGAACCAATGTACACATGAAGCCACTACTGAAAAATGGAATAGCGGCGCCCGAGAAGGTGGAAATGTTTTGTAAATCTGCGATGGCATTCAGCCAGAAAACTGAACAAAACAAATAAAAACTCCAAATCGAATTACTTCTGAACATTAGTCATTACGATATACGCAATAATTTGCGAGTAGTTTCCGGCAGCGCACACAGGAAACACAAAACACGTCTATATTGAACAATGCATCACGGTTTGGCAACCTAAAACAGGGCAACACAATGAGACTCTTCCAAAGCGCCGACGATCAATTACTACGGCCTCACATTCACGCTAAATGACGGCAAGCTCAATCAGTGCGTGCACGAAATACATAAAAGTCGCCCGGTATAATAATTCGTCGTCAACGAGAAAAATTTACAGTTTTAAAAACACGAAATGTATGGAATATACAACAACGCATGAAATTCCGCGTTTGAACCGTTATGTATATACATAACAAAACCCGAAACAGAACAATTAAGTCAGTGGGCTAATTTCTCGTTGACGGCCAAGTTGCGTGAACCCGTTTCACATCCGATCTACCTTCGCACAGAAGAAATCTCGTCTGATCTTGGTTTCCACGAAATGAGTTATCTTCCGGGTTATGGACACGATGTGTACCGTCCATACTGGGCGTGTCGTACTTACCGACAGCCGCACGCATATACGCACACCGTATGATTAACCCATCGATCGCTATCAATTCATCACGGCTTGTAATCTAAGATAATGAATGAGCTACGTACGGGGAACGAATAGAACGGGGTTACCAATTGTGCAGCGGGGCGACTCTCATGCGCTTCTCTACACAACAAAAGACAATAGTGATCGCAAAACAACAAGTGTGATCAATACCATCGAGATATCGAGCTGCGGCTGTGTGAACAACCGATCCTAACAAAGTAATTCTAAACAAATCTAATTTGCCATCGAAGACAATTTTACAAGACACTCTTCTTGACTTGACTGACAAACACATAATCTCAGATCAATCAGGGGGGGGGGGGGGTGAGGGGTCCACGTTGTTACGGAAATCAAAACCGCGTTGTTGCCTACTGCAAAAACTGGTTAGTTATTAAATTTTACTTCAATTTGATAAGTAAAATTAAGAAAATAAAAAAACATTGAAAAATAGTTTTGCTGAAATGTATTCCAGCTGTAATAACAAACAGTGTGTATTGTACACTTTAAAGCAGTGTGGAAATAGTTGTCACGATTTGACTTGAGGAGTGGACCGAGCCTCAGCTAGAAGATTTACGGACCGGACCTTAGGTAAGACTAGAATGTGTTTATACATAATGGCCAGTATGATATATATAATATGAAGTTTCACACAGCTCCAGTCAGATGAGTTCTATACAGAAACACTTTGATTGGGTAGCAAATGATGCGAGCAAAGTAGTCGTCGAGACGAAACGTAAACTGCACGACTGCCCGCAATGAAATAGTCAACCATGGGAATCCAGCTGATGCAGCTATCGCTAATTAATTCGCACGTAGACAGTTCTTTCTTTACTGTCCTCAATCGACGAGCTGAATTGTGACAAAGATGGAAGGGGAAACATAAAAGTGAAAAGACGAAAACAATATTATAGTGGATACTGCTAGTGGATACTATGATAGTGGATACTATGATAGTGGATACTGATAGTGGATACTGCACAACACAAGATTGTATCACGTTCAGCAGGAAGGATCACATGAAGTATTTTTATTATCTTTTTGCCCGGTATATTGTGGCGAAAAACGCAATTACCACCACCGAGATAATCTGCCCAGGTCGCAAATAATCGTGTCACGGTATTTTCTTCTCAATTGCGAGAAAAAAAAAATACAACACTGATGTCAACTGTGATCTCAGAGCAGCTAACATCCTGTGTAATACACAAGAACAACAGTTATAATAATTGTCTATGAGTCTACGACTATGAGGTAATTCAAGACAAAGGAAGGGACTATGACCATAATGTCATACAATCTTGTGGCTGGCTGTGAATACCGCCATAACCAATCGAAAGTTTCGCGTTAGTTCTGAAATATACTAAAACACGCGAAAATAGTGTTATAAAATGTGCCGTGTAGCTGCGCAAGTACCAAGACGGGCAGAATGAGGGCGTGGACAGCCATGCAGCCAGGCCAGATCGAAACTCGTGCGAGAAAGACAAATGGGCCGCCCACCGCAACATCGGCAATAAACACGAAGAGGAGGACGGCGTCGAATCGCACACGGTACATCCATCCATCCCTTTCACTTTCCTTCGCGAGGCCAACGAGGAAACTCCTTCACGACCCATCGACTTCCAACACCCTCGGAGGGACGGGAACTGGACTGAGACATAAACAACTCGCTCGCGCACATTTCCGGACTGACTGCGAAGCGAGCCTAACCTACTAACACCACATTCAACTATATAACAGTTAGGAGTACAGATGAGATAAAACACTCGACGTTGTTCTCTGGCAACTGCAGCTACATAACATGGAACTCTGGCACTTGGCAGACGAACCCACGGGCATCGACACCTAGAAGGTGTTCATATAGTGTGGTCATTTAAACATGTCTCCGGGGTCAATCAACCAGGTTAAATAAGTTCATTTAGATTGTAAAAAAAAGACGGAAAACTAGATATTCGAAATACATTTTCTCACAAACTTGTATCGTCACCATAAGTCAGAAGCTCTGACACCAATTTATCCGGCATCCAAATATTTAGAAGTCATAAGTCCACTCCAAGCATTAGAAGAACAAATATCATCGTCTTCATAGTGAATTTGATTTAGGACTGCAAACACCATGCAGTTACGCGAATAAAATAATTAAAATTTGATATGACTAATACAAATATACACAAGTTATTATTACACAAAACAGAAAAGACCCGAGCATCTCAAAAACGTCAACATTACGAGAAGTAAGTCAGTTGGGCCGTCCAGAACACGGGAAGACGCTTCCCTTTCCACCCACTCAGACTTAAAAAGGTGTATTTCTAGTCTATCCACTCAGTAAGGTCTCAAAGATCTGATTTTTTGTGCGGCGGATACTATATCGTAATTAATTTTCCCTTGTTGCTATGACGGCTTCAAAGTTACCGTTTACGCGAAGTGACAGATCAGAAAGAAGTTGCCAAACACCAGCCAGAACCAAGAAACCCTGGCCAACTCCAGTGGAAGCCGTAACAAAACAAACCCACACGATAACATGCACACGGTTATTTGAGATAATTGAAGCCAAGCATAATTTCATAGGTGGCGAAGTTTGGTAACATCCTTACTTATCAAGTCTGTCAATGAATGCGCAATAGGAAGTGAATGTAGGAAGTCCGCGGTCCACATTATGTACCCCACCATTATAATGTATAGTAATGTACCATATTACGGTATGTACATTATGTTTATTTGAACTCGATGTTTTGCAGGTGTATTCCTGCTTCCGATGCAGAAGATCCATCCATGGTTTAACTTCCGGTTTATGCTGGGATTTCTTAACTTCCGATTACTAGGACACTGAACTGAGTGGTGGTAGACAATGAATTCAAGATTATTTATTTGGATAGCTATCCAATCCTTCATTGTTGCAGTGCCTGGCAATGGCCATCACCATCAGGAAGAAAGAGAGTTGCTTACCTTATTGCAGTGTCTGCCGATGCCCATTAGGAAGTTATCTGGCTTGATATCTCGGTGGATGAAACTCTTGCAGTGAACGTACTCAATGCGGCCAATCATCTGGTCAGCGAGCATCAACACTGTCTTTATGGTGAAGCGTCGCGAACAGAAGTTGAAGAGATCTTCTAGGGAGGGTCCGAGCAAATCCATGACCAACACATTGTATTCTCTCTCCTGGCCGTACCACCTGGGAACAACACAACGGGACAATCGGTAAGAATACGCAACAGCGCTCGCACTTCATAAGGGGATGAATATGGTGATGATGATTCCTGTTGTAATCATGCTAGTCGTGACGATGATGGGGTGACAGATGAAGATAGACAATTAAAAAAAAAAGCAAAATCACGATCACGTACACGTGTTACACCATCATGTACACGTGTCACACAGTTACACGCTTACACACACCTATTACATGTTACTTACACGTGTTACACGATCATGTACACGTGTTACACAAATACACGCTCACGCACACGTGTTACACGATCATGACGTGTTACACAGTTACACACTCACTCACACTCTCAAGACTTCACGATCACGCACATACTCTTCTCGCAGCACCGATAATTAAGCTCTCTGGGTAATAACCCACACACATACACAACTCATGCTAAATCAGCTGTATTCCCTTGATTGTCAATAAAATACGAACGAATAACTTGGCAAACATGTAAGTGTATAACACACAATCATGTGCAGCCACATATTTCACACGGTCAGTCAAGAGTAATTCATTCATTACATTGGTTGAGTTGTACACCGCGAGTCCTTTCATAACACACTTCGAAGTGCAAAGCGATTAGCCTATCCTACCCGATCGCTGAATTTGGGATACAAAAATAACCCAATGGGCACAAATCCATTGTATTTTGGTCGTTACAAAAAAAGAAAATAAAGTTCACAGCCTTGCCAATATTCGGCCAGTGACATTTTACTTGAATTCTTGGCATTTCGTCATCCCTTCACTGTGAAAAATCAATCCACACTAAGTTAGAACAACTGTGTTCTTTTCCAAATATTCACAACACTCAACAACGCGTTTGCATTTTTCGCAATACAACAATCTTGACGTCGCGGACAAGAAATTATATTCATTATTCCGGAAATCCAAAACAACTTTCGAATGCATTCAGAAAATATAATATAATATATACACAGCGATATAATTTCGTGTGAATCCAACATAATCATTACAAAATATGAAATTACCAAATGGGCACATATTCAGCTTCATTTAAAATTTTAATTACATGTACAAAATACAAAAGAACACGTGTTCTCGTAACCTTGCCTTCATATATGAATGGTGACTAACAAAAATACGAGGACGAGGTGAGGCCCTATTTGGCATGTTTAAACATTTAAAGAAGCTAAGGAAAGTAGAGAGATCGACTGAAATAACTAAACAAAACAGGCTGAAAACAGTACTGGACTCGGCAAAGCGCGTTGCCAAGTTCACCATTACGCTAGGCAGCAGACCTATCGATTTATACCTTATTAAAAATGGTAAATAAATAATTATATTATATTAAAGTATGTGGCGAAACCCATTGGAATGAGATCACCGACTCATACAGCTAATGTTTCAGGAACCGATCTCGTAATAATGAATGAAGGAAAAATAAGCTTCGTTATAATTAACGTTTTTTTGTATAATAATCGTAATTAAGAGGGGGCGCTCGAATACATCATGGCTTCTCGTCTCGTACAAAGTTATGCAATTAAGTCAAAACAGAAAAACTAATTAGAATGTATGGGCTAGGGCAGAATCCCTAATTAAAAATAATTGATCATTAATTTAATAAACAGTGTGTATAATGTGTATATGTAATATGTTCCATTGAGACGAAGACGGGAACACGACAGTTGAAAACATTACGACGCCAGACTAGTTGCCACATATCTAGAATAAAACATATATCATTACGCCTGTATACGTTCATGTACTTCTGTGTATAGTGGGAGTTGTTTTGAAAGTTTTTAATGTTTTCTAATGTGTTCCGTCAAGGTGTTTTCACTTGGAACGTCCTGCAGCTGACGCAACGCAATGCGCGCGCACCTGTAGGCCCAGGTAAGCAGGCATATATTTACCAGCTATATGTGTACTTGCGATCACACATAGGCACTACACACTAAGAGGTAATCTGAACTGTCATTTTACACGGAATAATTCTACAAACCAGTCATTTTAGCGTGAATTATTTTTCGTCTGTCACAAGTGGAAAAATAAATCAAAGCTATAACAATTAGCTAATTGCAAATATATTTTCTTGATGTTACAAAGACAAGATCTAAGCCTATAAGGCTATATTTTATAATCATCATAGTTATTAGTTTCCACTTTCGAGTTTCAAGCGCTTTTTTATGGTTCTTTCGATGGAAAGTTCTGTTCAAACAGATTTGGACTAGAAATCTACACAAGAAAAGTCTAAACGTGAAAAGGACTATCCCACAACAATTCAACTCGACTGCGCAACTATTATCGTGTCCTAGATTATTATCAAGTAAACAATTAGACGAACTCTTATGCAAACGCATCAAATTGTTCCGTGGAAAGTGAAGTTATAGGGGGAAGAGCTAGTCGAGATGCCGACTCGCTTGTCAAAAAGAAAATAACTCGTAAAGAAACTAATAGCTGTGTGAGCTTCAAACGTAGAAAGTTGAATTGCAACTTTGCAACTCCAAGCACGGCATCAGATTCTTTAGAACCAACCACTAACGAACATTTCATGCGTACGGTTCTTACATGGAACTCCCGATTACATCTACTTGTACGTACAAACAAACCATTCAATGAAATGGAAATCGTATATATATATCGCGCCGAAAAATATATGGGAAAAGAGTGGGACAATCTCCTACAATTTACAAAACCATCTTCATCAGGATTTATATCAAATTATGTAAAATAATAAACTTAAAAAAATAACAAGAATAAGAAACATTCATCAGAACCAAGTGTGCTTTCTTTTTGCTAAGTACTTTTCGTTTCTTTTCACAGTGTCGTTTTTTGTTTTCCAACCTCGCGCCAAGTTTCCGAAGGTCACATTGTGTACGCACGCGTTCTAGTGTACTTGTACTTCGGCAGGTCTGTATTATTGTACTTCACACGTGCAAATCACTTTTGTTTTTGGGCCAATGCGCAAACAAAGGCGTCGGCCATCTATGAGTACATAGGCCTACACACATCCATGGCTTTCGTCTGAACGGCTCTAGGTAAACATACCAACGACTACGTGCTACCCAGACATGCACGAAATTATTGTCGCCCAAGAATTATATATACTACACTATTTATTTTCAAGGACATTGTTTAGTTTAGTACAGCGGACCCTGAATCAGTCATGACGTATTCGCAACGCTACACCTTCTATTCACCACTATACGAAACACGTGATTTTCATTAGCTTATCACTATGTAAATTAGTGACCTATTTAATAACTAGACAAGATTTCAAGTCGTTTATTTACAATAATATATATTATTTACAACAATTTTATCTCTACTAAATATACAAATACAGAGTAAACACGTAAAAACAAGAAACTCAGTACTAGAAATGCACACATGCATCAAGATTGAGGTTATGTATTATGTATTAAGGCTACGGTTGAAATCGATCTCTCTGCGCCTACGGACCAACGGTATACGTTTATGTAGGACAAGCAAGTTCGCGCATCGCGGCTATCAAGGCCAACGAAAACGAACGCAATGCGTCTTATTGTTTTTGTTTACGACACTCTATAACAGTCGTAATAGGGTCCAATTAGTGTGTACACGCGTTTTGTAAACATAAACGGCATCCGCATGTCTCCCAGCATTGCATAAGCATTATAGTTACAAAGCGTGAGCACTGGCGAATACGGTACCATACCAACTAATAACATGGAAAACGTTGTATGTTGGCCGCGTTCTTATACGCGCGTGTTCCTTACGCGTTCCTTACGAACAAGTATGTTTTTCTTGTTTTTTAAATATACCTTATTGGATCACAACTGGATCGTGAGAAATATCTACAGCCTTCTACGTTTTGATGAAATAACTCATGATGGACGCACGAATGTTTCGTCAATATCTGATTAGTGAGTGAACGCCAATAATTCATGTACAATACTTTGATGTTGAAATGAATGGTCGGCTACACAAGTATTCTAAATTAGCTGTCAATAGACATGTCCGTGTACCAAGACTAACGGATCACGAGGCAGATGAACGCTAAGTCCGCAACGGACCGGAGACTGTCATAGTTCAATCTTACCCACTATTTGGATGCATACATTTACCTCTACCCGCAAACGATCAGATTAATTAATGTTTACATTAATTGGTGTGTAATGACGTACTCACCATATGAGATTGGAGGAAAGGGACACAAATAGGAGTTGAAACAATTAGATTTGAAGGGGAAATGGAAGAATCTCATTGCATTGCTTCCTCAATTGGCAGAGTCATACTGGGCCAAATTCTACCCCAAGTCGGAAGGAACCAGGTTTAAGGCTGACATTCGGGCCGAGCCGGACTTTCGGAACGGAGCAGAACTATCATCTTTCGGGCCGGGCCTCAGTAGTTTTTATAACTTGTCGGCCCAGGCCGTAGTTTTCTCACAAATTCGCATCTCTAGTACCTATATAAACGTTGCACGGGTAGTTACCAGGCGAGGTGATACAGCTAACCCGCACTCGTTACCAAAATATCGTTCCTTCTCTGGGACAACAGTGGACACTGTGACGTCACTACGAGTTATGATTGAGTAGTTAGTATTATGTGTTTTATTGTGTGGCACAAAATATGTACACACACACTTGTGAGATTTGGGAAGTGGGGGTGGAGACAAAAGCGTTGATAACACCGCTCTACCACACCTCACTACAATACAAGCAAAGTATATGGATGAATCAATAGGTATTTTATCTTACACCGGTAAACAGTTTGTAAGAATAACTTCGTGTGATTTAGTTTAGAAGCGTGTCTCTACTGGTTGACCAGATCCAGCATGATGGCATAATAGCCAAATGTGGGCATTCGAGAAGAAGATTATTATTATTTATTACCTGAGTTATTAATAAATGTATAATTTAGTTGAGACAGTCCAGTATAACCGTTCAGTAGGTACACGAAAGTATTATTTATACTACAATACAAGCAAAGTATATGGATGAATCAATAGGTATTTTATCTTACACCGGTAAACAGTTTGTAAGAATAACTTCGTGTGATTTAGAAGCGTGTCTCTACTGGTTGACCAGATCCAGCATGATGGCATAATAGCCAAATGTGGGCATTTGAGAAGAAGATTATTATTATTTATTACCTGAGTTATTAATAAATGTATAATTTAGTTGAGACAGTCCAGTATAACCGTTCAGTAGGTACACGAAAGTATTATTTATACTACAATAGAAGCAAAGTATATGGATGAATCAATAGGTATTTTATCTTACACCGGTAAACAGTTTGTAAGAATAACTTCGTGTGATTTAGAAGCGTGTCTCTACTGGTTGACCAGATCCAGCATGATGGCATAATAGCCAAATGTGGGCATTTGAGAAGAAGATTATTATTATTTATTACCTGAGTTATTAATAAATGTATAATTTAGTTGAGACAGTCCAGTATAACCGTTCAGTAGGTACACGAAAGTATTATTTATATCGATGCAATTACCATCGATACTAAGCACAGGCGATCGAATGACGACGACGAACAACGGAAATATAACCGCTGAGTATAGTCGAATACCAATCGAGAGAAAAAACGCCGAATTAGTTTGCTTGAAAGTTTCTCGGTAAGAGGAAGGTCTATTCACGATTGGCTTCTTAGGATGTCAAAGTGCAAATGAAAAATGAAAAATAAATGCAAAATTATTTTAAATTTACCATACGTAAAGTGAAGTAAAAACTGTAAATTCTAAATAATTTTCCACTTAACAAAAAAAATCAACCACTAGAAAGCTAATAATCGTTTGAATGGAACAGAGCTGCCAGTGGATGCCAGCAAGAGCCATATGTTGACATGATCTAATAAAGTCATAGAGCCCACCCAATTACCTTCTTGGACCATAACAACGATTATCTAACGCAGCCCATAAGACAATAATATTCTGTTGAATTCAGAGCTAATGCGCGCTGGATGGAAACTGTGCCCGTTGCGCAACTCTATCGCAACATGCACATACGAGACGCCGAGGATATCCGCAACGTGTGTTCCCGTTGTTGTCTTACGTTTACACGCCTTCTCTACCGCACACAACGCAGAGAAGCATCCTCATGAGAGACACCCGTCTACGTAATTATTACTCATAAATAGTAGACGACAGACGTTACACAATCTATAAGTGCCACAGCCACAATGAAGCACTGCACACATGTAAATTCAATGTATACCATAGAAAACATTATACACGGTAAATAGTAAATAACGAACGTAAACATAAAAGCCGGGTACTTGTATAAATACTAAATACTAGTTTATAAGAGACACCCCTTTGACATAGTCACGGTAGATGTCAGGCACGTAAAGAGTAAGTTAGGTGTAAGTCCGCTCTATTTATTTATCTTTGAGATATTCGCGGCAAAAATACCAATGTAGATACATCATCCTAAAACCTCTAGTTATTTAGTAAGGACGAGGTAGCTCGGGTCAGGTGGTCGATCCCCGTCACCTACACTTACGAATTAATTAGGTCTTCTCAGTTTTTGGTCCTATTAGGGGGAATGCGCATTGTATGTAAACCGTAAGTATTTGTGATTGCGATTTACGAGTTACCTGACTCATCTCATAAAATATAATCTAGGAATACACACATTCCAAAGTAATTGTAGGCCTAGTTTGTAATTACAAGCAGACATTCCAACTCGAACTTTAACTGGACACTGATGTGATGTGACTAAACCGGCCGAAATAGGTTTCTTGAATGTCAGAAGAGAGCAAAGTAGGCAGTAAGTCAGCACACGGGAGCACCTCTACTGAGCGAAAAAGAATGTTCTAGTCAGCGTGAACACACTGCGCGACAGCTCTTCTTAGCGAAAAGGACACAGAGCGACACGACAGAGAGTCAAGCACACACCAAGACGCATTTGGGGTGTAATTGCGTTACTGAATGACGTCATAAGGTTCGCTCTCAGTTCGAGCACCTAGGCCTACATGTTTTACATGTACAGTGTGCATGTTTGCATAGAGACCTGTCTGACAGTCTCAAGTCGTGTGAAACTACGTTTTATTTCGTCATGGAGAAGACGTAAGAATTGACATAAGACGAAATGACAGCCGGAGAATAGTATACTAGGCATTTCAGTGATGTTTTATTTTATCATGTGCAGCTTCGGCAAGAACGTCGAAAGAAATTATGTTTTATGGCTGGCACGCCTGTATACGAAACGAACAATCGCCGACCCGGAGAGAATTGACAATTCATAATCTACTAAGAAAAACGTGACACAGTGGTATTGTTCCTGGCTTACGTCTTGTATATATAGGCTATCCTCACTCCTTCGCCGACTAATTACATGAGTCGTGAATCGCAATTTCTTAATTCGCTCCTTCCGTCGTAGGCCTACAACAGCCGTATGTATGCAGATGAATGAGCTCCCAGTTATTTGGCCGGCGGAGTTGTTCATTCATGTGCAGCAAGAATACATCGCATCCACTTTATAGAGCGGCTTTATACGGCAACATATTTCAACGCGACAAAGTGGCTTACGAGTAACAAAAAATAAATTTAAAAAATCACGCTTTTACTTCATTGTTTTTCGACGTAGATTTTTTACGTGTCGATGTCGAAAAATTGTTTCACGATCTGGCACCGATTAATTGACTTCGATGTCGATGCTGACATTTTACCATCGACCCCCCCCCCCCCCCCCCCCCAGGTATCGCGCGTGCCCAAGAAATGAAAAGTCCTGCGTGTGAAATGAGAGAGCAAGAGAGACGAGGGACAACACGAAGTCGGCGGTGTCCTAATTCGCGACAGCAACAAGCGAACGAGGCCGGAACATCATCGATTGACGATTAGGCATGCAAATGAAAAACCAAGTGTTAATTAAACGAGTTTTTCGGTGGCGACACGCACTCGGGCGTACCTAGTTGTACACTGTACCGCCGGCCGTACCTTTCCGTGCCCACATTCCCTTGAAATACTTCTCCCGATCGTATCTCCACCTGTTCGCCACCCCCAAACTCACCCTATGATTTATTCGAGTTCGCGCCCTTGTACCCTATATAACAGATCTCGACACAAAAGGCCGCCACGCAACGGGACGACAACACGCCACATGATTTACGTGGTCACCTTGATTTGTGCAACTACTTACTGTCAAGATAACAATCAAATTATCTGAAAACTACAATTCCAGAAATTTGGGCAAGAAAGGGAAAGTACGTTGCATTAGAATACAATAGTAATCTGGCCAAGGACGGCTGTGTTTCTAGTGTTCTTTGCGTGTTACTGTGCTGTGCGATGGCTACTCTCCGTGGTTTCCACTAATGCAGATCTGTCTGCTATTAGGGGCAAAGAAGGGATGGCAGAAACATGCTCTACGCTTTCTCATACGGGATTCAAACTTTCGTCAATCCTATTGGGAATCCCTGGAGTACGGCTCAAACCAGCTTTACCGTACATGTCTCTCTTTCTTGGTAATATGCAACGTGTTCGGATAGTTGAGGCTACCCCGAAGAAGTCAATCTCAATATTTGCCATCTGCCTGAGAAAATCTCGGGAAAACGCTTCAGTCAAGATTGCCGATGGCCGGAATCGAACTTGAAACCTCCAGAATCACAGTTTCACGCCTTACTGCTGAGCCCCCACACGCGCCTCAGCAGACCCGTGCCCAATGTCGTTAGACGCGGTACAGCGGTCGTCTAAACGCAGAGCCCGCGAGCATCATGACGTCATCAGACTCCTTGTGAAGCTTCATCAGTCGTCTCCATTAGCCTCGATGCATGGTGATCATGTCCTTCATGCCTTTGCGTGGTATCTCCAAATATCCAAGTCCGTAATTAGAGGGGCCAAGGTCAGAACGATAGTAATTGACGGCGTACAATAGCTCAGCCAAAGCAATCTGAGGCCAATGTCATCTGTCTATAAGATACGACGCAGATAACACGGACACAAAGGAGAGAAGCATATCAACAACAACAATACAGTGTGTTTGCAGGAAGCTATGATTCATCCCAGATTGAAACAAGCCTCTAGCAGACAAATGGTGCACTGACATACATCACACCTTACTTTCCCTGCTGGAACGACAAAACGCGCCGCCCGCCAGTCGAGGTGGGTCCCTACTCCCTCCTCGTGCTCTCATGCTTTATTCCCCTTCCTACCTACTCACTTCCAACCCTTCCTTACTTCGGATTCCCTTGTGACGACCCCGGCGACGTGGTTGGAATTCATAGTCGGCCCCTACACCTAGGGGCACCCATTGTTGCTATGGATTTGTTTTGTTTATGGGAAATAACATGCAAACAACTGTTACCTTGGTAACAATGGGCGCCCCTAGGTGTAGGGGCCGACTATGAATTCCAACCTATGAGCTGTCGAGTACGTCATAAAATGCCAAATATCAACTAACTATGAAGAAACGCACACATCACCATCAGTCTTAGGTCACCACTAATCAAGATGCAGCCACTCACACTGGTAACAACACAGTGTGAAGGTAGCATGGAGCTTTCCTCCTCGCCGTCGTGTTTTCCAATAACACCGTTCACAATGGAACAAAACAATACGTCATGCAGGCTGCCAATAAGTGTAAACAATGACATGCGAGCCGCGCGTCAGAAGCGCAGATTAGCTACACGATACGAGGTGCAAGTCGCGAACCGACATATTATATGCAGACATGTCGACAATTACATACTCGTTGAAACAATCCCACTTTCACTACAATTTACACGCGAGTTATTCCGGTTATAGTAGCTAACATCGTCTTATACCTCGTTCACACTATGCTTCTTAACCTTAGTTAAAGTAACTGCAGTTATTATATATCACGTGACATTTTCTTAACGTTGATTTGATTCGACTTCTGTTCACATAGGCATCACAGTAACTGAGTTCAGTGACCTCGCAACAAGCCTTATAAACGAAAAATATTTCGAGTTCACAAGGCAGTGTCTTTTATTCTGTCATGGCCGACATTGTTTACCTTTCAGCTGTTTAATCATCTTTTAGTTTCGTAAAATTGATTTTCCTGTGATTTTTCACTGTTTCAATGTAACCTATTGTGTGTATATGCAACAAGACATTATAATACATGGGTATTTGACCATTTAAAGCAGTTGCATGAATCATGTACGGTAGAATAGTGAGAGTAGGGCTGTGTCTAGGCCTAGCCTGGCAATGACCTTGTAGATAACTCAGTTAAAAGCTTAACTGAGTTGTAGGAACGTAGTTAGGCCGTTAACTACAGTTAAGTTAACTGCGTTCCGTTCACATAGCATTCGTAACTGGAGTTAACGTGTTAACTACAGTTAAGAACTGTAATGTGAACAGGGTATTACCAGTAAGTACGATTTTAGTTATAAATATTTTACAACTACTTACATCCATATGGGTACAGAATTTATGTTGAAATCGTGCCGATCTTATTAAATAATGCAATGGCATATATATTATGTTCAGTATTACGTCACACCACTTCCTACACTGGCCCGCAGGAAAGTTGTTCTGCCTCCATGTCCCACGACAAGACACAACACAACAAGTCATAGGGGAAGGATGACCAACACAGATAGGAGTTGGGCAAGGTGGACTCGGTTGGCAGTAGACATGAGCGACAGTTCGAGTACGTTTGGTTGCGGTTACCCAAATTAGGAAAAATATGTGAGACCCACGCTACCAGCTACTACCAGTTATAATAACATTTATCCGTTACAAGTACATACGATTGCACCTGGAATTCGAACCCCCTTCTGTTTCAGCAGGTAAAACAAGGGGACGTTCGACAACTGTCTCAGTGCTTCGATCACTTGAACAATACATTAACTCGAGCAGAATACAGTTCTGAATGGTGTATTAGTTTTATTATATTTTAAATTCTCAGTCATAGCTTTATGTTATTTACTATTTAGTAACTAGTTTCTTGGGTATTATCAAGTCCACGATCGACTAAGGGGACACTTTGATCCCCGAAAACAATATCACATCGATAGGTGGCTTGAATCCACAATATGTACCTACACCACGCCATAGATGGGAGGGAGGTTGTAGCCTATTCCAAGCGATATCTGTATTCATTTCAATTTCATTAACTGTAATAGTTAATTAAATTAATTTGGGACGTCTTTACACGATGGATTGAAATAAAGCTGGCATGCATGTACAATAGTTTGTACCGCGAGTGGTGAATGTGGTCAATGGTCACCAGTGACCCAGCCCGCCATAGTTGTGCACAGCTGTGCACAGACCTCCATGAAGTTGGCCCCTCACATATGCCCCTTACAATTTTTTTTTATTTCAATCGTTAGAACTTCGTTTGATCCCGTTTGATCCGTTATTGTTTTCGTTTGAACCCTTTCGATCACGACGCTATGGCGTCGTGTTTATGTGAGGGGCCAACTTCACGCTGGCCCCTCACATGTGCGGAAACACGAATTTCTCAACGCCAATCGTTAGAACTTCGTTTGATCCCGTTTGATCCGTATAATAATTTGTTTGAACTCGTCAACCAACGGCGTCGCGACGCTTTCAATATTTTAGTCTGGCCCCTCACATTTGTCCAATTCAAATTTTTTCGACGCCAATCGTTAGATCTTCGTTAGATCCCGTTTGATCCGTTAAAAGTTCCGTTTCAACTCGTCAACCTACGGCGTCGCGACGCTTTCAATATTTTTGTCTGGCCCCTCACATTTGTCCTATCCAACATTTTTCGACGCCAATCGTTAGATCTTCGTTAGATCCCGTTTGATTCGTTAAAAGTTCCGTTTCAACTCGTCAACCTACGGCGTCGCGACGCTTTCAATATTTTTGTCTGGCCCCTCACATTTGTCCTATCCAACATTTTTCGACGCCAATCGTTAGATCTTCGTTAGATCCCGTTTGATCCGTTAAAAGTTTCGTTTCAACTCATCAACCTACGGCGTCGCGACGCTTTCAATATTTTTGTCTGGCCCCTCACATTTGTCCTATCCAACATTTTTTGGTGCAAATCGTTAGATCTTCGTTTTATCCCGTTCGATCCGTTAGAGTTTCGTTTCATCTCTTCTATATACGCAGTCGCGACGCTTTCAATATTTTAGTCTAGCCCCTCACATGAGTCCTATTTAACATTTTTCGACGCCAATCGTTAGATCTTCGTTAGATCTCGTTTGATCCGTTTAGAGTTCCGTTTCAACTCGTCAACCTACGGCGTCGCGACGCTTTCAATATTTTTGTCTGGCCCCTCACATTTGTCCTATCCAACATTTTTCGACGCCAATCGTTAGATCTTCGTTAGATCCCGTTTGATCCGTTTAGAGTTTCGTTTCAACTCATCAACCTACGGCGTCGCGACGCTTTCAATATTTTTGTCTGGCCCCTCACATTTGTCCTATCCAACATTTTTCGACGCCAATCGTTAGATCTTCGTAAGATCCCGTTTGATCCGTTAAAAGTTCCGTTTCAACTTGTCAATATACAACGTCGCGACGCTTTCAATATTTTTGTCTGGCCCCTCACATTTGTCCTATCCAACATTTTTCGACGCCAATCGTTAGATCTTCGTTACATCCCATTTGATCCGTTTAGAGTTCCGTTTCAACTCGTCAACCTACGGCGTCGCGACGCTTTCAATATTTTAGTCTGGCCCCTCACATTTGTCCTATTCAACATTTTTCGACGCCAATCGTTAGATCTTCGTTTGTTCCCGTTTGATCCGTTTAGAGTTCCGTTTCAACTCGTCAACCTGCGGCGTCGCGACGCTTTCAATATTTTAGTCTGGCCCCTCACATTTGTCCTATTCAACATTTTTCGACGCCAATCGTTAGATCTTCGTTAGATCCCGTTTGTTCCGTTTAGAGTTCCGTTTCAACTCGTCAACCTACGGCGTCGCGACGCTTTCAATATTTTAGTCTGGCCCCTCACATTTGTCCTATTGAACATTTTTTGGTGCCAATCGTTAGATCTTCGTTAGATCCCGTTTGATCCGTTTAGAGTTCCGTTTCAACTCGTCAACCTACGGCGTCGCGACGCTTTCAATATTTTTGTCTGGCCCCTCACATTTGTCCTATCCAACATTTTTCGACGCCAATCGTTAGATCTTCGTTAGATCCCGTTTGATCCGTTTAGAGTTTCGTTTCAACTCGTCAACCTACGGCGTCGCGACGCTTTCAATATTTTTGTCTGGCCCCTCACATTTGTCCTATCCAACATTTTTCGACGCCAATCGTTAGATCTTCGTTAGATCCCGTTTGATCCGTTTAGAGTTCCGTTTCAACTCGTCAACCTACGGCGTCGCGACGCTTGCTGTATTTTAGTCTGGCCCACGGTCAATCAAGATATTAATTTATTCCTTGGGGGAGGGGGAGGGGGGGGGGGGCAACTTAATGCCAGCCCTCCCCCAAACGTTTATTGACATTTTGAGTGCATGTAATTATTGCACTAATTATGCACCAAAATATACCATCAAATTTAATTTTTGCACTACTTTCATAACCGAGTATTTAATTAGTTTAGTCTGTGTAGGGGGGGTGTGCACTTAATGACAGCCCTCCTCAAACGTTTCTTGACATTTTGAGTGCATGTATAAATATTTCACTACATAATATACACACTCACAAATTATTAATTTTTATAAGGTCGTTATTTATAGTGGACTACGTATAATAATTACGTATATTAATCCATTACACAGTACAACATTTTTTTCTTCGGACCACAACGATTTGGTTCTTCAATTCAGTTTATATATTCGAAATGTTATAGATGAAGCCACAGACAACTGATCTGTGATGAAGCTATTGTGGGAAGAAGGTCCATTTTGTGCTGCTGTGACATGAACATCTATACAAATTGAGAAAAAAAGGTAAATTATTTCTTACATTTAATTATTATGATACATTTTTTACCAATATTTGATATTTACTAATATTATAAAAAATATAAAACGAAGATCTCACGATTGGCGTCAAAAAATGTTGAACAGGACAAATGTGAGGGGCCAGACTAAAATATTGAAAGCGTCGCGACGCCGTATGTTGAAGAGTTGAAACGGAACTCTATACGGGTTAAACGGGATCAAACGAATATCTAACGATTGGCGTCGAAAAATGTTAAATAGGACGAATGGGAGGGGCCGGACTAAAATATTGAAAGCGTCGCGACGCCGTAGGTTGACGAGTTGAAACGAAACTCTAAACGGATCAAACGGGATCTAACGAAGATCTAACGATTGGCGTTGAAAAATGTTGGATAAGACCAATGTGAGGGGCCAGACTAAAATATTGAAAGCGTCGCGACGCCGTAGGTTGACGAGTTGAAACGAAACTTTAAACGGATCAAACGGGATCTAACGAAGATCTAACGATTCGCGTCGAAAAATGTTGAATAGGACTAATGTGAGGGGCCAGACTAAAATATTGAAAGCGTCGCGACGCCGTAGGTTGACGAGTTGAAACGAAACTCTAAACGGATCAAACGGGATCTAACGAAGATCTAACGATTGGCGTCGAAAAATGTTGGATAGGACAAATGTGAGGGGCCAGACAAAAATATTGAAAGCGTCGCGACGCCGTAGGTTGACGAGTTGAAACGAAACTCTAAACGGATCAAACGGGATCTAACGAAGATCTAACGATTGGCGTCGAAAAATGTTGGATAGGACAAATGTGAGGGGCCAGACAAAAATATTGAAAGCGTCGCGACGCCGTAGGTTGACGAGTTGAAACGGAACTTTTAACGGATCAAACGGGATCTAACGAAGATCTAACGATTGGCGTCGAAAAAATTTGAATTAGACAAATGTGAGGGGCCAGACTAAAATATTGAAAGCGTCGCGACGCCGTTGGTTGACGAGTTCAAACGAATTACTATACGGATCAAACGGGATCAAACGAAGTTCTAACGATTGGCGTTGAGAAATTCGTGTTTCCGCACATGTGAGGGGCCAGCGTGAAGTAGGCCCCTCACATAAACACGACGCCATAGCGTCGTGATCGAAAGGGTTCAAACGAAAACAATAACGGATCAAACGGGATCAAACGAAGTTCTAACGATTGAAATAAAAAAAAATTGTAAGGGGCAAATGTGAGGGGCCAACTTCATGGAGGTTGTGCACAGCTCAACAGCCGCCATTCCATCAAACATCCTCGTGTCTTGGAGATGAGCCAAATTTCACTACGACGCCGCCAAGGCTAAGTTCAAATCGAAGGCGAGACGAAGACGCACGACGCGAACATCCGGAAGTAAGAAAAGTCACAACCGGAAGTAATAATGAACTTAAATTATGTGAATGAATAATATATATTCTCGAGTTACTAATTGGTAGATTATTTTTTACTTCTATGGCAGGAGGTATTAAAATAAATAAACTATTCACACGGACTTGTCAAAACAGAGAAGTTATACGCGTCGAGATTTGAAAGTTGGAACCAACTCTTTGGTTCATGCACCCCTGTTCTTATCCCCTTTGTATATTCTTGCACATGGAACAATACTGTTGCTAGTTGTTATAAAACCTCGTTTAAAAGTTAGTAATTGATACGATTACTTACATTTCGTTATGAGTGGTTGAAATGTTTGGAGTGGAGTAGGTATACTGACTTATTACTAGTTGATTATAGATTGAAGTACTTTTACAGTACATATTTTCTGTAACGGTAATAAGTGATGTTGACTCCATCCCTTCCCTTTACTTCCTCGGATTCTGGCTTATCGACTTAAATCTTGCGCAGATACAAACTTGATGACGAGAACGGATTTTTACCAATTTCACCACAAAAGCGCACGATTTGAAAGTAGCCTCTCTGGCAATAAGCCAAAGGGAAATAACGCTGATACAAACAGAACGATATACGGAGAAGGTCCAACAAGTGGTTACATTCAACGGCGAACTCGACACACATCCACCTACCCACTGTACCAACGGGCAACGGGACTTATGTATTTGTATGATAGGTATTCGATTAAACTCGATTTATTTATTTATACACAATTTTCTGGGTTCAATCCCCTGTTGGGGCCATTTTTATGACAATTTACTATCTACAAACATCATATGTTAGCCGAAGTCGTAGCCGTGGTCCACTATGCCTTGGTCTAGCGCTTGGTCAGCGTTCCAGATTTGCAAATGCTTTGTAGACGAGGTGCTACACGGCGTTTGCAATTCCATCGTCCCGATTAGCAAATGTTGCCAAAATATTACCATTATATCTTCATGGTAATGTGAACATATGCCATTGTTTAATTTTCAAAATAATGGGCCACGGAGATTCCACAAAAAATATATCCAACAGCAAGGCCTATCTCGTCGTTTATAGCATAGCCTCGCAGGTGCACGGCAGATGATCACGACAACTGGTGTAGCGAAAAAAGGGAAGGATATCATGTGACATGGCATGGGATGGGTTATAGCGTTTACGCTATAGAACCTTCCGTAACACATCTCGACAAAGAATGGTAAGAACGCAGTTTCTACAGCAAAAAAACATCAACAAAATATATAAATTATTATGTTTAAAATTTCTTTGTGGAAATAGAGTTGGAGATGAGTTCCAAGTTGGCAACCTTGAAGAGAAGAAAACAAGAGAACATATGACAAGAGCGGAGGGAACGCACGTGCGTCATGTGTCGACCCGACAAGAGTCGTCGTTCGGAGAGGTCAATATGTATTTTATTTTACATTTCAATAGTTCTCGACGAGAATGGACTAAAACGGAGACTGATGACGTAGGGGTTCGAAGTCCTAGAATCTCCGGCGTAGCTTCTGACAGTTGGTTCCAGTGCCTTCAACATCGATGAGAAAGTAGAAAGTGACACCAACAAATAAATTCCAAGTCAACAGTCAAATCTAGAATAAATATTATTATCCGTTGATATTTGGGCTTTACGACTTGTATTTATTTTGGCAACAATGTTCATCTAGAGTCTAGACGATGTGTACGTAGGTGACGTCACATTACATCCATCAACAAGCCAGGGTTCGAACCTGGAACGCAAGAACCAAATTGTTTACCACGACCAAAGATTTGCCGCCACCACGCGCGCGTAATTCCATAAATATCCTGTCCCAAATAGTTCCGTCCTTTTGTCGGCAACATCCACATCCACATACAACACGAATGTCGTCTCAGAAACATTCAAGAACAACCTCATAAAATCACAAATCAAACTTGAAATTGAATAACTACACTATCCGGTTATAAAAAGTAAAAAAAAAAAAAACTATAGAAGGCCCTGAAGCCGCCCGACAGAGGACAAAAATATGTAAACAAAACATGTTTGTTTTGATGAATGACGACTTATAGACCGTATAGAGATAGTCTAAGAATGACGACGGTAACAAGTACGAACAAACTCGCAATGTCGACAGCCTCCGTACTGAAACCATGGAATAACGTATTAACAAACTCTCAATGTGGACAGCCTCCGTACTAAACCAGGGAATACCGTAGTAACAAACTCTCAATGTCGACAACCTCCGTACTAAACCAGGGAATACCGAATCATCAATCAACTCTTGTCCAAAGGTCGGGGTTCACCCAACGACCTGTAGACTGCAGCACAACCAACCTTTATCATCGGAACCGAAAGAAATAATGTGCACCCACGCAATTTCTATCAAAAAAAAAAGTTGTTTGGTGAGTTTCGCTGCGCGCTTTGCAAATCTGCTGCCTCTCCATCCACCCACTCAAGTCACTCATCGCAGTTAGTTCGTATTTTGGTGTTTTACGATGGACCCAACAGTCAGGTCATATGACGTCAGGGGTCGTCGTAAGGGAATGCAAAACAAGGGGGGATGGAGATTTAATGGTGTCAGGGGGGCGTTTGGAAAGTAGGAAGAGGGAAAATTACAAATTAAGGCCACGGGCATGAAATGAATCAAGGAATGTAAAAAGAGATGGACGAGACGAGAGCCCTCTTTGCGCGCACCAGTCACCACGAGGAGGGACCCACCTCGATCGGCTCTTTTCCTCATGTATGAAGTCTCTAGACCACACCAACGCCGTTCTTATCAGAACGCGATAATACCGAGAGAAAACAAAGGCCAGTTGCGTCCAACAACAACAACACTGGCCTCACTACGTCACACACAAACAAGCTCCACCCAATCCAATAAAAATACAATAATACAGCTTGATTAGATCATTCAGATAATGCATTGTATTTGAATCCGATTGAGATAGGGTATAATCTGATCGTGCATCCATTAGCATTGATAATACCGTAGGATATCATGTGGTATTGATTTAATTAGTAAATGACAAATGGTGACGACAGGTTACGCAACGAGGATGGCGTGACGATGCGACGAGATGAGTACATGATATTGCGTGACAAAGAGAACGAACATGGACGGTATATGCAATATCAACACATATTGACTCTGCACTCATTTTGCATCCGACATTGTCATTCCTCATCAACGAATGTGATCTATCATATCCTATTGAATCGTAAATTAGATTGAGCCACACAATAATTCATTGAGCTAGTGCAGACGAAATACATATTATTCTGGGTTCTGTCCGGCCCTTGCTGCACTTATGTCGCCTAGTGTAGCCTACAGACGCCGAGATATTATAGGCCTATTAATTGAGGGTACGGTAAAAACCGTAATTACCGTAATATTTATTGTACGCACTTGCCTTGTTATTTCCGTAAAGCCTCAATCTAAAGTCTAAACCATTCAACAGCCAACAATCAGCATAGATCATCATGGATAACAGGATATGTGCAGAATAGTAGTCGTATAGTTGTCCCAACGAAAGTATTCTGATGCTTACGACACAGCCGAGTCCAAGGTGATAACTTAATTTTCTACCTCGCTAATTCCTACCATCTAATCTAAACAGGTCCATTGGGGATAATTTAAAATCTTCCATTGGTTACCTGTAACGGTGGGTGTGGCCAAAAAGCCTGTGCAGTGTGCACTCAAGTAAGCCGAAGTCCGAACCATGCACGTATACGAATGTGTGAAAAATCGTTGATTTTCTCTCAATTGGCACGGTTGAAAGGGGCACTAGACAATGACTTGAGATCGGTACGCGAATACTTTCGTTGGGACTAGTATAGGGAGGGTCTCGCTTTTGTCTTCTGATGTACCTACACGTAACACGGG
This sequence comes from Isoperla grammatica, assembly GCA_945910005.1. Classification (NCBI taxonomy): domain Eukaryota; kingdom Metazoa; phylum Arthropoda; class Insecta; order Plecoptera; family Perlodidae; genus Isoperla; species Isoperla grammatica. The sequence goes on along the minus strand of OX246740.1, from coordinate 11,035,637 downwards.
TCAGGTCTCAGTAAGTAAATATCATGCATGCCCTCGGAGTCAACAACTTGATTTAGATCGCATCGCGATACGCCGACTAACTGAGAACTCCAAGCCCAGAGAACGGTTGGAAAACAACGACGATTGGAACGTGTTAATTTTGTCCGGCGTATCGGATACCATCGCGCATGCGTGAAACACGATGTGTAGTTCTTACACGCACAGGAGAAGTGCGATTAGATGAATGGGATTTTTTTTCTTACGTGATATAGTGCAGACAAGATGAAGACAACACACGAATATATTTGTGCGTTAGCCTTTCCGTCGAGCCAAACTTGACATCTGCTCATCTCATAGATTAGCAATTACCATTAGTGCATCACTAATAAATTGCATATTATACAACCCTACACATGACAAACCAGGTTATACGAAGAAGTAACCCAATCAACACAAAATTCCTCAAGTGAAACCTACATGACTGGTCAAAGTTACACCGTCCTTTCGGATGGTACGTAAATACGATGGTCCCGTGGTAGTTTTCGTCAGGAGTAGGTACTAGACTTCCCCTCCTCCCTTCCTCATAAATAATTAATCACCAAATACATTATATTAAATTTGTAGTACTGTGTAATTTTAGTGAGTCCTCGGTCCTGTTGCAGATTATCTACCCTGAGCTAGAGAACCTCACCCCGCGATTCTTGTTGCTTTACGTCTCTATTATTGCTATCACGCTATTCGAGACGATGAGAGGTGATAGATGAAGATGGCCAATTAAAAAAAAAAAAAAAAACATACCCACTTAATGCGGGACTCGAACCCACGTCCATACACGAAATACGCTTGGCCCAACCGCATGAGCCAGCGCGGACGCCAACTTCACCAGAAAAAAACACTTTGGTTGTTTTCAGTGTACGGAGTGAACCGTGATCTCAATTCTATATATAGGCAAGGCAACCCAAAACTACCTTATGCTTTCCTCACAGGCGAGGTACTCGTAGCCAATCAGCGACCGTTATTTGCGCGGGCTTGGCTCGATAAAAATAAAACTGGTGGTAGGTATAGTCTTGCATTGCCTATACCCAGTTGCTGGACCGTTCTCATCGTGAGCCGACGCTAGCTTTGTGTTTATTGCAAACCTACTCAGTATACTTACTCAACAATTAGTAGCATTGATTTAGCACACAACACAAGGAGAGTTGCCTCGTTGTTATCAGCAAGGAGGCTCGTCCAACTCGTTCCTGACCTAATTCCAAGCAGAGTGCAGTTTATATTGATTACCAGGGTCAGACGTGGCCATCTTACTAAACGCCAGATTTAGCCATCAAATTATTTGTGGACGAGATTAGGCGGGATTTTTGAATGCCATCTCTATCTATGCACTATCGACTGTGTAGTCGGGGAGGGTGGGGGGGAGGGGGGGGAGGGGGGGGGGCGCCCTGCGTTCAGACATTCACGACATTTACATGTAGGCCTAGAGCATTTCAGTACTTCGGTAGCCAATAGTTCGTGACAACAAGTGTAGGCCTACCGTAGTTGTAAGCCGAACTGTTACTTCACGGACTTACTTATCGGACTTATCGGGCGGATTAAAAACGGCTGAAAAATGGGGGGGAAATGGTGATTGATGTGGTACAAAATGACAAACGTCGCAAATTAAATTGTTAATAGTTTTAATTTTTCCCCCAAGTCCTGACATTGCACACTGACACTGCACATGTTATAGGCCTGCATCAAAATTATGTTTCTTTGGTTTCACGTAATTTCGACAATTTGTAACAAAAACGCCACTGACGGTACCACGGTACCACAATAAAACTTTAGGGTTATTTTGCATTATACTTTTCAATAAAATGTTTTATTTTCGTTGCCATGTGCATTTTAAAAGTAGAGGGCGCGTCATTTAGAATACGCCAGTAGCTCGAGGGTTCTGCTTTTTGATTCTGTTCACAGTCAGGGAAAACGGAATGAAATCACCTCACGGAATCCAGGTTTCAGGTCACACAACGTCCGCAGAGGTGGATGGTTAGAAAGATACTGCATTCACTGGGTGGAATGCAAGAAAAAGAAACAACATGTCATCATGGAAGCACTTTTGACTCAAACCCATATAATTACCTAGTTTTCACTTTCGAGAACAAGAGTAAAAAAAAAACAGGTTTCCCTGTTTAGCTTCCAATTATTTTAGATGCAACGCAGCAATATGTTAATTGTTGTGTCTAGTAAATGTATACCATGGTATTACATATTTTACAATTACATATAAAACAATAAAAATACTACTAAAGGTGCAAAATGCATTTAAGTTGTTGTGCGATGTATTTCTATGCATCGGTTTCCTACTTCCTCCTGTTAACATCATGGACGTTTAAAAATTCAGTTTAAATAATACATAGAGAATGGCGCAGTAATAACGGTACACGTGGGTCTATAATACAGGTTTGTTCACGTTGTAGGGCATAACTGTGGTGTAGTCCTAAACTAATGTGAGAGTATTTACGCTTTTTCTAGGGGAAGATGAGACTTTTTTAGAATGGTCTGGAGATGACGAGGTTCCCATTTCTTTTTCATTTTAAGAATGTTGAGTGCTGTCGTATATAATATACGCAGCGCCTACGCCTACGCCGTACACAACATATGAGTTAAATATATTTGTACTTGCGTATACCCCCTCCCTCCCCCCGACACCACTGGAAATAACTTAACACTGAACAACCGAGGCAAGGAAACACAAAACGCTCTCTAGCTAAGCTAACCATTCAAAACATGTAGCTCTAGCATGCAACCACAACATAATTAGATAAAACACGTTTTCGCCTTTCGGAATCGCCAGTTGTGAATATACACACAGACAGAAACAAGCTCACGACACCAATTCGGAATACAAACTAATTGTATCCGAAAACAATTTCTTAACAAGATCACGCAAATACATGGCGATGAAACCAAGACAAGTTTTCCAAATGGGACGTGGAACGCGGGTTTTGTAATGTTACTAACCAAATGGGCAGGCATAACTCGAAACATATTGTCATTGAAGAATCTCTTTTTGTTTTTTGTAGAATGTAGACGTTTCTAATATCCCCAACGCCTATTTATATCGCTAAAGGCTGGGCTACGTAAATTTTTAAGAACTTAGAATAACAAAGTTAAAACATACAAAACAGTGCGTTTACATAACAATTGTTATGAATACGAATTGTAATCTGAACGCATATGTTTTGCATGTTTCAACTTTTTTAAAGCTCTAAGTAGCCCAGCCTTTAGTCTTACATATTATTATTATTCTTATTACACATAAAACAAAACGAACGCCACAGTACAATATGACGTTGGATAGCCTGTAGGATGAGGGGATTACTGAAAACGATACAAATATTATTCCGGATTAAAATATATATATATATCTTCTCGTTTAGCCCACAAAATCAAGACGGCATTGACCAGCTGTACGAAACATAAACATAACAACGACTGGAATCCAAACGACGCGATTTCGCCCAAGGTGAGTTTAGTACGCCTATGCCTGGCCGGTATTTACATCTGGACGCCGACAAACAGACTCCTTCCGGCGGCGCACGAAACTCTTTTCTTTTTGGGGTCACGAAGACGCGAAACTTTGGAACGTGGGGACGGGTATCGACCGACGCGGGGCAAGCGAGCGACATCCAGAGCAGCCCCCCCCCCCCCCCCCCCCCACCGTACGCGCGCTGGAGATTCGCCGCAGCCAGTTGTAACAACACAACGCACACACACACACAAAGTAGGTTAATAGGTCGTTCGATGCTAAAATCAAGCGTAATGTGACATTGGCAGTTCTGATGTGATGCATGCACGGCGCGGCAGGAACAACATTAGGCCCAGTTTCCAGGTCAACTTTCGATTGGTTGGTGTAACCAGTTGATCGGTCTTCAGCTTCACACACAAACACACATTAGAACACGTTTGTTTGTTAAAATGTACGAAAATGACTAACTTTGTTTATGTGGCACTCAACAGTACAGGACTTAAAGTCGCTTTCGAGTCTATGAGGATGAACTAACTGTATTACCATACAAAATATAAAATACAATAACAATTTCAAGGGAGGGAGACGATAATGACGGCCAGTTGGGGGAGGGGGGGGAGGGGGAGGGGGGGGGGGGGTTGACGCTGAAAAGATGTGTGATACGAATTAATCAGATATAAGATGGTTAGGTAAATCGTATTACGCACACTGGTCACAGGTTCATTACTTTAGGTGCCTAACTTATTTGATGCAAATCTGTGAACAATCCGAACATAGCCTTCATCACAGGTTCCTCACATGATGCCTTGTGTACAAAACAAAAAAACACATTTGGAAGTTTTTTTACTTTGAATGACGTGATGTCCTTGCAAAATTTACACTTCACAGTCCAATTTCGTGAACTTTTCAGCGTGGTAACTGGAAGGTTACGAAGTACCTGGGAAGGTTACTAAAACGCAGAGTAATATCTCAGAATATTAGATTTTCTCCCAAACCTATTGTACTGCACCAATCAACCGTTCTAAGTGATGCAACGTTTATTGACGCTTACCCAGGTAGCCTATTTCATTGTTGTTGCGTTTCACAGCTGTGAACATGAAACTATGATAGATAGGCCTGCGCAAGGACGATATCGCATTGATTAGCGGTGACACCGACACCAAATCACACATTGCGGCACAGATTTACCTCCAATTATATCCGCAATGACACCGCCCCCCTCTCAACATGCAGCGAGACACGAAATATTCTTTCCGTTCTTAGATTCACGATTTGATAACGAACTGTAATAAGGAACGACGCATAACGAGAACGATTGCCAGGAAAAACTTTAATTAGAAAATCCCTATCTAAAACAAGAGCGGTTCCGTGAAAAGTCTACTGCAGCCTACCACGCGCTCAACCAAAGAGACCCGACAAGCGAGAAACATAAAAGTGTGATATTATCTAAACCACAATATTATTATGTCGTCACGAAATGTGTCGTATGAATAAATGATTGACGTACAAAAAAAAAACAGCTTCAACCCTAGACTAAACAAGTTAGTGTTATACCTGTCCTGTTATATCAAACAGTGTCACGCCCTCGTTTCCTAGCCTAGAAAAGTGTGCGATGCGTCACTTTGTGTCGGACAGAGAGCAGCGCGGGATGGATGGATGGATGGACAGATCGATAGATCGGTGCATGTTCGCACCGCGAGGCCTCTGCGATGCGACACAGCTCGCAGGTTGACGGGCGAGATGAAGACACGATCGTAATCAAACACTTTACAACGCTAATGACGAGCACTTACAACTGGGGCGAAGCAGTAACACTCGTCGGAACACGTTGTTTGCTTACCAACGCAACGAACGACACAATCAAAGCTGCAATATACATCGTATATCAACATACTACTTTTACCCGCCTGCTGCAGTGAGATGATGATATTTTACCAACAATGCTAATTGCTAACCACGACGATCATCGGGTGATACATGCAAAACGCCACATGACATATAATTATGCTCAAGCCGGGATTCAAACTGGGAACACGGGAGTCACAGTTTATCACACAAACAAGTAACAACTCAAGTAATCGACGATGGCAATTCCTCATAATTGCTCCAGCCTGTTAATTTTGATCATCCAAAGTACCGTGCACCACCACCCCTCACTGTAAAAAGTGAACACACTGAACTGTCAACTAGCTTTCACAAGACTAATTTATAATCTTTGGTAGAGGCCTACAATAGAGAGGATTGAGGAGTATATTCGTAGGTGTTGGGCCCCGTCACACACAGTAGTACAGTCATCGTGTGAGCCAATGGAGACACGGCTCACCGCTGGAGCACCGGCAGCCACATGAGAATTGACAACCGCCATATAAGGTCATGCAGTTAGGTAGCGAGCGCGCGTGCCGGGTGTGAAAGCAAGAGCTCGAACCAACAGACTGTGCAGTGTGTAGCTCACTCACTGATGTCCACGTGAACCGTCCGTCATATTCTCCACTGTGACACATGGGATGCAGAGCAGGTGGAGGATTGTATTCGTAAACGAGCATCTCAAAATAACTAATGATTTGATTTCCATAAACAAACATGAAAGAAACAGCCGTCTGAATCAAGTAAGAGTCACAGCAGCCAGCAGATTGATAACGCGAAACAGGTGTTCAGCAAATGAGTCACCATTCATTCACAACCGAGACAATGTAACGGTGTGGGGCGTTCATCACGAGATCTGAATTGTTGCTCGTAACGCTCTTGATTGGGGACAATGATCATGATTCGACTGGATTACTCTACACAACACCCGTCGGACATACATCCCAATACTCGTCGAGGTGTTGCAGCAAGGGTGTTTTATACAGATTTAAACACCTACACCAAATGTATGGGCGTCTTTGAGTAACAACTATTTAGCACATGGCCTACTTACGCATTGCTTGCAAATTCACCTCCCGTACTTTTAACCAATTTCTTTATTTGCTAAAAATAAGTTAGTAAATACGTATCAGGTCAGGTCGTAATAAATCTTTTTTTAAAGCATCTATTATATCTACTATCTACCCTCTAGGTTATAGGAACTGATTTTCAGTGGGAAACATTACATACCTACAAAGTCACCTTTTATTATATACACGACAGCATCATTTAGATAAGTCCATGTTCGAAGTTAAAAAAAAAACCTAGTCCGAAACGGGAGTGAATCTCTGGACCCTGTGCATTGGAAGCAGGAATGAAACCACTGAACCACACCAGCATCACGAATCACGATGCCAACCAGCGTTCAACCTACTATTCTATAAATGTCACTGTCGTATGCTATGATAATATACACAGCAGATTTTAACGGGATATAGACATAACACATCACATATCGACTGATTGAAAAATGTATTACTGGACAACTTGTTATTAAATAAGGCCATTACAACGGAACAAGATTAATGTTCGACATAAAGCTTTACCTCTCGCGACTTGGGAAAATGAACAGGTAGGAAGGAGCAAGTCTACAAGCGACAACCCAACAACTCACAGTCACACAGACATGTAATTTATAATTATTCAAGTCACTAGTGTGTATACGGAAACTTAATTGGTTTTTATCAAACACAAGAATAGCCATATCGTACGTTCGTGCCGAGTTTCTTAATCTTGATGTAGGCCTAACAATTGAATACAGCGAGCCAAGTAGTACAATGGTAGGAGTAAAAACACACACCGATATAGCGTAGTAGAACATAACTTCGAAATTCTTTGGCACGGTTAACTAGTCTAAAACAAAAACCAGCTTCAATCCACGCTTCCTCATAAAGCGTTTTCACAACCAAATCAACGCGCAGACTGACGGCATCGTTTCTATAAGAATGATTCCTCTCGGACTGAAGACCTGCTGCAAGCGCTCATTAAAACATTAAAACACAGTGTCGATGCTTCAGCATCAGCAATCACAATCAGTAAATCCCTGTGGTCAGGCTCCAGGCTAGTCGTAACAAGGAAACTAGTTTTTTTTTTCTTTTGCGTATACTATAAAGTGGGTCGTTTACCACTAATATAACTAAACGAGTAAGGCTGATAAACGCACTTCAAACCCTTTCACTGAATAAGCGAAGACTTGTGGGTCTATAAATCCTGAAAGCTGTGGCGGCTCTGAAACAATTTACCTGATGAGGCGTAGAATAAAGGAAGAGTCACAACTCACAAATAGAAAAGCGGATTTCATAATTTACATGCCAATAATAGAGTAACATGAAAACATGACAGATTCCTTGATGAGGCTGAGCTTCACTGCCTGGAAGACAGATAGACAGACAGACAGAGGTAGATCAGCGGTTAGCTTACAGCTGCGGTACTTGCAGGTTGCAACCCTGGAGGTAACGATAACGCAAAACTATATAATGGTTATTAATTATTATAATGGTTCTCGTTTCTCTCAGCTCAACGCTTGTAGACGAGCAAGGTCGATTCGACGATTTGTCAAAACAATTTCCACATGAAGGATACTTCTCGGCTATTTGTAAATAATGTTGCTTTCGGCAGTTCAGCGGGTGAAGGACATAAAACACGGACATATTCCATCACATAATCCTTCAACCTCACTTCCCAACCACTAATCGTATCGAATTTAATTGTATCATGGGTACTATACTAATAACGCGGTTTAATTTGGGAGGGATATGGGGGGAACACCCCCCCCCTCCCCGCCCCCCCCCTTTTCGCAAAGGAAAAATGGAAAATGACCGTTTAGCTTCCAATAAAGACAATATTTTTAATTTTTATATTAAATGATAAATACCAAATACATTGGGTTTGTTAAAAATACACGCAGAAATTTAGTAATTTTGTTTCAGTTGGCCGCTGTTGAACGCACTGATTTGCACCAAAATCACCTTGACGAGAAATTTACTCCCCCGCCCCACTTATGTTTCGGTTCCGCTCTCTATATTATAGGTTTAATTTTGATTTTTGACCCCCCCCCCCCCCGTCCCGTCCCAAATCCTGGATACGACACTGAGTACACATGTAGTGTACACATCAACATACCAAAATAGTTATTACAAGAAGATTGCTTCATATTCGTAAAGTAAAGGTAGGCTACACAAATAATATACTAGTCTACACAGCCACCAATAATTCAATCATTGCAGCCAAGGTCTACCATGCACAAGCTCAAGCTTGAATATTTCAACCGTCACATCTAAGTACAAATTCCTGAAGACAAATGCCCAGACGAAACCTCGGTAAAATTGACAGTTCCGTTAATTACATTATACGTTAGAATGGCTTGAGAAATGGACGGTCAGGTGTAATTTTCTAATTGAACGAACAATGAGCACGATAACTTTCAATTATAGCGTTTAGAATAATAACAATGGTAGCGTTATTTATAAAAGCTTAGGTTGTCGTTATGAGTCACATGGACTTTCTGAATAGAACTACTATAATACACATAACAAACATGAACACCAATAACCACTGGACTGTGAAATATAATCATCATCATACTACATATATTTGCATAATGTCATCAACATGATGAACAAATACTACCTCACTAAGAACTGGGATGGATGTAGATTATGTAGAGAACACTGAACAGTCGTTCTGGTAAATAAAATGATCCATATACATTCCATAGGTAAGAAAAAGGAAAAGTTAAGAAAAGGATTTACATCATAACTGAGTAAACAATTTCATCAAATATGCATGCATGCATGCATTTACCTACACTCCTAAGCGAAACTTTTCAGAGTTATGGAACTGCAAACTTTCTACTGCATAACATACTGTTACACTCGTATAAACCGTACGAAGAAAACAGCAAACTGAAATTACTTACTATTACAATTTTGAATCGAGTCACTATAATATTTTCGTAAACTCTTGGATATTACCAGAATGACATATTTTATTTTGAGTGCGCAGTTCGATGGAGTTATTCTGACGAGTAGCCCACTCGTCATGATGAAAACAATCATAACGAAATGAACACACAGAGACAACATGCCAAAAAGCAATCAACGAATGTCTACAGGGCCCCACAGAGAATAACTAATATACGTCTGCCTGCGTGTATAAAAGACCGCATAGGCCTGACTGAACCACGTTCCGTTTAGCATCGATTTTCGTGAAGAAATTAAAACGCGGACACGGCCCACGAATTAATTATTTTTGCGTTCGTGACGCGGGGTATATGCAAACGCAACTCGGAGAATGGAGAGAGTGCGGGAGAGACAGCAAGTGTATATGTGGACTGTGGGGGTGTAGTGGGAGCGAGAGAGCGCGTGCACACAGTAATGCACCTCAAAGGGGTTGAAAGACAACCCCCTCGTCGATGTAAAAGGGTTTTTCCGTCCGTCGCCAGTCGGTGAGTCACGACTCCCCCCTCCCTTCACACCCGGGGGACCCAGACAAAGGAGTTCCCCCTGCGTCAGCTCTCATCTACACCAAAGACAAAACAGATGATTGCAAAGATGTTTTCAGAGGGAAGCAGCCTATCTATAATGATGATCAGGTGCCCTGCCCTTCGAAGTAATGATTCGCACAACAAAACGAGCTGCATTTGGATCCGGCAGCAATACGAGTCCACCGACGACGTAGAACAGCTGCAGGGCAGGGCGTGAGTTCGAATCCCACACCAGGTACGAACGAACTGATCTCGTTTGTCTCTACTAGTGCAAGGTATGCAAGTGAAACACACGTAGGAAGTGTTATTTGGAGGACAGGGCGACCAGTAAACCAAGGGTCGTGGGTGCGAATCCCGCACTATAAGCAGCTATTTTTTGTAAATGTCCTTTCATCCTCGCCTCACCCACCACCACACTGCTCCAATAAAGAAGAGAAAAACGTTACAATAACAACAATGAAGACAAGGAACCAGCTCTACCCTATTTGAAGTGAACCCTACCACGCAACTTTCTGGTGCGATATTTCCTGCTCCCCTCAATGTATGTTGCCGGTTCGATTCTCACAAATAGCTGTGTTCATTTACGCCATTCTATTCCATGGTATAGCGATATCATTCCACACAGGAATATTATTGTATCATGAAACGGTGATTCTGGAGGCGTCCGTAGTCCGTAATAATTGGCATAACGGCCCCACTCAACAGCTCAACTGGAAATCGAGTGGGTGCATCCAACAAATACACAGACCTGTATTATCAACGCCTCAAAGCTAAGCTAAGCTAAGGAAGTCGTTGTTTCAGCCAGTGGGCCTACAGAGAAGGTCAACACTCAACAGCAATGCTAAACACCGTCGTCGCTGACATAATGCATTCATCACAGGTAGTAGCAGCAGCAGCCTTGAATCGGCATGACGAACCGAGCCAGCTTGAGCTTGTATGTATGATCCGTTCACCGTCCGAAGAAAGCTCGCAAACGAGCGAAGCACTTTCTAAAACTATATTTAGACGTTGGGACCGCGTGATCACGACCACGGCATCTCGATGTTGTTATGCAAATGCGAGAGCGAATGTTGTCGGGACGGGTAGTAGCACGATGTGTGTGTGTTCAGGTTCGGTCGGCCCGTGGATCGATGGGGGATGGTGGAGACTCCACGTTATATGGGCCAACAGTGAGCACACAGACACTAACTGCTTTCATTCCCTTTTGGCAAAACGTTGCGTTTTGTTTTTTTTATTGACAGGGCACAGTGCTATTCGCAATAATAGCTTCGAATCAATATTTCAACGACACTACTTTCATGAAAACCTATGTAAAACAAAACGATCAGCAGCTATTCGACATGTAGGAGTATTCAATTTCGGTACACTCGTATAAGAACGACGTTTTCTTAGCTCAATATAAATTAATCCTATCGCCCCTGTGTGCGATGGCCAATATACCTATAAGCCGTTTCGAAGTCTCGTCAAAGAACCTATAAACTGTAGGCTACTTGCACGCACAAGTATTGAACCAAGAGTCTTGAGCCAGCTAGGATGAATCATGTCGGTCTGTGGAACTGTACGAGACGATGCGACGACAAGGATGTCAACGTGTGCAGAGTGCAACTGGTAATCCAATATCAAGTTCTGTCATATCAAAGGCTTCACATCCGTAAAAGATTATGTTCAGTCACAGTATCGAGCCCCTGTGCGAAGGGGAAGGTAACCTGCTATAGATATAATATTGAATTAGTGATGATAGCAAGTGATATACCGAAACAACCTAACAGGTGTCTCCACCATAGACGAGATGATCGGTATTTGACATTGGGGCTCGCTGGTTGTCCACGAATGACTCGTCTACGACAAAAGCATATGTAAGGTTGTTTTGAGATAGGCCTACTCTACATTCAGAAATTATTTTTAATACCGGTACGTAAAATAATAGACTGTACTGCACATAAAACTATGTAGATACAAATCATCATCGCCCTTTACTTGAAACTAAGAATATGATACGGGAGAATTAACTCCCTCTAGATTCTAGAAACAATGTCGCAAAAAGTAACGTGTTGAGTATAAAGAAATTTGATTGATAATTTACCTCTCTCAACGCGGGTGGCGCAAGCGCATTGGTTCCGGCAGTCGCGGAAAAGCATTCCCCGTTCCGAGAAATTTGTAAGAGAAGCAGATCAGACGAATTTCGCGGAAAATCACAACGTTCCGGGAAAAGCCACGAGATAACGACCCATATCCAGTATACATTACGACCTCGATAATTTAGACGCGTGCTCATTCTTGCAGAGTAGAATCCATAACGGTACCGACCGAACTGAACGCACGCTCTTGCAACCCCACAGTGATTGCGCAACAAGTCGCAACTCTCGACGCAACGATGGCGCACGGGGCGGTAACTTGGGAGGTCGCGGTTACGATTCCCGCCTCACAAGGAACGAGGCGAATGCTGGGATAAGGTACTACAAACATGAAACAGGCCTCGGGCATACGATGGCCGTTTTAGAAGATAGCAAATAGCCCCAATAGTGGATGTAAAAATAGTTGAGACAGACAGACAAGAGGGACACGTTCTAGCAATTAGTGAAGGTATTCTAAAACGAAATAATATCACACACTTCTGCCAGCAGCTAGAATGACAGACCAAAAGTAGCACGTACGAAACTGATTCAGGGAGTTGTCGGTTCCATTTCGATTGCTGACCACCATCCATGACTTGGGAGACAACTGTTCGATTTCGACCACAGAAAGCTCCGACAGTATAACTACCGTTTCTATTTCGACCACTCAAAGCACTATTATTATTTATTTATTTATTATTTCATGTAAATTATGTCAATTTGAACATCAAGACAGGGCGCACCTTTTCAGATGTGCCGCCATGAAGAGTGATATCGACTCCCTGCCTGACAACCAGAGCAGGCCAGATCAAGAAGCTAATTTGTATTGGATAGCGAGAAAAATGAATGGCTGAAAGGTCATCATTGCATAAGAGGAAAAAAAAATATATAGTTAAGTTACCACTAGACTTCAATAGGTGACAACCCCTGGTGTTGAAAAGGCGAATGCAGAATATATAAGCGAGCTAGAGAGAGAGAGGGTTTGGAAAGACGGATGTGCAACATCATGACGACGAAACATATGCACACTTGCACGCCGGGTAGTCTGTATAGCTCTCCGACGTATAACTAGTCCCATACCGACCTCAGGTCCGTATCTGCCCCCCCCCCCCCCTTCATGCTCGCTGTTTCAACGGAAATCAACAGATTCCTGACGTCCTTTCACACATATGTGAAAGTAGTCGACCGGCTTTATTACTCACGGCTCACGGCCGTTGCGTTGGGAATTCCAGGTACCTAATCCCAAAATCGTAAAATACTCCCAATCGACCTGTTTGAAGTAAACCATAGGAAAGGAACTATAGGAATACTAAGTACAAAATTAAGTTGGTAATATTGGACTCGGCTATTTCGTAAGCATGAGATGATACTACTTTCCACAGGGTTTTCTGAATGACGCCGACGAATGAGGTTCGAAACGACCAAGCTTTAGAGACGTCATGACACAATTGAATCTATCATAACCAATTAGAACCAATTCTCGTCGCCAGCAGCAGAGCAGAGCAGAGCAGCAACAAGCGATTGCGCCACCCGGAGCCGAGCGAGGCACGTGTTGCACCACTGGCACACAGAAGGCTGTGGCAAGCGATGACGTCACACGTAATCAATCGTTCTCACAAGGTAGCAGACAGGATTCGGCTGTTCTGTTCTGTTCATGAGGCCCAACGCAAGACGCTCCGATATGAGCAAGAACACGTGACACCTAATTCGCCAAGTTATTGGTTCGAGTCTCGCCACCAGCATTCGTCCCAATACAATGATTTTTCTGAACTAATCATCAACCATCAGAGAGAATGACAATATCAGCCCAAAAGTCATTCCATAGTAACCTTGCGGTGCTGACAACATAGATGATTGATGCATTGGCCAATCAAATCTTAGTATTTGAAAAAGTCACCCGCTTATTGGTTAATTGGCCTATGACGTCAGCATTCCCAGGGTTGCTGTCTTCACAAAAGCATTTCCTGTAGATACTGGATGGGGATAATCAAAATATACAGGCATACATTGTCTGCACTAGCGAGGGTCGTCTTATCTTTGAAGGCTAGACTTACATTGAACAGACAGACTCGTCAGAATCATGAATGCAACATGCATGCGTATTGCATACACAGACACACATGCATTGGCTCTAACATGCGCCAGGCAAACTTTTCTTCCTCAATGGTATCAGTTCTATAGCGATAAAGTAAAAGTGAAACCAGTTACACCAAAGGAAATACTCAACCAACCTTATCAACGTGAAAAATAAATAACCAGCTGACGAGCTATTGTAATAACACGACAATGACATAATGTCTTTTAGTGTCTGACGAAAGGGAAAATAGAACCACAAAGCAGAACCAGTCTACAATATTTCCATTGGCTGTTTTGATAGAAATGACCGAAGGTATTTCCATTGGAAGATAGGCCCGTGGCGGCAGTGGGGTATACACACCTGTTACCTGGAGGTAGTGGGGGCGGAGGGGAGGATCGAATCTACTCCAGACACCAAGAAAACTGTCCGTTTACAGAGTGAATTCCCTTATTCGACCGGTCGGTATATCTAGACCGGTCTTCGTTGTCACGTCACTGGTCGCCTATGATCCTTCAACGACCGGTCATGAAAATGGCGGATGCGCTTCAAATGTACAGCCTGGTGCGCATGCGCGCACTTTTTAGGCGACGACCAGAGCTGACTGGCCAAAATCTGCTGTCGGCTTGGTCTTGACGTGGTCTCGACCGATCAAACTGACCGACCGGACCGAACCAAAGTGTGTAGTGTAGATACTGTGCACCGCCCACAGCAAGGTCCGCTTGATCTCCGACTAGCGGACGAGCCTCCGCTAGGCGGAGATGAAGTTGACCTTGGCCCACAGTTCACCTGTGACCTAGGCCTACTGCACGTGGGCGTTCCTTACGGCTCTTGACTCAAGATAGTCGGGGGTATCCGTCTTTGTAAATTTCATTGGAAAGCGGGCGGAAACAAGGTGTTTTACAAGTAGCAACGCTTTGTCAAGAGGATATGTCCCAAGGTTGGCAACTATAAGTATCCCAACCTAGCAGGTCGAAAACGAATAATATTGTACACATATTCAACATCGATTTACGTAATAACGAGAGGTTATGAAAGCGAATGGGCCAAGTAAAATCACGCTCGAGTACAACAGAGTAGGTCCCGCATAGCTGAGCCTTGTTGTAATATATTGCGCGGTGAACATAAGTACCGTAGTACCGATTACTGCAAGATATTGGAAATAGAATTGATCGATCGTCCCAACAAACAATACTCGCCAGAATACGAGAAAATTTGCGTAGGGCCAAGAGTCGAGATGTTTAGCTAATAAGAACCCAAGAAAAGTTAGCCTAAGTCTACTTGGTATGTATGAACAATTTTAAAATTCCCGTTTCAAAATTCTGTGCGACACAACCGTTTTGCAGATATTGCATACGCACTGCCACTGAGTACACTGAGCACCCCCCCCCCCCCCCCCCCTCCATCATACGGCAGGAAGTTCAACACGAAACAATAAAGCGGTCGTATTTTTGGCTACAAACTCCGTCTTGGCTTGCGAAATTTTGAAACATCCAAAAATCTTGCACATATCTTTGGACATGATTGGGCTATACGTCCTCGGTGACAGCTATACGACACGATACACGTCACGGACGGAACGACTGACTTTGTTCAGAGAAGCGGAAGCCATCACGAGTGACAGGTGTCCATCGATCGACAGAGAAGAGAAGAGAAGCGAAACCAGCTGAGAAGGCGCCGGAGGTGAGTGACCGCTCGGTCCGATGTCCACGCACACGTTCGTCCGAGGGTGATCGAGAAGACGACGCACCTTGACCGCGAGGTGTGTGTGCGCAATGCGATGGATGTGACATTACTACTAATCACTCTTGGAGAGGTAATACAGGCCTTAAATAGTCTCTGTTAAAAACCACGTGAAATTACCGCGTTTCAGTCACATCTCAAGAAATTGCATAACATTGAAAAAGGAGTCCGCTACACATTTATTTAAACATTCATATAGATAGCCTATTATATATCAGTAGGTCGTTTTCTTATTATAATACTTTGGATTAAAATAATTATTAAATAACAAGTCCAGTGATGTACAATATTATTCAACTGTGTTACCCGTCTACATAGTGTTTACTGTTTACCAAACCCAACCGATAACAGTGTTGTGTTGTTTCTTTCTTGAGATATGATTGGAAAAAGATAATTTCACGCGGTTGCAGACGTTTTCAATGTTGACAGTACAGCTGCAATAACGCAAAATATTGCTCGGCGTTATTGCGATCAATTTCACATATTGGTATTTGTGATAACCGAAGCGAAGACGCGGGGATGATGATACTTGTTGCTCTACGTCTCTATTATTGCAATAATGTTGAGACGACGAGGGGTGATAACTGGAAATGATGGGCAATTAGTAATTGCCAATTTTTGTAATTGCCAATTACAAAAACTTGTGTCTCGTGCGGGATTCGAGCCCACAACCCTAGGAGTCATACACCCCAGCCGCATGAGCCTGAACATACGGCGTTATTCAAGTACCGCGGTCGCCGCAGTGTGTCAACAAGAGACTCGGCGTTATTCATCGTTCCATGATGGACATTTTGCGCAATACCGTACTTCAGGTTGCAAACAAGAACCCCTAGTCATTAGGCAAGTTGCATTATCCGTTTTTTTTTTAATTGTAATTGTAATTGCAATTGGAAATGCAATAAACTAGACATTATTATACGTACAAACGAATCAACAATGTGTGTTGTTGTTTATAGGAGTGAATCGTAGGTAATGCATGCGCAACAATGTAAGAGCTGGTTTACTTTACATCCGAAGAGAATCGACAGTCAACGCTTACAACAAATAAATCACGCTTACCGAGAATCGGTTTGAACTCTGCAGCAAACCCGATCATCAAGTAAAACTACCGTTCGCAAAAAAAAAACTAGTTCTGGTTACTGGTATCAAACCCGGTACCAATCCCGGGACCGAACGCCAGTTACAGCATAATAGACGTTCAGTAACAATCGATACACATCATAACGTAGTGAACTGATACAGTGATACGTCATAATCCAGTAGTCATACCTGACAAATGAGTACGATAACACATTGGCTTGACGTCTCATACTTGTGCAATGCTGATAGGTAGGTAATCAAGACTTTGAGTTGGTGTTGTATGTATTCTGTACCTAGCTAAAATGTGCATGCATGAGAATGCCTCCATGCCCATGCCAAGATTCGAATCTTATTTCTTATACACCGAATAGACTACGTCGTCACACATAACTCCCCAGAAGTGATTCTCTTCCTACATATTACACAGTACTAGCCTATTGTTGTATAGATGGAAAGCAGAGACATTATATTGTTGCAGAAACGCGAATGGTCAATGTTACTAACAAGTGACGTCAATCTTTTCAAATAAACAATGCAATGTTTTTACTCGAGGGGTCAATAGGTAACTTGTGGCCAACTGTGCACGAAGCCAACGGACACGGGTTCGATTACCGTCCAGGTCCACCGCCGGCCTTCGCTACTTTGGACGTGCCGAGGAGACCGAGTGACTGTATACAGCACACAGAGACCTTGAAATATCTATTACTTTTCGTGGAGCAATGATGATGATGACGGTAATGACAGAACGAACCTCTTATCTTCAAGCGTGGGACAGACTGCGCTTCAACCAGACCACACCCAAGACGGTAAACACATTCTAAAAAGGTGGCTTCCAAATTCGTACTAAAATAACAATGTCAAAAGTAGTCAGCCACGGTAGGTCTACAGTCATAAATGTATTTTAAAAACGAAAAGACAAAGCAACCAATTATTTTTACAAATTGACCCGTGTGTGACAGTGCAATGAATGTACACACCAGACTTTATTCAGGGAAACTGATCTTTGAAATTAACATACTAGACAAAAATTAAATCGCCAATCATACCAGGAATCAAAATTACACATTCGTTGTTTTTAGCATTTCCATAGTAAATTTCGGAACATATACATTTTCAAATTAGGTAAAATTAGGTGCTTCAAAGAAAATTGTTGTTGTCAAGAAGTTCATACTTCATAGTAGCCTAGGCCTATATAACGCATAAAAGCAGATGTCCTGGCTTCAGTCAAACATAGCAAATGAAACGTTCAAACGTGTACCGGTGGCCGGCACCTACATTACTTACTTATCACTAGAATGTGTTGCTACGTTGGCGAGCTAATTTAAAAACTTGGGAGTACTGACAAATAATTAAGTACATTTATGCTATCGGTGCTTGAGACCTACAAGACAAACTTTCTTTTGTGAAACATCTATCGATGTTATGAGCATGGTATGAGTGACTAATTATTGACTCTCGCTTCTAATCGAATTGACGAAACGAACTTAACGACAGTGGCGGGCCACGTGCTGGTTAGATGAATCATCTCGTTGCATAAACCAACTGACTGGCCGGCCGACCTTTCGAGCGGCACAACAACAAACAACGCGAGGGGAAGGGGTGAAAGCGTGAAACCCCGCGCAGACGAGATTATAGAACGCCTCCACCGCAGACAGGGAAAACGAAAGGTGTTTTAACGTAAACAATGAACGCGTACGCAACAACTGTCAAATGATTCGCCAAGGTCGCACATCAGACTACAAAGCGAGACTTCAGGCGCGCGAATATCAGGTGAAAATAGTATTGTTTCCCTCCCGGATACGAACGCAATGGAAACATAAATCAAAAGATGATTGTACTGAACGCGTTGTAATGTGCATTTTCTGCCCGTTTTCTGACAGTAGATCCTTTCCGAGACCCACTTTGTGTCATTAGGGTTGGCACTCGGCCCTACACCCAGGGAGAGATCCTACATAAGCCACTCTAGAATCTTTGTCGCATTGTTTCTCTCACTCAATATCGATAATCTACAAAAAAAAAAGGTGTACAAAGTATCCCCCCTATCAATATTAAGTTGCACGTATGAGAGGAGAGCAGCACACCAAAATTTGGCGTCGTGGATGGACAATTGGACGTAAAACAAAAACGTTCTCGCTGTTTAGCTGCTTCGTGTAGGCCAACGAGTACCAATGTATTTACTAGCGCAATTAGTGGGCGCTCTTACGCTTACCTGATATGTGGAATTCCAACACCGCCATGTAAGATCTTGTATAGTTTGCTTTCATACAACAACTGTGGATGTCTTGCTCGGATGGACTCCAGTTTCACTGCTACCTCCTACAAAAGATCCAAGTATTAGTAAAAGAAAGACACACACACAAATAAATACTACTTATAGATATTTACATGGCGAAGAGTTAATACACTTGCAAATTGTGTTCAACAAACAATGTATTGATTAGTGATCACACTTGTGCAGCATAACGGATCACGATACAAAGGTCAAAACATAATTTACTACAAAGTATACACCACGCTGAAACCGTTGGTAATATAATATTATAAAACTGATAAAGAAACACAATAACAAGTTAAACACAATAATAAACACAGCTTGTCACAAATTGCATCGAATGTTAAAACAAGAAAATAATAATTGTATATAGGCCTACTTATTAAATAATTTGATTATATAATCAATAATATCTTTGATTGAAATGAGTTACGACTTACGAGATAAGTCCAGTCTACGTGAGTGAAAATGGATTTATATAACCCAGAAAGCACATACATGATCAACTATGCCTATGCGAACATAGTGACTAACTAAAGTGACACAGATCATAGATGTAATTGAAAATCTCGCAGCAAGGATGACAACTCGGCAAACTATTTCCTATAACTCACCAAGATGCCGTCATATCCAGCAACATTACAACATTGGCCAGGGGCGGACTGGGATAAAAAGGCTCGGGATTCTGGGTTTCGGGGGGGGGGGGGGGGGCTGCACGAGGTGGCATGGTGTAGCCGGGGTCTGGGGCGAGGCTCCAGCCGCCGATTGGCGCAAAATTTCTTTTGGGGGTTGCATTGAATTTTATGGCCTAAAACTCTATTTTATGACGCGATTAACAGAGGCCACCCTACCAGTAGAACTACCGGGCGTGTTATTCAAATGTCAAGAAAACGATATTCGAGGTTAGCCTCGGCCATTAGTGTCACTGACAAGTACTAAATATTGTCACTCCAAAGTCGCAAAATGCTAGCGTGCGAGCGGATTTGACGAGGTTTCCCGGGCGACGAGGGTCAGTGATGAGTCTCAAGTTTGTGTGAGTGAAGTTTGGGTGAGTTACGTTTTTAGCAATGTACACATAAGTATTTACATCATAGGAGCTTTCCGATGTTTGCCTGGCGGCCCGGGATGCGAGTCCGCGCCTGACATTGTCTGAGCGGGCCCTGGGACACAGCTACTAATCTTTGCTACTACCGTTGAGTGAGTAATATAGGGTAGAGGTCCCACGCCATCAGCAGTTTGTCTACCGCCTTTTACTGCCCAAAATACTTTAGTCGGGTAGTAGAAGCACTGCCTAATCTTTGGTAGAAGTTCGCCAAGCGATAACGGAGCCTGATTGGTCGGCTACTTCACTGAGGATATACGAAAACAGCCGAAAACTCCGTCATCGCGTCACCTTGGCGAACTTCTACTACCCGACTTAGGCCTAAGTATGTTGGGCAGCATAAGGCGGTAGACAAACTGCCGATTGCGTTGCGACTCTACCTTATATTACTCACTCAACGCTACTATATACAACAGCTATATACACAAACAACTTCTCGTCTTGTTGCCAATTCCGTGCAGCGAAGACTTGTTTTTTCTACCCAGTGTCTGTCCCTTCAATGATTGATTAATGGGGCTTAACGTCTGTCCCTTCAAAATCAAAAGCGAAGCTGCTCTACGAAATTAGCAACAAGTATAATTTTTCTGCTATAGGAAAAACGAAAAATACGAATCATAAGAATAACTAGGAAAACGCTCCGCGTTGACAGATGAGCAAGGTTGTGGAAATAAAAAAATATTATGAAAAGAAGCATTTTAATCAAGTTTGAATTATTTTTTTATTGAATTTCAAAAAGTTACAAGTAGGTAGTGGGGTAGCCTACACGGCTTACTGGGTGACTGTTGATGTCAACTGACAGGCGACATATGACCGGAAGGCTTTAGATGGTACTATAGAAATAATAATATAGGCCTTTAACCCCTATATATTTGTCTGTAAATTTTTTAAATAAATACAAAATAAAAAACATTATTTTTCACTTTTCAGTAATAGATTTTTTGTAGGTTGGCATCCTGACGGATTTTGCTGTTTATGTTAACAGCATCTAGTGTTGACTTCAAAATTTCAGCAAAATCCGGCAAGCCGTCTTACCTGTGCGCGACAAACAAAATTTTCGCGCACACACGAACACACCGAGAAAAAGCCGATTGAGTTGAATGGAGAGCTTCACTCCGCTGCGCTACGCTCACCTAACAAAATTCTATATGAATGTCTGGGCCATGGTAGGTTTGAAGCTCAAACTAGCCAAATTCATTAGTGATCCTGAGAGCCAGGCTTGCGATCGTTCAACAAAATAATTTTACACATGGCACCGATGCTGGTGGTTGATGCACAGTCAAGTTAAGTATGGGATTTGTTGCTATGTAGGCCTAATTGTTTTATAAAAAAACATACTATTTTCCATAAGAAAAACAAACTCCATAGCAACTAGCAACCATAAACAATAACTCAACTGTGCATCGGGGCCTAAGAAACACTCTGGCAACATACAAAGTACGCACTAAGAGTGTTGGTCCATGAATGTAAAGCATCAACATTTATCAAATCATTCAACACAGGTGAAGATGCAACACTTACGCTTCTAGTTTGGAACTGTATACATACATTATAAATATGAGTTTCGTTAATTTTCGTTGAAAATGAAGTATAAACACAATAGGCCTTGTCATTTCGAGTCGGTACCGATATTGTTTAGTCACTTTTCCATAAGCTGTGCATAGCACCCACCCTCCGGAGATTTCGGTGACAAGATTTGACGTTTACAACATGACCCAAAGAGAGCGGGAAATCAGCCGCTCTGTGATTATAGTTCTTGTTGATTTACGCATCTTTTAGCGCAATCATGCTACCTACTCGAGACGACGAGGGGTGGTGGATGCGGATGAAGATGTAGAACAATATACAACGAAAAACGCCGTATTCGGGATTCGAACCGGGAACTCTGAAAACGAGTCCTGTGAATTCGAGGCCCTGAGGCACCAGGTTAGGGGTGGGTGTATCTTAAGTGGTTGGCTGTGACTTTGAATAAACATGTTTGCGCAGGCCTCAAATTCTATACCCGTGTGCCTCACTTCCCGCAGGACGCGAATTCACAGGCCGCGTTATCCACAGACCCATTCGAACCCACGTTCCTATCGTAATCCACAATATAATATCCACGTAAGATCTGCACCCGAAACGCATGAACCACAGCGGACGGCAGATGGCATGTTTACCTTTACCGGGGTGTTTTTTATCCGAGATATAACCCTTTCACTTGGCCATCTGGCAAGAAGAGCGGTAGGTCTAGGCCTACCAGTAGGCCTACGTAGAGGCAGATACACTATCTATGGTGTGCAGGTTATAGTCCCAGTTGGTGTCAACTGTCAAGCCAATACGTGCCAATACTATCGATACATAACCAATGGCGATAGAGGTAGCTCAGTGGCCACACGGGAGGCTCGTAAGTCAGGAGGTCGCCCGTCGCCGGTTCGATTCCGGCCACCGGTAAGTCTGACGGAAGTTTTTTCCAGATGTTTTCCTCGGTCATAACAGGGAATACTGAGATCGAGTTCTAGTAACAGTCCTCGAACATGCCTTTCCATTTTCCAGCTATCCAAACACCCTAACATGCCTATAATACACTCAAGCTGATGTGATGTGCACCCTATAACAAGTAGGGTAGGCCTACCGTATTCCTACGACAAATTTTCAATTAAGATTATCATAGGTGTCGACGAAATCTGAGGTGCGCTGGTTGCATTTTAATTCAGATACATTTCTTGTTTATATTTATGCAAACACCAATATTTAGGAACGTTAATTTCCAGACAATGCCTTTTCTCGTTCGAATAAACCATTTGATTTGAGTATAGAGACCACAAGATGAGGCCTGGGTAGGCCTAGGCCTAGGCCCAAGACCTTTATATGGCTAGGCCTAGCCTAGGACAAGAAATACAATATTGAAGCCTAGGCCTAGGCTTCAAAGCACAGCTTTTATTTTTATGATTATTATTTTATGGCTCGAAACAAACGTACTCTTCACCTAGGCTATAGCTACTCCGTATCCTCGGTTCGAGACCTAGGCCTATGTATCTACTTTCTATGCCAGGCCAGGTCAAAAAATGAAATGAAATGAAAAGGTAGGCCTAGACTGACAGCAAACATGACAACCGTATAGACTAGGCCTAGAATAATACTTAGAAACGAAGCCTAAAGCTAGCCTAGGCCTAGGCCTAGGCCTGATCTTAGATTAAACGATATATAAAGTACACGGGCCTACACTGACCCTTTATTTTCAAGCTAAACCATAAATCAACAATAACAGTCGGTTATGAAGGACTCTACGCTAGGCCTAGGCCTAGGCTAGGCTATGATGGCTGCCATCGTAAGCAGGAACGCTTTTCGTGCAGTGTTTTTTTAATTACTTTCCAGTCTGTGATAGCCAGATCTGGCGTCTGTTGTACACCGTCTCAATTGAAATATTACATATTTTGAATCAGTGACTGAGTCCTGTAAAAAATCAGTAAATTAGAAGTAATACCAAAACAATATTTCTTACCTCTCCATTGGTAATATTAATTCCTAAATAGATGTCACCGAAGGAACCACTTCCAATTTTCCGCACTAAACGATATTTTCCACCCACTATGAACTCCTGTTTTGTTGACGATGTCGAGGAAGCCATTACGAATTTAGTAAAATGTTTTAAAGTTTGGAAATTTAGAAACTTTAAATGAACAAAATTAAATCAATAATCGCACAACACTTAACACTTCCACCAACACGCCGACATCTCACTTCCGAAGACTGACGTAGCCGAACAATGTAACGTAGTGCATTCTGGGCTTTACAACACTAGTCAAAGGTAAATTTCAAAGGCTTTGTTATTTCCAGTAATAAAGCAATACTGTAACTTTTATATAAAAGATTAACTTTATAAAATTTAATAGTAAAATAATGAATTACAATATTGAATATATATGTATGCGGTATTATAAAATGTCTCCAATACTCATTTGTATAACGTGGTAGTTTTCTGCCACTGCAGCCTGATACCTCCCGATCTCTGGTGCAGTGACTTCAAGAAATTGGGCAGCTACTCCACTCTGTTGATGTTTCTTCGAACTACAAAGGATAAACTTTTTAGTTGCAGAAAATGTTGCAATATTAACTATATTATGTGAAAACTATTCCATAAATTGAAAATTTAATAATTTCTTAAAATTACATTACGTAAATACTAATTGAATAATCTATTCAAGCACTGAGTTTTGCATTGAGATTGCGATAAATTGTTTCAGTTAGTTGGCCAACCTGACAAGGCAACACATGCGTGCGCATATGATTTTGCGTCGTCTGCTTTTATTGACAGTTCCGACAGTTCATGGCAGTTCTAGGACGCAATGGTGCAATACTTCGCATTTGTTTGTAAAATTATTCAGTTTAAACTATATTAGGCTATACCTAAGACTGATGAAGACAACGTATTAAGTTTAAAGCTCACCTCTAACAATTAACAGGTAAATATGAGATCAGCTGCAGCCTGACTTAGCTTTTGATTACCTAGGCCTATGGCTAGGCTAGAAGTAGGACTAGGCTAGGGCTAGGCCCCTAGACCAAGTGTCTCGTGCTTGTCCTAGATAAATGGAATAAACTATCCACCGTTAACAAACAACCAACAAACCTGACAAACTATCTATGTAAATAAACAGCGAAGACTGTGTTATGTAACTAGGCTAGGCTTGGCAGAAGACTGCTAAACCAAAGAACCAAAACCAAACTCCAGGGAATAATAGGGAATATTATAATATCTAGACTGCTAAACCAAAGAACCAAAACCAAACTCTAGGGAATTTTATAATATCTTTGCTCCAGGCCATCCCTACACGTATTTAGAAAACTAACTATCACTGAGTAACGAATCATCTTGCTGTTTTCGATTTGACGTTGAGTGGGCTCAGATTTTCTAAGCTATGCCCACTCTGATATCCTTCATGAAATTATCTAAGCTACTGTAGGCTAGTAGGCCCTAGCTCTACACCACGTTTTCTAAACATGTCAAGGCTAGCCTTGGCCTAATCTCGTCAAATCGATACATAGAGGTTACTACCAAGTTATCTGACCATACATCGTGTAGGGGCTAGACCTACCAGTACCTATAACATCGCCTGTCTGTTACATTCATTTTGAAAAGTTAGACCTAGGTCTAGCTAAATTTTTAAAATATTAATGTTCTAGGTCTGATCCTAGGGTTTAATCATTTGATCTAGCCTCTGCCTAGGCTTAGGTCTAGTCTAACTTAAAATGTTGGGTAGACTAGGCCTAGGCCTAGTTGGGTTTAAAAATTATATAAAATAAATAAATTCACATTTAGAGTCTACTCACTCAGTAATAAGACTGATTTTCAGTGGGGACTTTAATGTAAAGCGACTAAACCAACCCTGCAGGCTCCAAACACCATCGACGAGTGAGCGATAACCAATAAAAGATTACGGCCTTAGTCTTGGAGCCACGGCGCACCTAGACCTGTCTTGGTAATAGGCATAGGCCTATAGCCTAGACAAGGGTAGGGCCTACTAAGCTAAACCTTCTAGGCCCTAGGTTGAAAGGTCAAAACTGACGGGCATCGTTTTAAAAGTTTGGATCTAGTTGCAACTTGTGCTAAATTCAGTGTTTTCAAAGCTACTTTTTAAAAGTTGCACTGTTACAGCTACAGCTACTTGATCTTTGAAAGTAACCTAACTACTTTTCAGCTTGGCCTACTGTAATTTGTAAGTAGCTCGCTACTTGTACAGCTACTCAAAAAAAGTAGTGATGCTACTTTACAGCTACTTTAATTTGTTATAAAAGACTAGGAGTACCTACTATTTTATTATTTCTTTGAAAATCTAGGCTTTCTTACCAATGGTAATTTTTATGTTTATGAAAATAATGTTATCAACAACTTTGAAGCCACAAATATATGTCTATAAGAGATTTTATATTGCATTGCAAAATTGCAAAAATAGAGTAGCGGCGATTTTTCGCTACAAATACTCGTATATAGTAGTTTGCCACTCGCTACTTTTCTGCATTTTCAAATGTAGCGCGCTTCCAGTCTCGGTGTCTCGCTACAAACAAAAGTAACATGCTACAAGTAGCGCGCTACTTAACAACACTAGAGCTAAATTTGAATACCTCTAGGATTCTAATTAGGGCTACACTTGTATATGTAATTAAAGCTTTGTCACGTGCCCCCTGGATATTGTAAGCTGAGAAGCAAACATAGGCTAACTTAACTGAACGATCGGAGAAGAAAATGCCCACAAGTAGAGACAAGGAAAAAATTTGCCCGTTTAAGGGGTGGTGGTACATTTCTTTTTTGGAACGCTGGAGGAATCTCCGAAGATAAATATGTAGAATTTATGTCAAAGTCTTAAAGATGAAGTAGATGCCCTTCCACCTGGCATGAGCTATGAGGAAAAGGAAGCCTGTCTCTATTGGAAAACCAGAAAATACATGATGGCCCAGTAAGCCAAAAATGCGGGCATAAGAAAAGAAGAAGAAGAAGAAAACTAACATTCTACTCCCTTTCAATGTGGACTGTCTTTTATTCTCTAGCATGACGCCACCAGGTCCGAAAATTGTTCTCATTGCTTGCGGTGCCTTCAACCCACCCACAAACATGCATTTACGGATGTTTGGTAAGTACACTAGCTACATACATGACGTATGTGTGGAAAAAGAATGCATAGGCCTACCGATAAAGAACCTGTGTGTGTAGTCATCAAGTAGATAGGCTGCTTTCATAGCAACACGGCAACACGTTTTTCCGGACCCGCATGACACGGGAACCAATCAGAAACATGCTGTGCCGGCCGGCCCAGTTCTCTGATTGGTAACACATGACCTGCTAGTCCATAAAAACCGTGCCGCCGTCTTTCTATGAAAGCGACATAACATTTTATTGCAAGGGTTGGGGATAAGCAATTTATTTAGGAAAGATATCTTAACAGTTACCATCCCACTTCATCATCTGCAGACAAAAATACATCAAAAGAGATATCATTGGTTGTTGTGGTCTAGCTAGACCAACCCAGATTATCCAGAACCAGGGCTCAAAATTACCGCTCGCCAACTCAACATTGGCGAGTTAAAATTTATGAATGGTGACCTTTTGCGACAAAATTTTTTTATGCTCAAAGTGCACAAATTCTCGTGAAAATGACTGGCATTCATAAAACACCATTCGGCAGGCAAGTCCTCCGAACCCTACATTTTTTTTTTTTTTTTTTTTTTTATTTATTTAAGGGTTTCTATAAAGCATTACAATTTGTATGATATTATTTTTACTATTTACAGGTAAAAATGCTTGATGCCCTACTATGACTAAGCTAAATATATAACTATTATCTAAAAACTATGCTAAAGTACAATATCAAATAATACACATTTCAATATAGGAACATAATACCTAATTAGATGAGCGTAGCGAAGCGGAGTGAATCTTTCCATACAACTCGATCGGCGCTTTGTCTGTGTGTATGTATGTATGTCTGTATGTATGTCTGTATGTATGTGCGCTAAATTTTGTTCGTCGCGCACGGGTCAAACGGCTTGACGTATTTGGCTGAAATTTTCGGGCAACGCTCGTGATCACAAAACTCGATGCTGTTAACATAACCAGCAAAATTTGTCAAGATGCCAACCTACAAAAAATCAATTACTGAAAAATAAAATTTGTTTATTTATTTAATTAAATGAAAACTTACAAACGGATTTAAATAATGTTTCACATGTAGGTTTATATCAACAGTACCAACAATTGACAATAATTTCAAAATTGTACGTTTATCCGCCATGTTATAAAAAAATATTGTTTATTTACAACAATAATTTCTTCATTTGTACAGTGTTCTACCGATATGATTCGCATTTGCGGAATTTTGCAATTAGATGCACATAGTATACACCAAAAATAGCGTACGTAACAATACCTCTGCACTATTATTTGGAATTTCGATAGCTGTCATAGAATGGCTACAATGACATTAGATGCCAACCTACAAAAAATTAACAACTGAAACACGTGTTTTGTTATTTATTTATTTTAATTAAAACTTACACACGGATATCAATGATTTTTTATATGTAGGTCTACATCAATAGTACCAACACTTGACAACAGTTTCAAAATTGTAGCTTTAACCGCTATGTTATAAACAAATATTGTTTATTTACGGCAGTAATTTTCTTCGTTTTTACAGTGTTCCACCGATATGCTTCGCATTTGCGGACCGTTAAAGTTAGATGCACATATTATGCTGCCGAAATGGCTTACGCAGTCAGACCTTTCTCACTATGTATTTGGAATTTTGATAGCTATCATAGAATGGCTACAATGACGTGTTATGTTTTATGACCTTCACGGCAAACATGCAAATGTAAACAACGAACTTGGTCGACAAATTAAAAGCTTTTATTATGATTTAAAAGCGAGTTATTGTATGAATTATTAATATTTCATTTTAGATATAGTCTGTATCTACATTATGGAACTTTTCATACACTGATAGGTTTAATAGTTTATGAATTAGAGCCTATTGAGTAGACCACCGTCGAATGAAATTATGCGGAAATCCATCAACTTGAAGGTTTTAATTTCTTTAAAGAAAACTTCTTGACGGATTTAAACAATATTTCGTGCATTTATTAGCAACATATCAAAAAACAATAAACTTAAGTTATAAGTTTGTAACTTGATCCGCCATTTTGTAAAAAAATCATATGTTTATGATAAAGGTATTTTTTTTTTAAAGAGTAATATGATATGCAAATGATTTATTTGATTTGATACATTGAAAAAAATCGCTCATCTGTCAACGCGGAGCGTTTTCCTAGTATTATGCAAACAAACATACAAAACATACAACATGTTTAGAATTATTGAATACAATTTGTTAATAGTTACAAAATGTAATAGTTATATAATGCCCTACTATGAATAAGCTATATATAACTATTATCTAAAAACCATGCTCTATAACAATTTTTTTTTTATTTGGCTAGTGACTTTCACTTAAAGTTGAGCCCTGTCAGAACCGTAAATCCTAATTGGAAAACTTTGTAGAGCTCAAATTAATGAGCCTCTACTTGGAATAAGTTGTACGTTATGGTAGGCTAATAGACATAGACAGTTTTTACTATATTGTTTTTATTTTCTCCTCCAGAGTTAGCAAGGGATCAACTACAAAGAACAGGAATGGATGTAGTTGGCGGAATTGTATCTCCAGTTCACGACAGTTACGGCAAAAAGGAGCTCACTCCTGCTACGCATCGTTGTGAAATGTTAAAACTTGCCTTAGAAACTTCGGGTTGGATTCGACTATCAAGTTGGGAAACTCAACAAGAAGAGTGGTCAAGAACGAGGCTCACTTTACAATACCACCAGAACCAAATCAATTCTCTCGTAAACGACAACACTAATAACG
Organism: Isoperla grammatica; assembly: GCA_945910005.1. Lineage (NCBI taxonomy): Eukaryota > Metazoa > Arthropoda > Insecta > Plecoptera > Perlodidae > Isoperla > Isoperla grammatica. Next base: position 11,005,985 of record OX246740.1, on the reverse strand, counting down.
ACTCTTCCAACAAACGCCAACGCATGGACGAAATGAACTGGATTCCGGATGACCTTAAATTTAACACTCCTGGATCTATTCAAGTTAAATTACTATGTGGAGCAGATTTGCTAGAGTCGTTTGGTACTCCTGGACTTTGGGCTGATGAAGACGTAGGTTCAGAAACAATATTACACTTTTCTATCTTTAATGTTTAAACTCAGTATTGTTAGCTGAGTTCTCGTACATGTGTATTGTATATTTGTAGATTGGTGCAATTGTTGGGCAACACGGACTAGTCGTTATTACCAGAGAAGGAACTAATCCATACAAATTTATCTACGAGTCAGATATATTGACAAAATATCAGGTAAGCCACAGTATGCAAATACGTAGAACTGAGAAAATGTACGCAAAGTAGTTTGCACAAATAATTGTAAATTATTTCACCATCTATTTGTGAAATTGTGTTTTTTGTTATTAATTTGTGGTAGGTAATTACTCATTTTTAGATGTATACTGTAGACCTACCTTGTATTACTCGCCGAGCCCACTGTCGGCATTTCGAGGTACAGTAGTTGATCCCTGGTGAATGTGTTGCTCGCTCCAACTCTCAGCGCAGACTACATAACTGCACTGTCAGAGGGAGAAACACATGGAGTGGTATCACCATGGTGGCTTGTACTGTCTTCGTTTGTCGGTGGGTTGACAGCGGACGATGAAAAATCCAACAGTAATATTAAAAGTGAACAGTAAAAAATATGTACCGGTTTACAATGTAGGCCTACAGTATACCTGTAAGAAGTAGGGATGAGTCGTTTAAACGTGTAAACGCCCGCGCGAAAATATACGTGTTCAAACCTTCATAAACGTTTAACCGTGTCTTATACCCCGCCCAACCAATCCCCCTCCCTCGCCAATACCACTCAAAACCCAATTTACAGATTTTTCCGATGTCACAGCTCTTTGACCAGCCGACAAGGCATAGCTTAGTGTGTGGAGTCAAAATGACTGTGGACAGTTGGACACAAAGGTGGGGAATATAATCAACAATGAATATAATAATAAATCACCCGTGTTATTTCGTTGAACATGTTTTTTCGCGAACATTATTTAACTCATTTTTTTATCATTTTGAGAACAGGAGGGGTGTTACGTTTAAACGCGAAAAATTCGGAAAAATAAACCTTAACAAAATTAACCATTTTCTCCCAGCCCTAGTAAGGAACTCATACATTGTTTTGTTTTTTTACTTTCTCAAAGGTCAACTATAAATAAATTTATAAATTCACATTTAGAGTCTACCCACTCAGTAACTAAACTGATTTGCAGTGGGAGACTTTATTATTTTGAAGTGACTAAACCAACCCTGTAGGCTTCGAACACCATTGACGATTGAGCGATAACCAATCAAAGATCGATATTTCAAATACGAAACTTATGAATCAGTGATTGGACAGTGCGAACACCTGGGGACAAATGCCAGATTCAACAAGGTCGATTCAGAACAACTTTGAATTTATTGAGTGCTTCGTTGCTAGGACGGCTCCAAAGTTACCGTTTACTTATTCCTAAGCCAAGAAGTAATGGAATTGAATCCACATTAGAAGTTAAAAAACTTCTGCCTGAAGCGGGATTTGAACCCGGGACTTTCTGCATTGGAAGCAGGGATGCTAACCACTGGACCAACGAGCCACCGTACCGTAGTCTATATTAATTGGTTACACTAATTTTAATCTTATTCAATTTCGGTGGTTAATTTCGGAGTCTTTGGACTTGTAGCTTACTGTTACTTCAAATAAGATAGGATTAAATTAAAAGTTGTTAAAATAAAATAATTGAAAATGCAGATTTTGTGCTAGCCTCAAGTCTTTGATTACCATTTTTTTTAATCAAAATTAAATACCATAATGGGTAGATATTTTCTTACTTTTAACAACTTTATTTCATGTTTTTCTGGATATTAGGCCCCTACTCATAAAAGGAAATAATTTTGATAATACATTTAAGTAAACCAATGACAATGCTACTCGAATATTAAAGTAACCCTGGAATAACGTGCTTTGACTGCGTAGTAGAGATTGGCTTGCAAATCTTTTCAAATGGCAATTAGTGTGTGTCTAGTCTCATCTATAGTAGGCCCTAACTAGTCAGTCATAGAATTAACAAACATTTGTTCAATTGTTTTCAGAACAACATAACAATCGTCACGGAATGGATTATGAATGACGTCAGCTCAACGAAAGTTCGAAGGGCGCTCCGGCGGGCCGAGAGTGTTAAATACCTTCTTCAAGATTCGGTCATTGACTACATCACCAGACACGCGTTATACGGCACAAAGAATAATATGTAAGTACGCATGCATGTAGTTACTTAAAAAAATAGTCCTCCAAATTACACATGAACTGTCATACATAAAGTAGGTACATAAGTACGTTTGAGCTCGTGATTCTTCTCTCTACAAACATGCATGTGTCATCATCACTTCACAAATACAATTGTGCCCTTAATAATTACAAATTATTTTTGCCATATTGGAATGTCCAAAAAATCAAAAATTCAACTTAATGGCTGTGTCTAGGTTTAAAAAGCATAAATATCTTGTTGCTTACATGTATGTTCAGGTGTATTCTGCAGGTACAGAATGTTTTCCATCAAATGTGTACAGGTTTCTAGGGAACAAATCAAATGAATAGCTATGTGGCCTCCAGTCTAGGTATTTTATCCAACGTGTACATACATTGCATAAATTGATCTCACACCTCAAAACAACCTACCCTATCCACTTTCATAGACTATAAGTAGGTAGGCATGCTAAATCCTAATTCTGAATAGGTATGTGCAACTTAAGCCAGTATTTAATTAGTGTACTACATACTAGACTATGTGTGGTTTTAATAAATATGGTGGGTTTGTGGTACTGTTGAGTGGTACTATCGTTGTGCATAGGCCTACTACTGTGGAACCTTGGTTATAAAACTCTCACTTAAATACATTTTTACTCGGTTAAATGCATTTTGTAAATTGTCCCCTATACCTTTCACTGAGTTTTGCATATTATTTCTGCAAAGTTAACTAAACAAATCTTATTACTTACTAGTTTAATAATACAATAATACATTTAAACCAATCTTAACAAAAGCACATTGAAACAATAATTATTATTGCAAACACATTAAAAGAAATGTTTACGTATAAATTGTAAAATATATATGGCCACTAATTAAGCTTGATTGCAAAAAATCTACATTTAATTACCTCTTATTATTCAATTTCAATATTCTTAATAAATTATTTATTTATTTATTTAGGAAATGAGCACTGAATTGGTTATTTCGTTTATTTACTGCCAACGTACAAACAATGCACTATAGGTGGATGTCTGCAGCTTTCTCGTTTTACCAGTGATTTTGGAGTTGGTATGCTGGACCTATACATCTCAAAATCTAAAACATTCAATAACGTACATGGTAGGGCCTACTGTACAATCATGTCAGGGTGATGAAAGTCCTGACTATGGCGTATGATATGAAGATACCCCTACTAGGCCTACTATTGTCGTGACTTGTCTCAAAACTAAAATATTACATTAAATTAAAGTCCCCCACTGCAAATCAGTTTAATTACTGAGTGGGTAGACTCTAAATGTGAATTTATTTATTTATTTTATTTTATTTAACAAACTCATCAAACGACATTACCAAATTTTCTTATCGAGGCTTTAGTCTATCACTTGCACAAAGATCAAATCAAGTTTACTTTAAACTTGCTAAATAACGTTTCTGGATTGACATTTGTAAAGGTCCTGCGGGCAAAACGGAGGTTAGAGTTGGCTCACAAAAACCATATCTTTTTAAATAGTAAAATACAAAATAAATACTTTTGTTCGATATTTATGGTGTTTTGTTATCTACTAGCAAGTGACAGGGCATAACAAAAGATTACATTAATTGATGCTGTTGAAAATATTGTGCAGAAATGGTCAATCTGGTGAGTTTTATTGCTCTCTTGTTAGTTCTTATCACACACATACACACACATTAATAAATTCCCTGTACTTTGTAACATAATTTGTGTGAATGGTAAATACTATATAAAAATAATCTTTTAGTAATATCTTATAGACTACAGGCTAATATTTACGTGATTTTTGTGCTCGCTAATTTGCTCGTTCTTCTTTTCTGATGCGTTCGTTTCTGGACACCTGATTTACGACAACAGTAAGTATTTGTTTCCTACTAACCAAAGCCAAACCTTTTTTCTCACACCGAGTCCAAGCGACATCAATATGGAATCCCCCAGTCCCACCGCTCAGTTTGATTACACCCAAAACGCCAAGAACCTTGACGTGTTCGGCGGTCCGCTAGTTGGGCCAAAGAATGGGTCGCCGTTCATCAAGATCGAGAGAATCGACAATGTCGACGGTACCCTAACGATTACCGAAGAGACCACTAAACGGTCAGCTGTCACTTATCCGGGGCAAGCTGTACAAATCATTAAAACCGCAAAAGGAGAGAATGAGATTTACATTCCGAAGGTGAGAACCAACGAAACTGAATCGACCGTGGCAAACGTTCAGATTCAGATAACAAAAGATGGAATTAAAGTTATCAGTGACAGGGAAACAACTGTCTAAAATTCTTTGTCTTCTAAAAAGAAAAGAAAACATACTGCCAAACTATTTTTAGATAATAGTTTTAGGTACCTAGGCCTACTATATAATGTAACTGATCAGTATTATAAAATAACTTTGAATCAGGCATTTCTTCCATGTCCCCCTATTAAGGGTATGGTAAGTTGTTAAAATACTAACCATCAACCAACAGTGTTACCAAGTGCCATATGCATAGTACTGTACCAATATAACACGTAGCAGCAAATGAAAGCTAGTGTACAAAATTATTTCATTATTTCATTTTTTTTTTTAATGTACATTATTTCAGTGTACAACCATATTTCATAAAACCATATTCCATGTTAATTGGCACTGTCACTGCAAAACAAAGTATTTATGACTTTATTTAATACAAAACAAACACTGATACAGCATTGTTGGTATGTATACATAATACATATTCACTATTATTCAAGTCGTGAACATACTATTGTTGACAACAAAATCTATCGTTTACATGCATGTTAGGTCAGTTGTGTTAAATCCTAAATGACAGTCATAAACAACAATTCCAAATGAGATTTGGTAAACATCAATACACATGAAACGACCATTACATAATGTTTGTAACAAATTGATTGTCTATCACAATAACGCTGTTTTAGCCAAAATGTACAAGAAAAGGGGGAGGGGGGGGGGGTACAATACAATACTGTAGTTGCCATACATGTATTCATGCTATTGATGATTGACTAATGATTATTGATTACTGATCAGTTAATTTTTATGTGTACCATTTCATTGAAGCTTACTGGCCATAAAAGTGTTTTCCCTAACAATGTATTGGGTTGCCACTAATTGTTTGCATCGCATCTCTATGCCTGCTTCCTTCAGGACTGCTCTGGAACAGTGTGGTCTATCCTGATGGAAGGAGGGTGTGAATATATTATATAGGTATAATAAATATAATTTAGGCTACCTTCTGAAAAAAAAGTAATACTATATTTATATTTAACACTTCCAGCTGTGCTTCCAGTGAGTATTATATTGACAATTTTACATTGAGGCTTGTTAAGGCTTAATAGTTTACCTTTCCTTTATGTGGTCGAGACATCATTATTTAAATAACTTCTATTTTAACTAGCCTAAATCCTAAATATATATGGATTTCATGATGTTTTTATGTGTGCCAAATTTAAAAATAATGCATTTTACATGAATATTAAACTATTAACAGTACATTAACCATTCATTTAGGCCTAACAAAAACTATTGATATTGTTAAATAGGCCTACGTGGCAAATCTACTTTTCTTCCATAGCTTATAGTTCAAGAGGTAAGTACAGTAGTTACAGTATTTTCAAATTACAGTGGTATTTAACAAGTAAATAGGCCTGTTATGTTATTATACAAGCCTTAGTTTAGTGCCAAATGTATACCTACTGTACAATTATAATTATTATTAGACTAGTACTATTAGTTATACAGAAATATAAAATATATAACTATGTAGGTACCTATTCTAGATAAATTTAGTGTTTTGTATCTTTTTCACTCTAAAACGGAAAACTACAACATTATACTGGTACTCTATAATCTATATACAGTACTATATTACTTAAATTCTGGAAAACTAGTGGGATGTGCATATGACTAGTGTTGCATGTATACATTTTAGTGTGCATTGAGTATCTTTGATCTTAGTGGAACTTGATTGATAGAACTAGTTGTGTAATTCTCCTAACTACCTGTGGTAATGTTATTCAATAATGCACATTCTAAATTGGTAATATCAGAGTTCAAAATTTATGTTATATAATATTCATTTTACTGCTCATTATTTGTTGGGATTATTATTGTAATTTCATATTCGTATTTAGTATGTACTATTTACTATTTTGTAATCAGTACTATCATACTATGCAGTAGCTAGATTTTTGTGCATACTTGATCTTAAATTCATATCACCTGATTTTTTTTCTGTTGATTTTAAGAACCCATTGGCTTATGAGTTTATCTTTCACTGTCGGGCCATAGAAAAACCTATTATTTTTGGAAAAAAGTGTTTTTTTCAGTTTCACATCACTATCATAGGCCTACTCTAAATTACGTCTATCACTGTCCGAAATATGTCATCTTCATAATCTGATACGTCACTTCCACTATTATTCAGTAATTCGTAAATATAATCCGCAGCAACCGTGTTGCTGTGATTTGTAAACTCCATATTTCACGACTACCAGCCGAACAGATAATTTTGCGCGCCAATTCTGTGCTCTCGTCGTGCACCGCGACAAATGTATCACGCGCCTACCGCTACCTGCGTTGAAAACCTTAAATTATTTCGACTCCGTCGCATTGCTGATGAAATGCTTTGCATAGCAATACTAAATACAATATTGTAGCGACAATTAGAGACGCGCGGTAAATTGAAAACTTACGGCTACGAGACTGTCTCGTAAGTCCAAGCCAATTAGTTAATGTTGAAAGCAACAAACTTACAAATCAACATTGAATGGGACTCGAACCAAAGCATCCCACATGCTTTATCGAGCCCCAATTCCTCCAGTTTGATTTCTTCTCTTACTATTAATTGTTATTACTTATTTGTTATCCTTTATAAGCCCCATTAATCAATCATCAATCAATCAAGTCCCACCTAGACTTTTGGAACAACATTTCACCTCCAGTTGGGCACAGTCTATTCATCCAGTCTTGTCAGCTTCGATGGTATAACTGCCTTTTTCATTTGCGATTATATTGCAGCCATTGCAAATAATTGGATAAATTGTGTCTGATATATGGTAACTATACTCTTTTTGTTTTGTATAACCATATCTATATTCGTATTTCGTAGTGGTTGACTAATTATTGCTCTAATAACTCATGAGTTATGTCCCCAGTCGAGGTCTCACACTAGGATTGATCTCTTGTAGGATTTGTTTTATCTCGCAATATAAACTCGTTCAATGTGTCCCCACTATTTTGAATGACAAGGGATGAGATGAACATAAAATAGTTTGAAAAACAAGACATGGAATTTACATGAGACAGTTTAAGGGAACTTCTCAAAGGTGAACGACTTAAACAAACTAATGTTGACTATGATGGAACTAAGTTGTTTCATAAACAAGGAAACATGCCAATTTACCAATGATTTATTCACCATTTGTAATTTTATCTGTTTTAATTTGTTCCTTGAATGAGGTGAATGTGATAATTCTTCACATGTACATGCTCATAGTTGCATAAGTATCAGACACTCAAAATAATTATCTCTTCACCAACCAGTTTAGCATACTGCTCATTTACACTTGATTGGTTGGTGGCCAATTAAGATTACATTTGTACAAGCTATCGGGTAAAGTTTGTGCATACCACATGGGGGGGGGGGAGGGGAGCACTTAACACTGTAACCAAATCTTAGTTTAGATGGTCATCACAGATCTTTAAAATAGCCTAATAGGACCTAACTAGATAGGATTATCAGGGGGTGAAAAATACAAAATAGCAAGACATATGAATAAATATTTGTTTTTGTCTCACAATTTGTAGAATCCCGTTACTAATTTTTGTGAACCATTACTTTAAACTTTAAAGTATTTAAAGTTATTTTAAAGTCATAACATAAAACATTTTTATTAACAGTAAAATTAATCATACTGCAATTGGCAAAATGGAATTACTTAGAAAAATCATTTTGTTTTGTAATAATGCACATGTTACAAAACATCTGTATACTACTGCATTTACGTAAGTGATTCAAAAGTGTTGATGTTAAATAATAGCAATAAATATACTATACCAATATAATAATATATTACTTGGTATTGCCTGTATTCTCTTGCCTCTGACTTCTCAGTACATTTATTCTAGTGCCAATTTGCCTTGTTCAGCACCTATAATGATGAGGCCTATATGATGTTTTGCATGCTAAAACTTTGAAGTTAACATACTTAACATACTACTTCCCTAATTGTGGAGTAAAACGGCATTTCTATAGGCCTACTAACGCAATGCTCTACCTTCAACATATCAGACCTGATGTCGGGACAGTTTATCCAACAATGATGAATATATACATCACAGTAAGACCTCGATTTATGAAGCCCCATTGTACGAGGTTCTTGATTATCTAAGCAAAATTCAGCGATGTAAATAGTAAATGCAAGTAAAATAGTAAATAGTAAATGGTTTATAAGTATATTATTTTACGATGTCAAGGACCAAGGTAGAACATTAGACAAGACTAGATAACATTATATGTACAAACATATTCTACGTCAACTATATTATGACACGATTCTTAATCTTCTTGCCTGTTAAGTGTTCACAAACCCATACTGATCTATTATCGTGTCACATTTTTGGTAATATGTCAACGTGTCCTAAACAAAGAAAGTCCAGATCGTCCAGAGTTTCCGGTTATCCGAGCTCTTCCTGATCCCTGTTAGCTTGCGTAATCGAGTTCTTACTGTAATTAGTCTTTTCTTCTTCAAGCATCCTTATAATAATTCTGCATTTAGTATGCATGTATTTTACCCTTACCTTTGCTTGCAGATCCTTTGATTTTAATGTGTTTTTAGTTCAACTTTTCAAGTTCAAGCTTTTTGTTCAAATAAGTCTGGATTCCGGATAAACTCACCATTATTTCTTTAAATTTTAGGGTGAATGTATCAACTCATTGTATTTCTTAAATATTCATGAACTTGGCTGAAAGATAGACAAATCGAAGAAGCTAATACGAATACGATTTTAATCTTTTGTGGTTATAAACATAATTTAAAATGTATGTGTTTAAGTTCAGAGTGCAACATCAAATTTGTGTTTCGTGAATTTTTGTTTTTTTCTTCAGTATGCACACCTTTGTGTATTAACCAACTATTCTTGGAAAAATTATCTTTGATTAATTTCGATTTTTTCCTCCTGCACAAAATACATTTAAGAAAATTGTGCTGATTCCTGATGGCCATAAAAAATATTTGGATCAAAAGTAATCTAGGGTACAAAAGATACAAATGAACGTATTACACCCCTGCGTATAGTGTGCTTGAGGAATAGTATATGTAAACACTAAACATTCACTAAATCCATTTTTCAATCATACCTTAGTACAAAATCTTTTTTTTTAAATACATTTTTAGATATTTTGTGGACATGTAGTGCCCAAAAAGTTTAACCATTCATACAGCCAAGTTTCGTGGACATTTAAGAAATAATATCGAGGTCGGTACATCAACTTTAACTCAACAACCAACTTAAGTATTTACAAAAAAAAATCAGCGGTGCTAGGTTAAAATCCGGCTCGTAAGACATATTTATCAGCCTAAAGATACATATATTCATGGTAAAATGGGTAAGGGGTAGCAATATGTTTTTCTATGGATAGGTCTGCTGGATTTAGGGCACTTTAATAACTTAGATCGTTTGATAATTTTTCCTGTAGATGAGACGGAGATAATATTGAATTTCTGAAACAGTTTTCAATTGTGTTTTCCATCATTACCATTCAGCTAAACATTTTTTCATTTATACATTTATAAAGCTGGCATCTTGGTGTGTGGTTCCACTTATCAAAAATTAATATGATGAGAAGATCCTGAATCACTTACCGTCTGTTTATTTCTCGACTTGTATAACGTGAATGGTAGTGAATTGTGTAATGTTTGTTTTGGAAGCCTGTGTAATGCTTGTCGCACGTTGTGTCTGATTTCAGGGGCTGAGCCGACCTGCATGCCTTCTGTAAGACAGCTCATGTTTTTCATGGGGAAATGTAGCAGACCTAACCAACCATCCAGCTCTGAACACCATGCAACCACTATCATTAATATTAATAAAATGAATGCTTTAAATAATCAATCCTCTGCAACTACTACCTACATCTAGTCTTTTCAATCTTTGATCTCTTGTATCGTAAATGTGCGTTTGTATGGGGGAGAGATTTAAGATGCATCCAGCTTTTTTCTTTTTAAACATAATTATTATTAATATAAACTGCTCAATTTAAGTATGCTTGCAAGTTTGTGAAAGCATAGTGAGACACAATTTAACTCCATCAACTTTGCCAGTGCAATATTATGCAGAGGAAGCATTTAATAAAAGATTGCTTTTCCTTGCTTTCTGATTACGTTGTAACACATCCTCGACAAGCCAAAGCCCCGTAACTTAAAACAAAAATGAAGACGTGCTGCTACTTTTTTGTAAAAAGAAAGTGTACATATAATTTGTGTTTAGAGTATGTTTACATTACCCATACCTCCATTACTAGTTTGCATCCTACTTTACGCCTCTCGTACCAGTCGAATTATACAATAATACATTAAACTAAATAATAATAATACTACGTAGTACTATAAGAATGACAAATGCACATAGCACATTAATGTCAGGTTGTCTTTACCTCTTTTAAAACTTAAAAATGTGTTTATTCTTTGTTCCGTCACACAATTTCTTCAAGCAGCTCTGACCTAGATGGAACATTTTAATACATTGTGTCAGGAGTGTAATGCTAGCATTATACCGTCAGCCATCGACACATTTGGTACACATTCCATAGCTGAACTGCCTGTATACTAACAGATGACGTCACACTCAATACTGTTCGATTACTGTTGCTTAGATTCTTCGTCATTCTACTGTACTAGCAGAGAGCGCGTAACACCTAAGAAACGTGCTTTGTACATATGGGCATATTGTTCTGGCAAGGTTGTTGTGTTACTGTACTACTTCTTTGGTGCACTCGCCTAAACTCAAATTATTGGCTGTACAGTATATTAATTTAATAATTTTAGCGGAATCCATGTATATCATCAAGTTATAAATTAAGATTTTACTACAGTACCATACAGTTTTATGTATGTTGAATTGTCTTGTGATTATAACCACATAAAGCTGTGCTGGATGTGTCTGTCTCTTTCCCATGAGACAATGTTTCTGCTTTTGTTAACTTCCACTCACTATGTGATACCTATGAAATTACCAACATTATAAAACTATTGAAAATACCCTTGCATGAAACAAAGATTTAGATGAAAATATTAATTGTTACGTACTGTAGAGCAGTATCTTATTATATATAGCTATCTAGTTATGGTATGTAGTAGTTTTGCATGGCCAGAATGAAGTCTTGATGGCAAGTCTTCGATGCCAACAACTATAAAAGCCTTTATATTGTAATTATTATTAGGGCCGTCCAACGATATCGATAATAGAAACATAATTCGATATTGATATAAATTAATATATCGTACATATCGCGACATCGAACTAGCACCTAATAAGCTAACTTTTAAGAAAAAACTATTATGTTACGTCACGCCAATCACAACATCGTTGTTTTGTGTGGATATTTCAAATTTTGAATAGTATAACAGTAACACAAAAATTGACACACATTATACGACATTTTAAAGTTAAAATATTTATTTAGGTGATATTGTTTATAATGAATGGCCTCTGGCTGGTCTGGAAATCCTAAAAACAGACAAGAAAAGTTTCGATATCGCCGTTATTGATACATCACTTGAAAACTTCGATATCGCGATTTGCTTTTTTTATCGTTGGTCAGCCCTAATTATTATGCTTTATGGTGATATATGTACATTCCTGCAAGCAAAGCATGTTCAAACAAAATAATAAAACTACAGTGCCATAGTTTTATGCCATACTTTGTCACTTACTCAACATGAACAACTACAATGTGGTATACATCTTAAGTGACTAAACTTGCAGACAATTGTTTTTGGTCATATCTATATATAACATGGTAGGTTTATATATATAGTAACTACTTTTTTTTAGTATGTGTTTTCTTTTTTGTGAAGTTTAAATAAAACTTTTTGTTTTTACTAGGGCAATGTGTTAAATCTCCTGATGACAAGAACTTTAAAATAAGTACTGTATTCTTACAGCACACAAAGTGTCTAATATCCATGCTTGCTTACATTACATAAAAATCGCTTTTGTGTGCTTTTTAAAATGCTCCAAATCAACACAGAATATAAACTGCTAATAGACGACAAAGATCGATAGCTCTGTAAAATAGCTTTTTGCTCAACCTTGATTTACTATAATTACAATTAAAGGATGGCCATGACTATGGGAAATAGTAATACCTAGGTATCTCCTATGGATGTGTGATTGTGTGGTAGCTTATATGCACATTCAAAAAGTTGTGGTCCCCATGTTAAAAATTAAGTATCTCGTAATTAATTATGAGGGAACTGCAACACCTATTTTGTGAACAACGTTGAATTTGACACATTCTCATTGGGAAAAACATTTCAACAAAATACCCTATCGAAATACCAGTGAATGTTTAGATGTAACTGCAGGTCCTACATCCTTTTCAACAAATAGTTCAAATTTTATATTTTCTGTAAAAGAACTCTTGTTAAAGCAGTGGACATTGATTATAATTTCTATTCTTTGCAAGACATTGTAGTATGACATTATTTTCAATAAAAAAGAAAAGAATAATATTAAAAATTGAAATTTTTCTGCAAGCTGAGACCGAGTGGCATGCTTATCAATTATCTTATCATGCATCAGACTGATCATTGGTGGAATGAGTACACATTCAGAATGTACTGTACTGTAGGTGTGTTGTATGGATATATTGGACTGTGCATGGCAAGTACGGTAAGCTGCATTGCTAGTACAGTACATATAAATACATCTAGTACCTACAAATGTTGCAAAACTATGTGCGTGTTATATGAGTTACTGTCTTGTTATTTATTTTGCTTGTATGCTCATGGAATTTAATTATGAATGATCAAATAAGGTAAATCTTCCACTCGTGTCATATGTTTAATTTCCAAGATATTTTTATTGGTATAGTTACTGTTTGTTCCAAAATAATATACTTTGCACACTTATTCGGTAGGCCTATTCCTATTAAAGTGTATAGCCTGCGTTGCGTTTTCTTCGCAATAATAAAGATGGTAGGAAATTAAAATTTTATTCACAAGAATATTAGCTTTTCCTATAAATCCTTGGAACTGGCTATTATCGTAACCATTCTTCCCCATAGCAAGTGTGGTTCAGATCAGTCCATTTGCACAACAAACATACATTTGTTACTTGAGCATGATGAATGAATAACAATTGCTCATTTATGTGCGCAAGTTCTAATAATTCGGTTTACATGGTAACTCTCTAAAAAAAAAAAAAACACATACGTGTATATGTTGGCAAGTATTATTATGAGGTTGCTGCAAGTTTGTGTAATAACCAAGCTGCAGAAGAACTGAGAGTAACTGCATTAATTACGTGAAGTGTGACGAAAGTCGAAAATGTTATTTTTTGTAACCTTGAGTAGGTCATTCATTACTAGCCATACGTAGTTGTTAGTGTTTTGTAAAACATTGAGTCAGCGTGCCGTTATTTTGAAAATCGGCAATACTGAAGAGGTTTTATGTTAAATTTATTTTAAATCCATTTTTTATGTGAACCATTTTCATTACCTACATACACATAACATATATATATATATAAAAACCTTCAAATGTTACCTCGTATTAAGCGTGAGGTTCTTTTGTTCCCTCGCACGTTGAAACAAAAATACCAATGATGCCTGCTGGTCAAACATCAATTTTACACTTATGTTTTAAATGTGCAGCTTACACAGCTTATATCTTGATAGCTTTAAGTGAGAATACTTTTTCAAATGGTGGATTATTACTAGTATTGATAGTTCCTAAATGAACTTGTTTACATAAATTGTCTTCTAAGCAATTGCAAGATACGTAATGAGTGACTATATGTTGTACGTATTGACTACTAGGTAGTAGAAAATTACATGAACATGATATAAACTTAAAAATATTTAAAATTATAATGTACTACATACTTGTTGATTGACTTTGACATATCCTTATTCAAGTAACAGTTTGAATTTTACAGTAGTGTACATGTCTACATCTCAACAATTTCTAACTACACTAGTATGGTGGTTCTAGTAACTAGTCTGTGATACCGAAGTGTGAGAATAGTGTTAGCCCTTTATTGGTAAGGTATGTGATGTATTGGTTTGTTGATAAATTATATTATTCAATACCAATTTATCCATAGGTATTTTGTATAACTACTGTATTTAAACAGTAGGCAGTGTTGTGGTTACCTTTATATAGACAATCTGTAACGTTATCACATACTAATCAGCGTATCTAAACAAACAATACTATTCTGAGTAAATGCAATCTTTAATGCTAGATTAGTATTGTCTTCTAGATTTGGGACATTTTCCACTCTCAGTTTGATATATTTTGTATATAATCTATATACGTATTATTGCATAGAAATACGTGGGCTAAGGTTTAATTTGTTTGTACTAGCTAAAAATAAAATCATTTTAAACCCAATCAATTCATGTGAAACAACGGTTCATCTTGATTCGAGTTTAATTGCTCACGTTTCGATATCTTTGCACCGACAACTGTCAAGTTCAGTACAGGATTTGTTGCTATGGAATTGTTTTATTACATGCTATTTAGTATTTTCCATAAAAGGACAGACTCCATAGCAACCATAAACAAATCCTATACTTAATTCGACTGTGCATCTTGTCCTTGAAGCGTTTTACTTGAGACACTCTGATCGTATGTGATAACTGATAAGTGTACTTTAAGCTCGAGGTACATATTTTGGTATCACAAGTGTATAGATTTTAAAGTAAACTCTCATTACATTACAAAAATGGAATAATTTAAATTTTTAAAGGAACACTGATCGCTGTGAATATTGAATACTTAAATGTTTATATTAGCATAATTATAATAATAATTTTTCGTAGGAATACAATACCTGTGAGTATAGGGTGCACAGCTTTATCTGATGTGCCACTATTCAGGTGACTAACTGTCGGTAGGTATGTTAGGGTAGTTGTGAAGGGATGACCAAGAGTGGTTAGTAGGACTCAATCTGAGCATTCTCATTTACGACTGAGGAAAACCTCGTAAAAACCTTCAGTCAGGATTGCCGGTGGCCGGAATCGAACCGACGATTACCAAGTTAGTCACGCATCTTACTGCTGATTTACCTCAATAGGTGTACTAGCATTGATGAGTGTGGTCCTGATGCTAACACTACTTTGAAAGTGCCGGGCAAAGGTTGAATGGTCAATGGCTCAATGCCATACCCAAGTACTATCTTCTGAACAGTTATCCAGCCACTCTATATTGTATATGCAAATATTGACTTCAAACTTTTATTTGACATATGTTTATAGCGTTATTAGATACCCCTTCCAGGGCCACTTATTTCTAAGTACCGGTAATGAGAGTTTACTGCATTAGCTTTCTTTGTATCACTCTGCACCATTGTTGAACATATTAACTTGGAATTTTGTTACCTCAACCAATAGGCAACACACATGAATTTTTTAATCGATTTTTAAATTCCTTAATTGTCCCATATAAAATAATATTTGTCTTTAAATCTTGAAAAACGGATCAGACCATGCCTCAAAAGAATTGATTTAGTAACATTACATACAAGGGCATGAAAAACAAGCCGCCGCCATGTTGGAGGGACGTTCAGTCATCGTTTTGGATTCTGCTACCGAGTGCATTCCAGTTTATAATGTAAGATGGATGCTAGCTACCAAGCCATGATGTCACAGCTGCCTCTAGCCAACACCACACGTTTCTTTTCCCTGAGTCGAAATTCGAATAAACTCGACAACTTATCCGATATGAAACCTATTTTTTTTATGTTTTGATTATGATGCATTATTATAGACTGTTGAACGAAGTGTTTGGTTCAACAACAAAAATCATATGCGTGTTGCCTATTATATGCAAATATAGCACCATACAATACTGCTAATGCAAGTTACCAAAAAGTGGATTTATAACAAATGCACTGGTTGCATTTGAGAGGCAGTATGGGAGACCGTACAACATTTCGTATGTAGTGACACTGCGAATGGTGTTCAGTTCACCACTGGCTGCAAGCGACATAACATCGTTGTTGGGATGCCACATACAAGTTACAACAGAACACCTGGAACTCAAAGTGTGCCCAAGAAACTGTGTACCATTTCATTTTATTTACCATGCATGTTTTATTTTGTAATTTTGTAAAATAAGACATCCATCATGAATGATTGTTTTAATTGAAGATTAATATACTGTATTTAGGTACACACAATACTGACTTGTCATATGTCTATTTCAAATTATTAGATGCTTTAATTTAAATTGAAGACTGGATTTGAGCCCTACAAAGCTGGCTAAGCTCACTACTTGCATTGCAGCCCAATTTGTTTTCACTGGAATTTTATACGGTCTCCCATGCGACATAGTAAAAGCATTGGAGATCAAAGAAAATTTTCACCGCCTTCAAAGAATTTATCGATGTTCCATTTTTGTACTATTCTTTCAAATAATAATATGTATGTTGTATAGCATTAGCTGCACTGGCTTGTGCCTCAAAATGTACTACATAGTGATATACATGTTATGTATGATTGTGTTCTACTACAAATAAAACATTTCTTGGCAAAACAGGAAACTTTATTGCAAATCTTACATAAATGTAAGGATGATGACAGCATATTATGTGTAAGGTTACACATATCCCATTCTTACTTATTAATATTTATAGTGTTGGTGTTAGAATAATACACCTTGACACATATGTATTTTTTAAGTACCTAAATGAATATGAAGATTGTCAACCGTTTTATTTACAGTTTGTAACCAGCATCTAAATAATACATAACTAGGGATGTCAAGCAATACGAAATTCAATATCGATAATCGGATCAAAACAAAATTATTATCGCAATAAAATGTCTAAAAATATGGCGCCCATATGGCGTCATAAGTTACGTATATCGTATTAATTATGACAGTAGTATTTTACTATATTAGACTACTGTTAACTGTAGTGTACTGTAGTGTAGTGTACTACCTATATTATGGGCTATGATCATCTTAAAATACATTATATCGAATTAGTTCCTATTTTTAATATTGTGAAGAATATGAACATTTCATGTTCTTCTTCTGTTCTATCAATATGAATTGTTGGCCAGTGTCCGGATGTGTTGAAATCCTAACAGGATGCATGCACAAGTTGAGTGTACTCGCGGAATGTGCATGTGTCAGGGTTTCAACACTTCGTCGGGAGCGGGCAACGAACGGGTATCGTGAGAACACCTTAGTCAGGTAGACTTTGATTTACCAAAACTGCACAACGGTGGCAGACCCCACTTGATTGAATTAGAGAAGAGGGGAGAGGAAGTCCTGAGAGCTAATTGGCTGATTCGAGCGGGAAAACAGTTTGAAGAAAGAAGAATAGGCTTTTCCAACGAAATCTATGTCTTGGTGGGGTTAAAGAGCGATGACGTCAGGAGTGTCGAAGTGCGGGAGAAAGATTGGCCGGCTCGGGGAGTTCTCGGCTTAACATCGAAGAATAAACATCTACCCGGGGTTTTGTGGAGTGAGTGACATCGCATGAAAGAGGAATAAGCTTACAAGAGCGGAAGAGGGAAGTAGAAGGAAGACAGCAAGAGCCATACCGGGATCCGAACGAGGGGCGAGCCAGGGCCTGTGGAATGACCGGTTGCTGTACCAAACCATTATAAAGGGTAGGATGTGGATCTATTAGATTGCTTACGTTAAATTAAGTCGAACCCACGCACGCATACTCATGATGCAACAGTTTACGGAATGACCGAATAGGGTAGAAATTTAAGGAAATATATGCGTAACCTTCGTTATTGAAATCTGTTTATTAAATGGTGTTAACCCTGCATCGATCCATGTCCCTACAAACATATCGATCGTGGTCAAGATTGGGGGAAAACTGGGCCTCTTAGCTAAACATCAGCTACGCTCCCCAAGCCAATCAAGGCAACAACATCTGCCTTGGGGCTCAGTCAACCCCTTTTCTTCACAATATCAGCGATACTTGGAGTAATATAACATTGTTATATCGGCATGGATGCATAAGCATGAAAGTTTGTCATAATCTATGAGTGCTTGTTTGGTGCTGTATTATTAAAATAAAATAATCAACTTGCTGGCTACTAACGACCCCCGAAGAATATCGACCGATAATCATATCGCAATAATGTTGATAATCGATATCCGATCATTGCTGACATCCCTATAAATAACACATATATAAAGGCAGTGAGTTTATTGGCACACAACTGCACCTCTGAAAAGTCCCGGTCTCTACAGTACATTTTTTAAAATCCTTTTTCTTCCTAGGTGGCCAGTGAGTTATTTTCTTTAAAATGTCATGCTTTCTTATCCTATGTCCGATTAATTAGTAGAAACCATTTGCTATCTTACTTTCTTTCTATGTAAGAAAGTCAGCAGTGAATCTTATGATTCTAAATACATATTTGGCAATGCCAGACAGAATTGTGTCAATCTACAGTGAAGATAGATACCATACTCCCACTCTGCTAACACATTGGGAGACTTCGTTGTACACACCAATTCACACGTTAGTTTAAAATCAATTTGAGACTCATAATGCTGTAATTTATAATATACAGTACTATCTATTCAGTATTCATGTTTCATCAGTGTTGGGGCGAGAACTTTTAAAAAGAACGCGTTCCCGAGAACGCGTTCTTTTTTTGTGAACTTTCCAACGAACTTACTCTTTTTTCAAATGAGTGAACTTGAACTTTCAAAAGTTCTTTTTGAGAACGAACTTTTCAATTTTAGAAAGTTCTTTTGAAAGTTCATTCTGTTCGATGATTGAGCATCTGTCAACGCGCCGTCGAGGAACACGCGAATCGTTTTCGGTTCTCCTTCAGCTGATTTTAAAAAGCTACCGGCCAGAACTCTACCCACCAACCACAAGATGTTAGATCACTCGGTCGAGATAAGTGGGTCTGCAAGTGCAAGTGCCCAAATACCAGAAGTAATGCGACACGATAATTGGGCGGGAGGAAACGACTCTACGTGGAACTCCATTCACTAATCAAAACGCAAGATTGAAACATTTCTAGAGCCAGTGTAAATTCTCAAGAGGAACAGATTTCTCGGTTGACTAATGGATTTGTTGTTATAGGATGTTTGTGTCACAATTCTACTACTGTTTCACTTTATCCTAAAATATGGTGTTACTGATCGCATTGATGGTGCACTGGAGCAGCGCACCATCGTTGGAACCCCTAGCAATGTTTTCAACTCGAGTCTATTGAAGCAAAATTCGAGAAAAAATATGTCTGGAAATACTAACATTCTTCGACCAACAAAGGGGACAAATTAGCAGCTTAGCAATGAATGTTATCTTCCGAGTGGGTACCGTCTGATTGTCTGAACGGCCAGACTTCACTTCGTTTATTTCCGTAGACTCCGCCGGTCATCGGTCAGCCTCAAACCCTCACCCCGCTGGAGGTTGGAATATTATCTTTACATTCTGTACTTCACTTCTTCTTGAGTTTTTTATTTCTACAATGGTAGGCGCCTATAGCCCTACATCAGACACCTAATGCCAGCATATGTTTTTCTTCCTATTTAAGCCATACAAGGCAATCGATTATTCGCATGACTGTTAATACAATGTGGTGACACTTTTTCACAAAAGAACTTTTAAAAGAACTTAGTTCATATTTTAGACGAACTTGAACTTTTCAAAATTTTAGGTTTTGAAAAGAACTTGAACTTTATTAAAGTTCATTATTTGAGCTGTGAACTGAACTTTTAGAAAGTTCATTTAAAAAAAGAACTGCCCCAACACTGTGTTTCATACCAATAAATTTACAAGTGATTCTGGAAGATTGTGTGATTGGGATACATAACAGTACATATTAGTTAGGGCTGCCCAACGATATCGATAATTCGATACAATATCGATAATAGATAAATAATTCGATATCGATATAGAATTAATACACCGTACACATCGCGATATCGAACCGAATCTGGTAGAGTCGAATATAACACCTTATAAGCTAATTGATACAAAAAACCGATTACGTATCACGTCACGCCAACCACACCATCGCTGTTTTGTGTAGATATTTTACAATTTGAATAGTACAACAAACAAATTGACACACATAGTAAGACATTTCAAAGCTAAAATATTTCTTTACGTAATATTGTTTAAAGAATGGCCTCTAGCTGGCCTGTAAATCCTAAAAACAGACGAGAAAAGTTTCGATGTGGCGATATCGCCGATATCGATACGTCACTTGAAAACTTCGATATCGCGACGCGATATCGATATTTCTTCCCGCGATATCGATATGATTTTTTTTATCGTTGGGCAGCCCTAATATTAGTAAAGTGTCAGTATACATACACCTCTAGGTGGTAGTTCTCAAACATGCCATTAATCAATTACAAATTTTGTATCTATTTACTTAGGTAAGTATATGAATTACAAATGCAAACTAACAGCGTTCTGATAGAATCTTGACATCGTATTGTAACTTTTTAAATAACCAATAGTAAATGTTTACGTAAGGTTAGTATGCAAATAAAAAATAAGACACGCCATGATTGATAATATTCTTTGTAAATCAGATTTATAACTAAATAGGATAGAGAAGACATTAAATAAGTAAGTACAGTAGAAGAACATGATAAGAAGTTAAAATGTTCAGGAAAATAGCTGTTTTTTCATCCTTAGTTAAAAGTGTAGCTTGTCAAGTACCATCACTATACTTCTTTCAAGTAGCTCTAAAAATAGCATCCCTACATTTTTACAGAAGGAAGTTATGTAATAATGAAATTACAGCTTAACAGGTGGCTAAGCTTCTTTGAAAGATCAAGTAGCTGTAGCCTGAACAGTGCTTTTAAAAAGTAATTTTAACAACAAACACTGACTAAATAAATGAGTACGTACATGTAACTGGTAAAATAACATCACTACTTTTAAGTAGGAAGTTACTTAATAAAATAAATACAGCTTCACAAGTGGCTAAGCTTCTTTCAAACATCAAGTAGCTGTAGCTGTAGCATACAATGCTTTTTAAGAGCTTTAACAATAACATTGGCTACAAAGTAGTCTTATAGAACACACAACAGTGGTTCCACACAGGTGGAAAGGTATGTGTTGGAAAGTGCTGCATAAAGACCTATGGTCCATGGAGTATGGACAGTGGCAGTAAAGCTGTAAGTTATTTATCCTTAACCTGGCTTGGCAGGATGAATTAATCAATAAACATTACTTTCAAAATATTTTCCCCAACAATTCATGTAGGCACGTGCAATAGGTGGGTGGCAACAAGTTTCATTGACATTCCTTGCGATTTCAGAAAACAGCAGTGAAATGGTTTTATGCACGTGACTCTTCAATAACCGGTGTACGACATAACTTACACGACCAGGCGCGTAGGAAGGGGGGGGAATGGGGGGAGATTCCCCCCCACTTTTTGCTGGGACCCACCCAATTTAGCGTTTTAGGCACATCCCGACATACAATACCACACGGATATCCGGGTAAACATTCACCAACTAAATTTCATATTTCACCAGTGAATAATAATTGCAGAAACACAGAGGGCCCCACGCCCCGGAGAAAGTCAAGATTTTCGTCACAATACATTTCCTCTGTCTTTTAGTTTGCACTTTGTAGCATTACAAAATAAAAGCTAATGGGTGCTTGAAAGTCAGTGGCGTAATTAGGGAAGGGGCGGGTTATGGCCCTCAAAACGTATTTATTTAAGCCTAAAAATCGAGAAATAACTAATATAGCAAGAAAATTTTTCGCCTTCGGCGAAAAGGCCTCCGGCGGCTGGGGCTCCGCCCCAGACCCAGCAAGTTGTTCGCGCTTCGCGCTCACAATTCTTCCCCCCCCACTTGATTTAGAGTTCCTACGCGCCTGAACACGACCATCACAGAGTAGCCTCTTTAGAGTTACTAAGACTATCCCAGATCAAGAAACACTATGGCAAAGAGGTAACCTTGTCACCAGGATCTCAGAACGATAAGTAGTATTGATGCGCAGCTTAAAAGTGACCCTCAATGATTTCTCTTGGTAATAAAATGAGAGAGTAGTATTGATTAGTTGAAGTAAATTATTAATTAGATAATATTAATTATAAATAAGCAGTAATGGTTGATACACAATAGCCCGGGAAGGAGCTCCGGTAACGGTAACGGGAAAGTTCGCTATAATTTAACATTGCCCGGTAACGTTAACGCTAACGGGAAGCTCCTTCCCGGGCTATTGTGCACCGACCATTAGTCTTAATTATCCTAAGATAAAATATTAACAAGTGAACAGCAACAACTCAAACATGCTTCAAACATTTTGGTGAAGCCATTTTTTTTTACACAGATACACAACACGTTAACAGTCCTAAACTAGAACTGGGAGTGTGTAAAGTCGATGTAGTTTAAACCTGCCTGTACTACGAGCCATGGTGAGTTTTGGCAAAGAAAGGGCATGCTCAACATTTATGGCCTCGAAGAACTTTCTTTGAGTTCTGATTTTCTGGTGTGGTTCTTGATCTAGGACAGACTGTACTAGAAGTACACATAAGTGCATTATTTGTCTATCAGAGTTACTATCCCATTTCCTTATGTTAATTTTTTTACATGTGTCATAACTAAGCTGTATCTACAAGGCACCGCATTTGACTCATCTATCTTCCTACTTCTACCTAGCCTACATACCAGAAGAAGACTATAGGCACCGTGTGTTAGTACATACAGCGCTGTATGTGGCCAAATTTAGCAACAAACTGCTGAAGATTTCGTTCCGCGGTTGAAAATAGTGCTGGATATTATTGTGATATATCTTGTTTTTTGTTTGGTGTTTGTTTCGTTTTTATTGTTGATGTGTATTTATTTTGTATTGTTGTTTTGTTTTGTGTTTTTGTTTTGGCTTTTATTGTCTTGTTTTGTTTGTGTTTGTTGTGTGTTATTTGTTGTTTTTACGTCTAAAACGTGTCCTGATTAAAATGGTGGCTTGCCTTTTTAAGATTTACTGATGGGATTCATAATCTGCGCGAAAATTTTAAAACCCATATTTAATTAAACAATTTTCACAATTTCCCTTTATTGACGTAGGAAGAACGACGCTGCTTCAGCAGGTTGTTGCGCGACTTTGCCACTTGGAGCGCTTCATTCGTTTTCACTAGCGCCATCAGTGGCCAATCTCGGTGCCTATATAGAGGGTACTATGCAATAACATAATTTCCGGTATCGCACGGTGGTCATACTGAGGCACTCTGTAAACATTTGTTTACGTTCTTCCGACACTTCATTATTGCAATATTGCAGATGTCCTTTGATTGACATATCAACTATTTTCAACTAAAAGGTTCTGTATTATGAATGAAAACAAAATTAGAATGTGTCAACTCTGAAGATAATTATTTGCATGTGTTCTTTTTCTTGAACTTGTACCTGCACACGTCAATCTATCTAAACTGTGATATTTCCTGGAAAACCTATGTCTTCTATTGACAGAACGAATGTAAACAAGCAATGAGTACCTCATAATGACCGCCACATGACGTCTATTAAATATTACCTGTCCTATAGGCACCGTGTGTTAGTACATACAGTGCTATATGTGGCCAAATTTAGCAACTAACTGATGAAGATTTCTTTCCGCGGTTGAAAATAGTGCTTGATATTATTGAGATATATCTTGTTTTTTATTTTGTGTTTGTTTTTTCTTGCTGATGTGTATTTATTTTGTTTTGTGTTTTTGTTTTGTTTTTTATTGTCTTGTTTTGTTTGTGTATGTTGTGTGTTAGGGCCTATTTGTTGTTTGTACGTCTAAAACGTGTCCTGATTAAAATGGAGGCTTGTGTTTTTAAGGTTTACTGGTGGGATTCATAATCTGCCAACAAATTTTAAAAGCCGTATTTAATTTAACAATTTTCACAATTTGCCATTATCGACGTAGGAAGAACAACGCTGCTTTATCAGGTTGTTGCGCGACATTGCCACTTTGAGCGCTTTATTCGTTTTCACTAGCGCCCTCAGTGGCCAAACTCGGTGCCTATTGTAATGGTAGAAATGTAAGATTGTTGTTATTTTGTGTTTCATTACACCATACTATACTTGAAGACCTGTCCTGTTGGATCAACCATTATACCCAGAATATAAACCATATATATAAAATTAATAGGAACTCAGAACAAGATAAAACATGTTCTAGTGAGGGGAAAGGTGCATAAGGACAACAGCTTACCAGAGAAAGTAGTAAGATATAGTATATCTAATTTTGTTAAAGCTACTTTTTAAAAGTAGCACTGTTACAGCTACAGCTACTTGATCTTTGAAAGTAACTTAGCTACTTTTCAGCAACTGTATTTTGTAAGTAGCTCGCTACTTGTACAGCTACTCAAGAAAAGTAGTGACGCTACTTACCAGCTACTTTCATTTTTTATAAAGACCAAGAGTAGGTACTATTTATTGAAACGACGATACGGTCCGGAAGTGAGTCATACTCATATCACAGCTCACGGGGTGAAACAGGAAACTCAGCGCTGGGGAGGTGATTTTGGGACTATAGAGCAAGAAGGCCAATGTAAGTTGTCATTCCGAATCTGTGACGGTGGGAATTGTGGCGGGCGAAACAAATGTGTTTGTTTATTGAAAAAATAGAGTAGCGGCGATTTTTCGCTACAAATACTCGTATATAGTAGCTTGCTACTCGCTACTTTACTGCATTTTCAAATGTAGCGCGCTTCCAGTCTCGCTACCAAAAAAGTAACATGCTACAAGTAGCGCACTACTTAACAACATTGTATATATAATAAATTATGTAAAGTTCAGTAGGCTATTCTTTTTACTAAAATTTTACATTAACAAACATTAATATTCTCTACATACATTTTTCAATCAAAAAAGCAAAATTGGCATCAGACTACTTTGTAACCCAATTCCTTTCATATTCCAGTAATAATATCCCATGGCCATCTACGATTATAATAATTATCATTTACATTTTTTATTTTTGTTGTGTGGCATTACTATTTACTAGCAAGCAAGCCCGATAAAAATGTTACTGGTACCGAGTCTTACTACAGTACTCAATATTGAATGATGAACACAATGGAAGTCAGATGCACTTTCACAATCATAGTATAAAACAAAATAATAATAATAATTAATAACTAATGAGTAATGAGAATGACTCATTTTTGGCTAATGGGTTGTAAAATCGATTTTGAAACAGAAACAGGTAGAGCACTCCTATATCCTGAGTATCTTCTACTAGTGCTCTACTTACACCATGTTTTCACTAATCATTCATGGATGATGGTAGTTACGAACTAACTATTACTATATACATAGTAGGCCTAATGTTAAGGTACATAGTAAGTTTTGTTACCTAATACCTACCATGGCAACTGACATGTATTTTTCCTACCAACTCACTAACATTAATTAATACAATTTAATATTTGTAATGAAAACAGGATGCTAGTGTGGAACAACCGAACATACACTGCGCAGTAAGCCAGAGCACGGATACCCTTGGACCAACATTCTGCCGTGAAGCATAGGCCTACTAAGAGTAGTTGCGCTTCTTTAAAATATATCGCTCATTTGTCTAGAATTTCACGGTATAACAATAACAATGCATATGTGGCGTTTTATTTAAGGAGTGCAAAACCCAAAGAATAAAGTATTAGTAGATAAACCTTCAAGTGAGTATATGGGAAAAAAACTAGCATAGGTAAGGGCATTCCGTGATCGGTGGAAAATCACAACATTTGGCTTCGTTTCGACGGAGGAGGGGAGGGGGGGGGGGGGGGTGGGTCTCCTTACACCCACTGGGAACCTGCCTGAAAATATATTTTTAATTTGAACCCATGATGGTTTTATATTTTTGTATGCTTGTCTGATGTAATTATCTGTACTTGAGAAAGAAATAAAGATCTATCAAGCCTATATCAACATTAGCTATCTGACTGCTTAATGCACTCGCGGGCTAGAGAACTATGATTATAACTCTTAATAAATGACTACAAAGTGCCAAAAGAAGTTAATTTAAAACCAGATGTAGAATTATCAATTATTTATAAACTAGACAGGCTACAGTAGCCTATTTTTAATAAATGTTTATTATTAGCTAAAAGTTATGTTAATACTTCATATGTTAATATATTTATTATTTATGGCTTCTGAAACACTTCTGATTAAAAAAATATATAATTGTGATAAGGGTTTATGAAGAATTTAATTTTTAAGTAATCTGAATTACATTATTTGTTTTTTTTATTTTTATATGCAATGTCACTGTTATAGATCACATATAGGCCTACAATTTGTGTAGATTGACAGGGAATAGTGGCCAACATATTCTCTGAACACCATCAACATCCTCTTCTTTTCTCAATTTCGATATGACAACCCCGATCGATAACACTATTAACATCTTAATTAGTAGGCCTAGGCCTACCATAATTTGAAAGACATCTAGTTTCATTCAGTCGGGCTTTTGTGGTAGACTATCTGTAGGTACTGTGCTATTTTTGTTATAAATAAAATAATACATAGGCTAAATAGAGTGATTGATCAACTAGTGGTTACAAATAAATGAAACAATAGCTACAAATTTAAATTTTGTGTCAGGGGCGGACTGGGATAAAATGGCCCGAATGCGGGGGATTGGGGGGGCCCGCACAAGGTGGCGCAGTATAGCTGGCCGCCGGAGGCAATTACGCTAAAGGTGTGTACATTTTTGGGGTTGCATTGAATTTTAAGGCCAAAACGTGATTTTAGGATGCGATTAACAGAGGCCAGCCTACCAGTAACACTACCGGGTGAGTAATTAAAATGTAAAGAAAAAGATATTCGAGGTCCATTAGTGTTACTGACAAGTACTAAATATTGTCACTCCCAAGTCGCAAAATGCTAGCATGCGAGCGGATTTGACAAGGTTTCCCGGGCGACGGGGGTCAGTGGCGAGTCTCAAGATTCTGTAAGTTAAGTTTCGGCGAGATTTTTTAGCAATGTACAGAGAAGTATTAACATCATAGGATAGGACCTTACAGGGCCGGACTGCCAAAGGGCCCGGATTTGCCTAGGGGCCCGGGATGCGATCGCATCCCGGCATCCCTAGCCAGTCCGCGCCTGTTTTGTGACTAGTTCATTTTCAAATTTAAATTGTTCTGTTTTCACATAGGCCTAAATGTAATTGCAATTTTAGTTCTAATGTTAATAACTAAAAATTCATCTTGTTCTATAAATACATTGGAAATGGAATAATGACCTTTGACTAGGTCTATCAAATTGTAGGACAAATATTATATTTCTCAAAATCGTTTGTATTGAAGTATTGTTTAGGCCTACTTTGAAGTTCTAGATAAAAAAAATCATGCTTTAAAATATTACGTTTTCACCCAGTAAAGATTTGTTTTATGTCTCGCGATAGCGGTCGAAGGGAGAGTCCGGCCAAGCTGAAATTTGGACCATCCACAAGCTTTGATGTGGATTGAATGTCATTAGTTTTGTGGCCAAATCGGTCAAGAAGTTACAAAGATACAATGCAGTTACTAGAAAATATAATATTTTTCTGAAACAAACTGGTGGCAATATAAGAGATAGCCATATTATAGTAAATTTTAGTCCGGTCTAGTGATGTATAAATTCCCGGAATTTATTTTTTGGGGAATATTCCCGGGAAAATTCCTGGGAATATTTCCCAGAGTCGGGAATTTTAGGGATTTTTTATGTTTAGGCTACAAGAATAAATGATAGGTCTAAGTAAATGCTCCAAGTAAAAACAAGATGTGTCATTAAATGCTTGAAATGATTTCTATTTACGCTACCTATGATAAGTGGAGGGTAAGCTGACAGTAAATTTCCAATCTTTTTTTTTTCCTTCTTGTGCCAAGATGGCCAATCTAAAAATATGAGTTAGTTTGTTTTATGACAGATAAATTTTAATTTTAAGGGCGTTTTCCAATGGCCGCACTGGACCGCACTGAGTGCACCTTCAACGATTAAAACAACATTGCACAACCATAGGCGTGTGCAGTGTCTAACATTAGACCCCGCACGAGGTGGCGCGGTACAACTGGCGTCTGGGCTGAAGCCCCAGCCGCCGGAACCAATTTCACCCATGGCGAATTTTTTTTCGGTTGATGCATTAACTATTATGGCATAAAACGCGATTTTAGTACGCGATGACACATTCCAGTGCCATGGAATCTTGTGGCCCGTTTAGAGCCATGTTTTGTTTCAAATGTTTCGTTCCGATGGCGGTCGAAGTTGACACTTTAGGTCCGGTCGGGCAGTGCGCACGCCTATGAGCACAACAATATAATAGACGCACTGAGTGCAGCCCATTGGAAAACGTCTAGGCTAATATATTATCTGCGGTTTTACTAATGTAAGGGCCGCTTTCATTTAGGGACCTACTTAGCATTATATAAGCAGACATATTCAGCCATCAAGAGAAAATTTAACTAAATATCAAAACAAATGAGTTGTATGTAATAATAAGGTTGTACTGTATACACTGTCAGGGAAACAGCAGCTTGCAAACCCCCCCTAGAATGCAAGCCCAGCATGAGACTCCCCCCCACACCACCAACAACAGTATCTAGTGGGTTTATTGCAGGCCCAAGCCTACTACTTATGTATAATGACCTGGGATGAACACATTCATCTGGGAATTGATTTCATAAAAAAAAAACATAAGTTCCCTACTTTTGGGAATTTATATGGGGTCGGGGAATATTCCCGTTTCCGGGAATATTTCCAGGGGAATATTCTTGCCCGTACATCACTAGTCCGGTCACAAATATACTAATTTCAATGCGATCCAATAAATAAGGTTCAAATTACATTTCTATTGCTGAATTGCTGTGAAGTAACTATGACAATGAAAAGTCCAAGCTATAGGCCTAATTTATATATTGAACAATGGCAGGAAGTATAATAGACCTAACTAGACAATAAAAACTCTAATCTTTGTACATTTTCATTTTGTTTGTTGTTGATTGTTGATTTTTTGAACAAATATGAACATTCTTATACCGGTATTGATGATGATATTAGTGTTTTCAGTATAACGGTGCTGCAACAACAAGGCCTTTTGCGACACTTTTACCTTCATCTCTTACATTGAACAATGATGACAGCTTCGAGAACTTTTCGCCAGAAAGTTCGTGGACATGGACGCGCTCGCTTAACGTGTCACACAGAGCATTTTCCTAGCTCACTAGGCCTAATTCATAGTTTTATTTTTCTTTGATAAAGTTTTTTTAGCTGAAGCACCCTCCGAGTTGTTTTCTCCACAGTCGCACCACGGAGTCAAAAACCTATCACATTTTAATTCGATGTTGATTATTTTTACAAGTGCACCATCAACTAATAGGTCATGGACACTTGGAATGTTAAATGCGACGTCTGCAAGGCCAGTCTTTCTGTCACGACGTCTCGTCACTTCTCGTTGATTGAAACATTTCGCCATATCCCTCTTTCTGTGAGCTTTATCATGAGTATGTCTGGAACAAAGAGTTTGATCAGTTAGCCTATTTAAGCAAACATAATAGGCCAAGTTTCACAGTTGACAAACACAGTTGACCCTCGTTACTTTATCTCCACTTCTTTGGGTTCTAGTCTAACCATGATCTACTACTTTTAAATTATAATGTCCCTTTGCTAGAGGACCTTTAGACCTGGCCAGTTGGCCCACAAAAGATGAACTAAAATACTAACATTATTTTGTTGTAAATATAAAAATTAGGCTAGAAGTCTTAATAGGCTATAAATTACAAACCTGAAAGTATTTTCAGTTCCTGTAGTAATGTTAACTGGTCTTGAAACATTTAACTTTGCTTGTTTTAGTCGGACATAAAATTCATCGTCTTCCAGTCCCCATCCCCAATATTGATTGCTCATGCCATTCACAGTTTCAAAATCTTCTCGCTTGACTAGTAGTATACCTCCTACAAAAGTAGGGTAATGATAACGAGGATGGAGTTCGGGGGACGCGACATGGAATGGTCCTGTTTCAGGGTACCTATAGGACAGCTGAGGATTTATCGGCAACAGGTCCACGTCGTGCATAGCGATGTAGTCGCACTCGTTACGGGCAACCCGAAAGCCAACATTTATTAATGAGGCTCGATTAAACCTGTACATATCAACTTGGTTTAAAATAAATATTTGGAAATTGATGTTTTGTTTAGTTAAAAACGAATGCATGTACGGAGCAAAAGTAAGTAATTCTTCAAATCTATCACGATACGGTACAAGGATGGCCAGCTTATGTGAATCCACGAACTGTTTCACTTGCATGCTTTTCAAATGCATATCAACGTCAATCACAGGCTGTTGTTCACTGCAACGGCATTCATCTGGAGAAGAAAACATAACCTTACTTTTTCACAGTAGGGCCAGACATGCGTTGCATGTCAAATAACATGTTAGGAATGATAAAATATCGAGAGCTACAGTTTGTTTGCACTTACCCACAGTTATTGGCGATAATGCTAACAAGCAAGCAATCAAAAACGTACAAAATATACAAATAACAATCATTTTCAACATTCCTAACCTCCTAAATCTACATCCCCAGCTCGGACAACATTGAGCCTGGTTAACTATCGGTAACACAGGCATAGTTGAATTGTTAATCTTCTTGTTCTAATTAAATACATTGCAAACTTTATTTCTAGACAACAAATGTAACATATTTAGATTTAAATATACCCTACTTCTGACAGCGCCCTTCTCATTTTGCTCACGTCAAATTCCGAACTGAAATTATGCACTGCAGTGACTGCAGTATGCATGCAGTGCCTTGTAAACATGAAACAGTGTTGCCATCGGAGAGAAAATATTGTCTTCGAACCTTCCTGAAAAGGATGAGTACAACTCGAAAACATCATCCGTTTTGAAGCTTTTCGCAACATAATTTTCAGTTATTCCATTAAAATTTATTTTTTTATTAATTTATTTTCATTGAAATTATGGTACATAGTAGAAATTATTGTACATTTTGCCTAGATGGTACGGCCGTGGTTCAAAACCTTTTTTGGCACCCTGCCTACACCCCCGACTCTATAATAATAATATAATAATAATAATAATAATAATATTTATTCACCATTCGACTTGTACAAGATACAAATATTGGTTTCGTCAAGATGCTTATATCGAAATATTAATTCTAATTCTAATTCTAGGCAGGCATTTAAATATAAGCCTTTAAAAGGTAAGCATTTGAGTAGCCTATGATTACAGGAAGGTTAAACCAGTTGATACTAAGAATAAAATGAGATAAGATACATTAGATACACATTCGACATTAGATTAGATTACATTAGATTAGATTAGATTAGGGCACATAGTTGAGTCCAGGATCAAAGCAAAAAGTGACAAAAGGTGACAAGATCGATATACAATATGGTACAATGTGGATGCAGAAATAACGATACATTTATATTTCAATTACTTAGATATAAGTTGCTAACAAGCAGGCTCACTCACAGAGGTAGTCTTTTAAAGAGTAAAAGCTGTTGGATAAAAGAAATGTTTTCAGGTTGTGTTTGAAGGAGGGCAGGGTGGGAGATGTTTTAATGAGATTGGGGAGCTTATTGTAGAGGGTGGATGCAAGGTATTCAGGACCTTGAGAAAAAAGAGTCAGGTTGTGGGAAGGTCTGTGGACCTGGAGACTGGCTCTGGTGTTATGGGAGTGTATTGATGTGTTAAGAGGGAAGAGATTTGGGTTGGTGCGGACAAATATTGCAGCGGATTGGATCAGGGTGCATGCCAGCGTAAGTATTCCCAGATTCTTGAAGAGATCTCTGCAAGAATGTTTCCTGGATACACCAGCAATGATACGCACAACTCTCTTTTGGAGGATAAATATTCTATTGGCATGGTGAGAGGCTCCCCAAAAAAGCAGACCATAGGATAAGTGGGAGTGGACATGGGCAAAGTAAACTAGCAAAAGGACAGGGGGGTGCACTATCTGTTTAAGCTTTCTAATCAAGTAGCACCCAGATAAGATTTTGTTAGCGACATGATTTACGTGGCTGGACCAGTCAAGATTTTCATTTAGAAACAGGCCTAGGACTTTTACTGTATGAGAGCGAGGGATTATATCAGAGTTAAGGCGTACGAGGGGGCTTACTGGAGGAATTTTGTAGTGAGTATGAAAGTAGAGATAGACAGTTTTGGAGCGCGAGATAGTAAGTTTATTCATGTAGCAGTATGAGGACATTTTATCAACATGTGAGTTTATTAAGGGGGGAAGGTGCTGAAAAGGTTGATGTTTGGGAAGGGTTAAGAGGTGGCTCGAGTCGTCCGCATATTGGATGTGAGTACCCTCGTCTAAGGAGGCAGACTGATCGTTGACATACAGGATATATGCTAAGGGTCCCAGAATTGACCCTTGGGGTACTCCACAGACAACAGGTAGAGGTTTCGAGAGCGTTTTAGTGAAGGATTGGCTGTTAGATGAGCGGATCTCTACCACCTGAAACCGATCAGATAAGAAAGAGGAAATCCAGCTAAGAGCTGCACCCCGAATACCTAGGGTGTCCAGCTTTGTTAGGAGAATAGTGTGGTCAATAGTGTCGAAGGCCTTGGTCATGTCATAGAACATTCCTATGGTTTGGTCCCCTTTGTCCAGGGCAGAGTAAAGAGGGGTAAGAAATCTAAAGAGAGCACTTGTGGTGGATTTGTTTTTTAAGAAACCATGCTGGCTAGGGGAAAGAATGTTGTGATAATTTAGAAAAGATAGTAGTCTGTCATGTATGATGTATTCAAATATTTTGGAGAAGGAGGACAGAAGGGAGATAGGTCGATAATTATTCATCTCTGACTTCTTCCCCTTCTGTTTAAAAATGGGAATTATTTTCGCTGTCTTCAGTTTGGAGGGAAAAATGCCATCAGAAAAGGATTCGTTTATTATGTAAGCCAGAGGGCCAGAGATCAAGTCGGTGCATTTTGATAGAAGAGATCCGGGAACTTCGTCAAGCCCGCATGAATGTTTCGAGCCGAGTTTTTTAGTAACCATTGCTACTTCATTAGGTGTAGTGGGATAGAGAAAAATAGTTGCGCCTAGTACAGATCGGGTTGTTTTAAGAAGAGGGGGGGGAATAAGTTGGCACCTTGGAACTCCCACTATTGCATGAGTCGATAAAGAAATTGTTAAATAGCTCACACTGAGATGAAGGGTCGACTACGTCCTGTCCATTAATGGTGATTGACAGTTTCGAGTTGGGTTTGGGAGCTGTGGTATGTGCTTTGATCATTGCCCAGGTTGCCTTGGAGGTGTTCCTAGATGAAGAAATTTTGGTATCATTGTAATCAAGTTTGGCACTTCGTATTTTTTTAGCATGTGACTTTTTTAACTCTCGGTATTTTTGTTTAAGTGAAGGGTTATTAGAAGACTTTAATTCAACGTGAAGGGACCGCAAGATCTGAGCTTCGGCTCTAATTTCCTTTGAAATCCAGGAATTTGCTTTAGTATTGGTTGCAGGACAAGATTTAAGGGGAAAAGCAGTATTGAAATGGTGTAGAAAAGTGGAGAGGAATCTTGAGAAGAGCTGGTCAGCATTGCCTGGTAGTCTTAGGGAGTGCCATGTTTCTTTACTAAGCAACGATAGAAAATAAGCTGTGTTGCCGGGACTAAATGAACGCTTGGTGACACGGATTTTAGGGGGAGGGAGCAGGTTGGTCAGGGAAAGGTTCAGAGTGATGAGATGGTGAATCAGACAGACCAGGGTCGGTTGAACTAGAAGAAAACAGAGAGGGGTCAATGGTTGTGAAAATGTTGTCTATTAGGGAGCTGCTTGCAACAGTGACTCGGGTTGGGGTGGATATGGTTTCATGAATATTGAAGGTGTGTACTAAGTCAAGAAGTTTAGATCGAGATGGGGATTGAGTAAGGAGGTCTACATTATGATCACTGCATAATACTATTTCCGCATTTGGGAATTTCTTGGTTAAATAAATTAGCACCTCGTCAAGCTTGGTCAGGAAGGTATTAAGGTTGCCTAGGGGAGATCGATAAATGGACAGAATGATAAAGTGCTGGTCTGAAAACCGCCAGGACCCCCCAACACACTCGAAATCTTTTTCGATGCAGTAAGACTGGATTTCATGAATAGGGTTTATATTGAGGTGGGGTTTAGCCAGTATTCCAACTCCACCGTGGATGAATGAAGAGCGACAGAAAATGTCAACATTTACATAGTTGGCAATACAAAAAGAGTTGATTTCGTGAGGAGTAAGCCAGTGCTCTGATAGACAGAATATATCCATTCATTCATTCATTCATTCATTTATTTGTTTGTTTATTTATTTATTTATTTATTTGTTTATTTATTTATTTATTTATTTATTTATTTATTTATTTATTTATTTAGTTATTTATTTATTTATTTATTTATTTATTTATTTATTTATTTATTTATTTATTTATTTATTTATTTATTTATTTATTTATTTATTTATTTATTTATTTATTTATTTATTTATTTATTTATTTATTTATTTATTTATTTATTTATTTATTTATTTATTTATTTATTTATTTATTTATTTATTTATTTATTTATTTATTTATTTATTTATTTATTTATTTATTTATTTATTTATTTATTTATTTATTTATTTATTTATTTATTTATTTATTTATTTATTTATTTATTTATTTATTTATTTATTTATTTATTTATTTATTTATTTATTTATTTATTTATTTATTTATTTATTTATTTATTTATTTATTTATTTATTTATTTATTTATTTATTTATTTATTTATTTATTTATTTATTTATTTATTTATTTATTTATTTATTTATTTATTTATTTATTTATTTATTTATTTATTTATTTATTTATTTATTTATTTATTTATTTATTTATTTATTTATTTATTTATTTATTTATTTATTTATTTATTTATTTATTTATTTATTTATTTATTTATTTATTTATTTATTTATTTATTTATTTATTTATTTATTTATTTATTTATTTATTTATTTATTTATTTATTTATTTATTTATTTATTTATTTATTTATTTATTTATTTATTTATTTATTTATTTATTTATTTATTTATTTATTTATTTATTTATTTATTTATTTATTTATTTATTTATTTATTTATTTATTTATTTATTTATTTATTTATTTATTTATTTATTTATTTATTTATTTATTTATTTATTTATTTATTTATTTATTTATTTATTTATTTATTTATTTATTTATTTATTTATTTATTTATTTATTTATTTATTTATTTATTTATTTATTTATTTATTTATTTATTTATTTATTTATTTATTTATTTATTTATTTATTTATACACATAAGTTTTCAATCCCTAAAAAGTGGGGGCCCAAAAACTTCAATACAGGCCCCGTCATTTTGATTTACGCTACTGCCTCTCTTACATGTCTTGAATTATTACACCAAAGATGATCACACCATGATAACACCATCAAAGATTACACATCATGATCACACTTAAAGAGAAAAATAATTTATTTTAAAAAACCAGTTTGAAGACACAAAAGAGACACAACGCGATACTAAATGACTTTTCAACAACATTTGATTGCTCACTGCATGTGATGTGTTATGTTTGTTGTATGTCTATGCATGTGGCATGCACGATGTGGTCACACCATGTGACCATGGTCACACTTACAACGTGCGTCCTGCGAACACTGGACATTTCTCGTCCAGCACTTGTAAGGTCTGTTCGTTGGACCTTCTCTAAGTACTCGGATCTACTCTGATAATGAAATAGCCGTTCGATTCACGAGATCACCTACTCAGATTCCGTTCTTTGGACTCGAGCAACTTGATCTAAAGTTCAATCAGCCTTGAGAACCACAGTAGATGAATGCAGCCGGAGTCCGGCTGCCGGACCCTATTGTACCCTTGTACCCGCTAAAAGCGGCCATAAAAAGAAGGTTTACAGAAATCTCGAAAACATTGACCTACGGAAGTCGAAGTGCGGTCAATTACAGAGCACTGAAATGCTACAATGGTGAGGGTCAATGTTTTCTATATGCCGTGTGAGTGGGGTGGAAAGAGCATGGGCCGAGAGGGAACAGCAGATCGAGGCTCCATTCATCCACTACGTTTCTCAACGCTGATTCCACTGTAGAGCAGAAAGATCGTGATTTTCATGCTCGGACTTTTTAGAAGAAGTGAGTTGGAGATATTTAGAGCAAAATTACTTTTCGCGCGTTATTCATAGAAATGGCTTCCTAAGTTCTTCGTGCAGCAGCCCTGATGATGTTGAGCATTAATTTGAAAGTTATCACGTACATTTATCTAGCACGCATACAAAGCACATTAAACAAAACAAAACACTACACTTCATACAGCTACACACACGTCGTGTTAAAAGATAATATATTATACTACTTACTATTCAATACGCGAAAGTAATATCGGAGGAAAGCAAAGCATTTAGTTAACACCCCCCCCCCCCCCCCCCTTCCCCCACACCACCAGACTGGACCACCATTGTTGTCCTTTCGTTTTTCGGCAAACTAATAGAGAGGATTCACGTGACGTCACAATTCTGATATTATGGAGACTGTTGACATTCGAGCTGTCAATAGAATTTCCCGATAAAGTTTAGGAAAATTTCTATTATATGCCATTGTAAACGTTTAAAAGAGTAATCGAGACATAAGAGTTTATTTGTGTTGGTTTCCAAGGGTTGAATTAGCATTGAAGAAAATGTAACAATGAACTACCTATCACATCACAATATGCCATTGGAGCCTCGTCCAGTATTATAGCCGTCATGTGCATTACGTGAATACACCCTATTTACTCCTTTTACAAAGTAATTATATCAAATGAATGAGTATGAGAGAAACTGACGTTTCTTTGAACGTTGTTGTTGGATGCACAGTATAAATAAAATAAAATAAATTCGTATTTATTGCTACGGAATTTTGTTATAACATGCTATTTTCCATAGAGAAATAAAACAGGCTATTTTCGATAAGAAAAACAAACTCCATAGCAACCGTAAACAAATCCCATGATAACTCTACTGTGCATCTGGCCCCAGAGTCGATAAAGAAGTTTTCGGGAACTGATTTTGCGAGGCAGTGCCTCCATGTTCACCCATCGATCGATCGAAATCTTAACTAAGACAACAATTGAAAAAAAAAAAGAACTTTGTTTATTAAAATACGAAACCAGTAGCGTAAATCTCATTAAAGGGTGGTTTTAAAAAATTAAATGCATAATAATATTCTAATATACTTCTTAAAACGTATACTTATAACCTGCTTTATTCTTCGTAATCTCGACTAAGCTAAAAGTGAAACAACATGGAATGTGGAGAAACGGTCGAAGTCGACGAGTTGGAAGACCTAATAATGTGGCTTGACCAACTTCCACTATCAAGACCAAAGAAAAACATCACAAAAGACTTCTCAGACGGTGGTAGGTAGGCCTACTTACACAATTTATTATACATTATGTAGTCGAAAACCGAGGTATTTCAATACCTCAACATAATATATTGTAAGCCTACACGCTCAGCGAAATGTCTTGAATAAAGGGTAGTTGAAAGACATAATATAACAATTGATCATAGTCTTCTCGACTTATTTCCTGTTGTTAAAACCTCGTTTCAAACTGAAAAATAACCTATCAATAATATTACTACAAGCATTTCACACAACTCAATAAACCAGTCCAGGGACAATTTCATGCACCTCTTCGAGTGACTAAGTAGGTCTTGTGGTATGGAAAGGAATGTCCCAACATACAAATCCATGGTTGTGACTGAGACCAACTTCGGAACACCCCCTTGCCCCCCCCCCCCCCCCCCCCCCACGTCACCAACCACCCGAGACGCCAATGTCCCTAGAAACTGATTCATACAAAAATATTAAACTAGGCTAATAGCTTACAAAACAATAAACATTCATTTAAACAGTGACATGAGTGATGTATTTAATCAAAATAAACGTTAACGTTTCAGTTTTAATGGCAGAAGTGCTGAAAATCTTCTACCCTAAACTCGTCGAATTGCACAACTACATAAAGACCAGCTCGTCTACGGTAAAAGTGGACAACTGGACCGTCTTGAATAGAAAAGTGTTTAGGAAACTCAACTTGAAACTGTCTTCCAAGATGATCAACGACCTGGCAATGTCTGTGCCCGGTACCATTCAGAAGCTGTTGATCGCGGTGAGACAGAAGGTTCTGGACACCGAGCACAGTCCCAAGGAGACTGACCAGATGGAGGGGACCGACAGCATTGCCGGCTCTTGCACAGGTGCGTCTGTGTATCATTCTTAATTCATCATCATCATTATCCATCGCCGTTACCTGCTTCTGGCAGGGTCAGCTTGGGTTTCATAACCAAATTTTTCCACCTCTTCCTATCTTCCCACAACATAATCGTAGGCCTACTTCCTCTAGGCCTACTTGCTCCCAGTTCTCTCCTCTCGTCTGTAGGTCTTCAGCAATCTTTTCCTTCAATCCCTTCCTTGGTCTCAGTGGCGTAACTACCAGGGTAGCAGGGGTAGCAGTGCTACCGGGCCCTTGAGTGAGGGGGGCCCTCTAGGCACGAAATGAAATCAAAAAGCGGCTCAGTTGTGCCAGTGTCAATTCAGCTGAACGATCATTTTCTAAACTTAAAATACTCAAAACATATTTAAGAAGTTGTATGGCTCAAGATGTCAGGCTCTTGCAGGACTAGCGTTGTCGTGCGCGCAACGTAGCCATCGACTCGGCCAACGTTGTGTTTGAAAACTCGACAGCTAGACGTCGGAAATTTTATTATAACCACATCGTTGCAGGGGTTTCTAAAATTCTCGGCTGAACTTGTGTCCACAGACTACGTTGAAAGAGCACGAATTTTAAACACACAGTTAAATTACAACTAACAAACTGCGGAGGGATGGGGGCCCAATTTTGTATTTGCTGGGGGGCCCCCTGCTAGGTTCTTACGCCACTGCTTGGTCTTCCCCGTCTTCTTCTTCCTTTGATCTTTTTTTTCCTATGCCGAAAGTTTGATTGTTCAATCATTTTTCTTCCTAGCTAGGCCTATTCATAGGCCTATTCTCCATTCTTAATTATTCTTAGAAAGCCTGCCCAGTGTCAATCCACGTCCTTCTTCAGGGCGCTCTGCCACTAGGCCTACGTAAGATGCAAAAATACAGGTTAGGTAATGGAAGTAAAACTCAAGGTTATATTTTTAGGTAAAGAACCTGCACCAAAAGAATTTATATTTGATGATAAGGTTTTTAAAACCTGTGACACAATGAAATGGTTATTTGATAGAAACCTCAATTTCAACAAATATATTTCGGGCCGGTTACACGGTCCATCTTCAGAGTAAACAAGGTCGCTGGCACGACCTTGGCCCGCGGCTTCGCCACGAAACTTGAAGAGTGTATACGTACAATATCTAAAGGTTTTAAGAGACTCCATATATTTAAAAGACGGCCCGATTTTTCAATCGGTCATTAACGGGGCCATTAGCTGACGGTTCGTTATCTGCATATAGAGTTTATTGGGTTACAGATTACGGACCGTCAGCTAACGGCCCCGTTAACGACCCGTTAACCAATGAAATTTTCATGACTTTGTTCTAACATGATTTTTTTTCCCTAGAGATTGTAATGGTACCAGTAACGAATGCGGACAGCGGACAAGTGTTAAGACACCAGCAAATGGTTCCGCTAACAGCCTACCACAAGATAAAGCGACAGATTGCGAAGAAAGAGGACGAAATAAACTCACTTTCAGAACGGGTGGGTTATTTACAATTATCATTAGTTAAAAGTTTGCTTATAAAATAAAGTTTTTGCTCATAGAGATGGATCTGTGGCAGCACACGGGGTTCTAATTCGGGAGGTCGCCGGTTCGATACCCACCACAAATCCTGACTAACGTTTTTGTGAGGTTTTCCTCAGTCACAATTGGTAACGCTGGAATTGAGTCATACCAACAGCCCTCGGACATTCCTTTCCAACTATTCCAAATACCACACTATACCTAGTTAGACACCAGAAGAGAGTCACGAATTGCCCTTGGGCAGGTTTCCTACGAAAAATTATTGTTATTGCTCTATTAATTTTAATTTTATTAATACAAATTAATTATTTATTCCATCCAGGTAGAATGGAAATCATAGGCTAGTAAATATTTTAGCCTTTTCTATGTCGCATGAAAGGCACGTGGCCAGAAGAGAATGTAAATAGTAAATACCATTAGCCTAATCATAGACGCAGAGATTCCCGCGTACACAGCCTCATAGCCAGGAATATACGTGTATATCTTCTTCTCAAATGCCCACATTTGGCTATCATGCCATCATGCTGGATCTGGTCAATATTTACTCTGTGTGCGTATTTTTACATTTATTCCCGGTCAATAGGTTTCT
Organism: Isoperla grammatica; assembly: GCA_945910005.1. NCBI lineage: Eukaryota > Metazoa > Arthropoda > Insecta > Plecoptera > Perlodidae > Isoperla > Isoperla grammatica. Next base: position 10,965,082 of record OX246740.1, on the reverse strand, counting down.
ACGTGTGACACGTCATATGATATTATCAAAGATGTATATCGTATGAAATAAATACATTTCTACTTATTCATTATTATGATTATAATACGTATATATTATTATTTTATAGTGTATACTTGGAGTGGCCCTGTACCTCTGTTTACCTTAGTTCTTCCCTCCACCACCACCCACGTCAGCGCCTGCATCATGTGTTTAGTTCTTCTACTCACGCTGAGTGATCAAGACCACTAGTTGGCCGAAACGTCTTAGTTTATTTGTCTCCTATCTACTTTCTCAGATAAGCTGTCGTCCTTCTGTACCTTTCCCCTCACTAGAACATGTTTTATCTTGTTCTGAGTTCCAATTATATTATTATTTTGTTAGATATAGTGTTGATGTGACTTCCGGATATTGATTATGTTTCAAATTATGCATGATGAATTCACCAATGCCTACGATTTGCCTGCTGTCAATACAAACTAATAACACTACATGATTCTTGTGCAGATATCCTACCTAGAGACGATGGTGAAACTGAAAGACCAGCGAATAAAAGACATGAGTTCACAATTGTACCGATTCCAATCTGAATCCATTCCTTCACGGCGGTAGAATGTGCGCGAAATAAAAGAAAACCATAAAAATGTTACGTTTTTTACTCTTTGAATAAGTGAAATAAATAAAAACGCATGTATACAATGAATGTATATTTAAGTATATATACAAAAAGTAATTTCAATTTAAACATTGTTGACTTGATTATTGTTACCTTCTCCTGGCTAACGGAATTTACTGAACATTTATATTTTTGTAAAATACTTGGCTGTTGGGTGTCGCCGCGTCCATTTATGATGAAACCTGACGTTTCGGACCTGGTCCATCTTTAGAGTAACCATTGGAGTAACCAAGGTCGCTGGCACGACCTTGGCCCGCGGCTTCGCCGTTAAACTTCCAGTATTCAATCCAGCTCGCCTGTGCACGTCTTTTTATCCCCGCATTTATTTGTTTATTTATCTAGAAGTTCAGCCGTATTAAATTGGTATATTGAACAATTAAGCACACGTTGTGTACTGATGGATTTTAAGAAATCCACACTTTTCAGTAATCCTACTCCGCAGTAGCTCATAAACGATTGGGGATTATAGGTCCGAGGGAGGTGGGTTCGAACTTCGAATCCAGCATTAGGTATTATTTATCTATAGTTCCTTCATCCTGATATTGTTATCTACTCCTATTCGTATATTTCCATTAATAGAGATGTAACGTCAAGGATAAATAGAAAAAGTCATGTATTTCCTAACTTTGCTTTTTTGGAAAATGGTTGATTACTTTTTTTTTTTGTCCTGTGCAGAGTTGGCTTCTTCAACCATTCTTCTTTCTTGCTATCCAATACAAGGCTGCCTCCTTCTCTGTCCTGCTCATTGAGTCGGGCAGGGAGTCAATGTCCTTCTTGAGGGCGGCGCATCTAAATAGGTGCGTGGTGATTATATTCATAACTTAGTTAATGTTGAATTTCCGGATGGACACCGGCTACTACTACCTTCAAGCCCATCGGCATAGAATGGGAGCGGTGGATACAAGAACATGCCCACTCTGCAAAGTACAAGACCAGGACGCGGAACATCTTGCGACATGTGTCTCCCTGACAGCAAAAAGGGATCTAATGGAGGGGCAAAATATAGCAAGAAGGAAATATCGTGGGGTAAGAGGTAAATCTGATTAAGTCCACATTTGACCATTATGCATGTTTGGTATGTAAAAAATCCAAATTTCCACGTCTGTCTATTGCAAAACTGTTTAAGTCCAACACTAGTTCTAATAAAATACGAATAGCAGTTTCTGTTTTGAGTAAGTCCACTGTGTACATTATGCTGAGAGCTTAAACTGGTTAAGTCCAGTTACTTGCAAGTATTCACTTTTAGCTTTGATAATTTGGAAGCAAAAAGTGATTAAGTCCATTACATTTTGAGCAGCCCGGCAATGGCAATGGGAAAGAACGAGCCAATTCAAAGGTATACCATTTTCAGAAACAATCAAACATGTTAAGAGTATGCCAATCATTCTTTTTAAAAACCCTTAACATAAGTCATGGACCTGTGGACACAGCCCTTAGGGGAAAAGGGGAATCTGGGACATTCACATCCAGAGACGAAAGAGGTAAGAAAGAGCCTGGCAACAAACTTCTTCCTGATCAACTACAGCAGATTAAGTCCCACATCGAAAGCTTTCCAAAAATGGAGTCGCATTACTCCAGGAGTGAAACTAAGAGGCTCTACTTGGATAGCAAACTAAGCATTCGGAAGATGTTTGAGTTGTATTGTAAGAAATGCACTTTGGATGGTGTTGCTGCATGTTCGCAGAACAAATACCGAGATATTTTCTGCAACAATTACAACTATTCATTTTTTAAGCCTAAAAAGGATCAGTGTGCTGTATGTGCTAAGTTCACTGCATTGTCTGAGGAAGACCGCGAAGGTGACATTGAATACACGACTCACATTAACAGGCGAAATATGGCAAATGCTTTAAAAAATGCACATAAGCAACGGGCAAAAGCAGATGCAAATTTTCAATCTGTTACTTTTGACCTAGAAAGTGTGCTTCAAATACTATCAAGCGATATTTCCCCTATGTATTATTCTCGTAAGATTTGTGTTTATAATCTCACAGTTTACGAAGCATCTCCTCCAAATAATGCATACTGCTATGTATGGAGCGAAATTCACGGCAAAAGAGGTAGTTCAGAAATTGGGACATGTTTATTGAAGTGGCTGACTCAACTCCCTGACAACGTAACGGAAGTATCGATGTTCTCGGATACGTGTGCAGGTCAAAACCGGAACCAGAATGTGGCTGCCCTAATGATGTACACAGTACAGAAGTCGAACGTTAAAATAATCGAGCACATATTTTTAGAGAGTGGCCACTCCCATATGGAGTGCGATTCCATGCATAGTGCTATAGAAAACAGGAAAAAGTTTGTATCTGTGTACACAATCCAAGATTGGATAAATATTTTTCGGTCAGCGCGATCCAACCGTAAACGAAAGGATGCTCTACCGTACTTTGTGACGTTGCTTCAGTTTGCCGATTTCTTAGACCTAGAAAACTTGGCCGAAGGTATGATGAAGAACAAAACCCTAGATGTGGAGAAAAATAAAGTGAATTGGTTAAAGGTCAAGGGTTTCAAGTATGATGCAGCTTTGCCCGGTATTTTGCAATATCGCTATGACTATGATGGGGTCTATAAGCCGATCCGAGTTTCACGAAAAGGAAGACCTTCACTACCAGCAGACCTAAAAACCAAGTACACGGAAAAACTGCCTATAAGTACACAAAAAAAGGCTGAACTTGTTCGGCTATGCACAACCGGAGCCATACCGGAAGAGTTTCATGGATGGTATGCAGCTTTGCCAACTTCGACAAGAGTACGAGATGCTGCTCCAGAACCCGGAGTGGAAAGTGATGAAGATAATAGCAATCTCTGAGATTTCACTGTATTCGCTGTATTTCACTGTATTATTTCACTGTATGTATGCACATCTACTCGATAACTTAATTTCTGTGACGTTGTCAGAATTTTCTTTGGTTTGTCGATAAGTTGGACACCGGGCAATATCTTACGTCTTAAAACCGAGAACTCTTAAGTTAAACCTAAAATCTCATTCATTTATGTTGACGGTAACTAAATAGGCCTACAAAGTTTTGTGTGTTCCAATGTCTAAAGTGGCTGACTTTCTGCAAGTTATACTAAAGCGAAAAAAGAAGAAGAAGAAACACATCTCAGTATTTTTTTCAAGTGACTGAACTAATGTAATCTACCATCATAATAAAATCTAACAACTTGCATTACAACTGGGCTTACTTTGATTTTAAAAGTGAATAAGTCCCTCTGAACATAATCCCTGTCCAAACCAAAACTGCTTAAATCCTTCTCTTAGTAATAACTTTTCAGATATTATTATTTGATCTGATTTGATAGTTTACTATGTTACAAAAATGTTTGGTAAAGGTTATAGTGTGACTACATCAATATCTAACTTAAATTTGATTTTACAGGTCAATGCAAACTTTAAAATTCACCTAGCTCAAAACTGACTTTTTGGACTTAATCAGTTTTACCTCTTACCCCACGATATGTTTCTAACCTTTATTGGGCGACTAGGCAGAGAATGGCATAAGTTCCAACTCTGGCTGTTTGAAAGAAGAAGAAGAAGATGTTTATGTTGACGATAGATGCCAATCGACTGAAATTGTATCTTACTTTCATGTCAGATGAAGAATTTGAGAGTTAAAAATACGCATACTAACTCAATTAAATTAGACTACAGAATTAACGAAATACTCTGTTGTGAGTGTGGTACTGACGGGGGAACGTTGAAATTAAGATGAATGTGCAATCTACATTTCGTGATCGTTGGTCCCCACACTACCTAGGGGCACTCAATCTTGCTATGGATGTGTTATCTATGGGAAATCACATGCATAAAACTGTTACCTTGGTAACAACGGGCGCCCGTGGGGTAAAGGAGCTGATAAGGAACTCTGGGCCCAGATTCACAAAGGTGCCTAAGTGCTAAGACGTCCTAGTTTAGGCAAATCTTAGTGATATAAATCACCAATATGTCGTTCTGCAATGTTATAAAGATAAAATATAGTAAAATATGAACAATTTAACTAATAATATTTGATTTGTGAATGTATATTAATACCTAGACATGATTTATCTTGATTTATCTAGCTAGGATTTGCCTAACTTAGGACAACTTAGAGTTACGCATCTTTGTGAATCCAGGCCCTGGTCTTTACTTAAGTTTCTCTGTAACAATAACTATGGCGGTGTACTGCATCCGGTCGGAAGCTGTTAATAAAGCGTTAGTAAGTGACAGGAACACATGTGTGTATTCAGTGTCTACCTCATCCTTATCATGCATTAATTAGTATAATGATATTGATGATAGAGGATATTACACTGTCCTGTCTGTGCCCGTTCGTGCATAACGAGAAACGTCTAATTATTTTTGTATTATTACTTCAATGTGTAGTGTGTACTTTTCACTCTCAAATTCATCTAACACGAAGCTGAACTGGTGGACTGTATTCCTGCATGCTACTATTATTTATTACTTAGGCCTTCATGGTTTATTAGAAATATTAATTATAAATCAATTGTGGTCGAGCTAGCAAACAGGAGATACGCACAGTTCTTCCCATCGTTTGGTTGAAATTTTCAGTCAACACTCGTGACTGCTCAAGTAGATGCTGTTAACATAACCAGCAAAATCCGTCAAGACGCCAACCTACAAAAAATAATTATACATTAAAAAAAATCGCTCATCTGGCAACGCAGAGCGTTTTCCTAGTATCGTTACTGTTGTGGATGTGGTTCTTGGAGTAGTGCAATGGCGCGTTCTGCATCAAGCTTTGCGTCACTGCCACTTTCTCTCACTCGCCGCGCTGCTGTACTACTGCCCTACTCGTGTAGGTGTCATGGCTGCTTAAAGCTGTCAGTGCGGGGACCGTAATGAGACTAGTACAACGGGTCCTAGAGCGCATATTTTGTTTCTCTACGCTAGAGGGTTTTCGAACAAAAAGCTATTATTGTGTTTTTCTATATCCTGAATGTGCTTGCTCGAGATGGCCGTAGTACGGTGGCGCGCTCTGCCTCAAACTCTGCGTGAACTGAACGCACATACCTCGGCATAATAGGAACCACCGTCCATAGCACTCTTGAAAGAAGTTGTCATTATCGACGTCCTGATGAATAATGATTATCTGCGGACAAGGACACTCACAGGTGTCTACTTTACCACACGCAACGGAAGTCACCTATTGTGTTAATTAATCAGCAACGCACTCTAACTTTCATACTGACTACTGAGTCATCGTCCCATCTAGAAGTAAGGCTGATAAGCGAGTGTCATATCGTGTGATAAGATATTATTACTGTTCTTTAATATGACTTGGCAGTATTTTCTCACGGTTTTCAATCAGTTTGTTCTAAAGACTGTTTAAACTATGTCCTGCTTAATGGATTGTGTCTGTGGTTGCAAAGCAACTATAGCCGTTATATGTGCTATTATTGCGTTGAAGTTATGGGTTAAGTTTACTACGGGCGTGTTTAAAAGTGATAAAAAGTTGACTGGTAAAACTGTTATTGTGACGGGCGCGAATACAGGTAAGAGAGTGTGCAATATATTTTCCACTAATGATTAGTTTCGTTTACATAGGAGCCAGTTTAAGTTCAGTTTGAGTTTTATGTTTGTTTAAGAAAACATTTTGAAATTATTTGGTGGTAAATGTTGAGTTAGATAGAAAAATGATATTTAAAAAAACAAAATAATGTTCTATACACAAATTTTAAACTGTTTTCTGGGTCCTTTACAAAGTAAATCTTCAGTTAACCAATATAATATTATCAACCCACTCAGATATATAAACCCGGTCTTACAATCTAATTATACATGTAGCTTACAACATAAATACTTTATAAAATAGATTTAACAACAATGTCTTTCAATTTCTTAAATATTGTTCAACACAAAAGCGGTTAACATTAGGTAGGTTTTTTTAATGTTTGTTTGTTAATACCTATTTATTACTTCTAAACATCCTAGTTCTAATCTCAACGTAACTGACAGGTATAGGTAAGGAGACTGCCCTCGACTTAGCCAGAAGGGGCGCCAGAGTAATTCTAGCCTGCAGGGACCTTCAGAAAGCCAAGCAAGCGAAAGGTAAGTCAATATAACTAGCATCGACATGTACTCAAGACTTTACAGTAAGAGTAAGACCATCCAACTTTGGACCTCTTGTGAACCCATGAAAAAGTTACTAATTCCTGATGGGAACAAAGACAAAATTGTCATCCCCCCCGCCCCCTTCTCCCCCTTCCAACCTCTTGCAGATAATGTTATATCCTAGCCAACCAAGCAATTTTAAGTTCGTCGCCCTTTGAAAATTTTAGTTAAGCTTGGTTTACACACCTATTTAAGATTTAAGGCTTAACAAAATCAAACCAAGCCAAAGGCATTATGGCGTTTACACACTTTCCTAAGGTAGCAACGTTAGCTCTTATACATACAATTGTTAGATCAGCCAACGAAAGGTGACGTTCTATAAATCCGGCCAATGGTAGCGATCCTAAGTAAAAAAGTTAGGAAAATAAAACCTTAAACCTTAAATCTTAAATAATTGTGTAAATTGAGCTGTAGGAAGGCCTGATCTAGATATAGGCATTAACTTTACCTTTATCAAGAAAGTTTGCTTTACACACTTATTTATGATTTAAGATTTAAGGATTATTTTCCTAGCTGTTTTATTACGGATCGCTACCATTGGCCGGATTTATAAAACGTCGCTTCTCATTGACTGGGCTAAGAATTTTCGGTATAAGAGCTAGCAGTTTTTATTAGGAAAATGTGTAAACGCCGTAATGCTTTGGCTTGATTTGATTTTGTTAATCCTTAAATATTAAATAAATGTGTAAACCGATTTGAACAACACCGTTCCTCATTCATGAAAAGAAATATATTGTTATCGTCCCAACAGATGAAATAGTCTCGGCAAGTCGCAACGAGAACGTGGTTGTCATCAAGTTGGATCTGTCTTCGTTGAGTTCTGTGAGAGAGTTCGCGCAGAAGATATTGGCCAGTGAATCTCGTCTGGACGTGTTGGTCAACAATGCGGGGGCCGGGGGGGTTGGCGATAAGAAGACCAGGGACGGCATCGTCAGGGGGATGCAGATCAACCACTTCGGACCGTTTCTACTGACAAACCTTCTTGTTGGTAAGTTTAGTTTAAATTTCAGCTAAAATATCGTGCGTTATGTATGTCTACTCTGCGTGCCAACCTAAGAAGCACCCTGTAAATCACCAACCTATAAGGGAGGGAGATCATAAATGTCAATCATCCCCATTATTCAGCAAAGCACTCGCCTTCTCAGCCGTTACTGACAGCTGAATATGAAGAATGTCGCCTCGACTCGTCTACGAACGAGTATCACGCCCTGTATAGGGGTAGGTCCCGTTTTTGTTACTGTGTCCACCCCGTTGACTGCCGCTTGAAATTTTAGACAAGAATTACATTTACAACTGTCAACTAAAGAGGCGATGGCTAAGTCACCCTTTGTGTCTAGTAATTGGCAGGGTGCTTCTTAAGCTGCGTACACACGGCGGATTGTGGCCTCACGACGGTCCGAAGACCGCCTTGAGATCATCCGATCCGTTCAAGATCATGCGTACACACGTACGATCGTCATCGCAAGGATGTCGGATGGATATTTCTACACCAGTCGTCATGTTGTCACGGGTTATTAGTGGAGGGGGTTGAGAGAGGCTCAGTCTGCGCATGCGCGATCGCTGGTCGGACGCTGATCGCATGGAAAAATACTGACCAGGCAGAGATTGGAACGGATCGTCGTACGATCGCCTCAAGGCCGCCAGTGTCTGTACACACGAGAGATTTCCATCCAATTTTCATCCGATCAGTCCATCCGTCCGACCGCCTTGAGATCGTCGTGAGGCCAATATCCGCCGTGTGTACGCAGCTTTAGGTTGGCACGCAGAGTAGGGACCGGTTTTACCAAGCCTTTAATCTCCAATTATCCGGTAATCAGAGATTCGCTAAAGAACAAACATGGCGACTGCTATGTATATTTTTGAAGGCGTGTTCCAACTTGCTGTTTTTGGGCTAGTCGACTACCCTAAAGTTCCTACCACATCAACTTCCAACCAAGTTCGATGGCGAGACCCCCGCAGTTCAGGTATTGTCCTTTAATACATCCGTCAAACGTTTACGCTTTACTATATATATATATATATATATATATATATATATATATATATATATATATATATATATATATATAATATAAATAAAATATATATTTATATATAATATAAATAATATAAATGTATACTAACACGCCCCAAAAATATATACTCGTTACGCTGGGTTGGATGTTGGCGGACTTCTTGTGGCCACTGATGATGCGGTTAAAACAGTTACTTGAGGTCTATGAGGATTCTGTTTATTTTACTAAATGCCCACCCAAACATCTACAGGACATGTACACGGTCCGCTCACGGGATGAAAGGAGAGCTAACTCTTTTCAAGGTTGAAAGTTGATGTGATACGAACTTTAGTTCACCATTTAACAATGAGTGACAATAAGATACAACAGTTAAAAGCGAAAATGTATTGTTGCTTTGGTCCGCTACGCTAGCCGACTAGTGCAAAAATGGCAAGTTTGAACACGTCCTGAATGTAATGTTTGTTGAAAAGTGAATCCGGACCTAGGTGGTGCATGATCAATATAATATTGGTTATTACTCGTGCTGGACACAAAGAAATTGAATGACTGGTTACAACCCTCTATGGCACAACCCTAACGCCGGCAGTCGTAAGGTTCAAGCTATACTGGTTACGCCGTAACTTGCAAGGTGTTGTTATAGATAGATTATAATATGCTATTGAAGTGACGTATGTGACAAATACAAACCTTTAAATATAGTTGCATCTCGTACTCTGTCTCCGGTATTGTACAGTGATGCTATCAGCGTGACTGTTGGTAGGCGTCGTCAAGGCCCATACTAGTAGTAGGGCTACACGCCACGCAGTGAATACCAACACGCAGGTACAGGGAAATACCGCGCCGAATACCATTGAATGGACCGCGTGGAGCGACCGTCTCCTGACAGCTCACAATTTGCTCGATTCGGTGTTGCCAGTGCCCTATTGAATAGACCGCGTGGAGCGACCGTCTCCTGAGAATTGGACAGCTCACAATTTGCTCGATTCGGTGTGGCCAGCAGCGACAGGGGCGAATGCTGGAGTGAATGTCGCGTGTTTTGAAATACCAGTTTCAAAGTATCGCCTGCAATCATGTACACTTGTACATGAATGTATTAGAACTACCAATATGTTTGAATTTCACAAATTAAATAAGATATGTTCGCAAGTAGTTTAGTCAAAATATTAATATTTCTTTGAAGGACCATTGATATGACACCTGTGTTCCCGGGTTGGCGACCACTGTACTAAGCTATACATACTGACTTTAATAATTTAGTGTGCACTGTTTGCTTTAGATAAGATCTTTGTATAAATACATCTTTCTCCGAAATGAATACTTCTGTTTTCTGTTCCAGATCTTATGAAGAACTCGTCCCCAAGTCGTATTATCTTTGTGTCATCCCTTGCGCACAATTTTGCCAAATTTGACGTTGAAAACATGAACTGTGAGAAATGGTTTAGTGATTACCAGGTTTACAACTGCAGCAAGTTGGCTAATGTTCTTACAGCCAATGAATTGGCTAGGAAGTTAGCGGGAACTGGTAAGTATTGCATTAATAGTATGTATAATATTTGATTTTGAATGTTTAAAATTTTACAAAGTGATGGCAATTGTTGAAAAAGGTGTCCCCAATCGGGAATCGAACCCGAGTCCCCCGATTTACGTAGCTATGCTCTTACTCTCTGAGATAATCGGTGCAATCTTTCTCGACACTAGTTATAACTTACAAATGTATATACATCTAGATTAAGCTTAAAACATGTGTATTAATGTATGTATAATTGATGTGTTTAGGTGTAACCGTGAACAGTCTCCATCCAGGATTGGTGAGAACTGATATCCTGCGAAATATGCCAACTTTCATCAGGCACACCCTAAATTTCATTTTTGTTGGCGTTTTTAAGGTATGACACACTCTAACTAAAGGCTTTGTTATGAATACAAAAGTATGTACATTTCTAATTTTAGAACATATTTTCCAATTTTTTAATATTTTCTCTAGCCGATAATTAATGTTGGAAACTGGGTCAAGATATATATATATATTTTTTCATTCATAAAACCTGTCTGGGATTTATGGCGGGAAATCTAAGCATGACATCATTGTAAGAATGAACCAATCACGGCCAGTGTATGCTTATTATTTTATTCAAAGAAAATTGCTTTCAAATGTCAACGTAAAAGGTACAGTTACACATTCATCATTGCGACACAATATTATGATGTACTATTTTAATAGAAACCCAGAAAAGAACGGGTTTTAAATGAACTTTTTAAAAAATATTGACTTGGATGAATATGTTTTGCAAGCAGTTATGTAGTAAATACATGCATAAGAGAGTTGCTTTCCTCATGATGACACGTCACATATCGTTTCATTTCAGCGGAAAAGATTGTTCCTGGGAATGTTTGATGACCCTAGTACAAATTGCTATTTCACTATTGCAACTCTTATTTCAATTGTGAATCCGTCTCCTATAGTACAAATACTGAAAATAAAAGACTTCCTATTATTAGAACATTTACTTTATTTTAATACAGACAATAACAATTTATCACATTTCAGTCCCCAAAATGCATTTTTCTTTCAAATTTTCAAATATAAGCTATAATGAAAGGTAAAGTGCTATGTCTGGCATAATGACTTTTACATAATATCCCAAAGCAATTATGCATAGTCGGCCCCTACACCTAGGGGCGCCCATTGTTACTAAGGTAACAGTTGTTTCCATGTTATTTCCCATAAACAAAACAAATCCATAGCAACAATGGGTGCCCCTAGGTGTAGGGGCCGACTATGAATTCCAAGTTATTGTAACCGTAACATGTACTTAAAATATGTTTTAGAATGCCGTGGAAGGGGCCCAAACCAGTATCTACCTGGCTGTGTCTGACGAAGTGAAAGGAGTTACTGGAAAATACTTCTCTGACTGCAAGGTAAGAGTAAGGGGCACATCGAAAACATTATCGATTAATCCTATGACATTAATTTTTAGAATAATCGAAATATGTATTGTTGTTCAACTTCACTATATTCTCTATGGACGTGTCTTTAAAAATATGTGCCATTCCATGGTGGTGGTGGTGGTGGTGGTGGTGGTGGTGGTGGTGGTGGTGGTGGTGGTGTTTATTTTTGTAATTGTCATTCATTTTCATCTACCATCATGCCACGTCGTCTCAAATACCATCAATATAGGCATTAAGCAACAGGAATCATGGGATTTTTACATTTACAAATAAAATAATTCACGCACAAATATTCCCTGTTAAGTGAGGTATGCAAAATTAGAAGAAGCACATAAAAAACATTTCTAGATATTTAAAAAACGCACAAAAAAGAATAATAATAAACAAAAAAGAATTTTAAATTACTTGATTCTATTTTCTACTAAAAAGCAGAAAATAATTTTTCCAAGTTTTCCACAACATGCGTCGATCTATGGGACTAAATTAAAATCGTGAGTTGCCCATAATTGAATTTAATGCATCTTAAACGCATAATTTTATTTAAATGTATGAAACTAATGATTTTGAGGTACATTGTTCGTACAAGAAATCCACTATTTTGTGCGAGGGCCACACGATTTTATTTTTAGTGTCACATTGCAAGCATGTCGTGAAAAACTGGAGAACATTATTTTCCGGTATTCAGTGCATTGTAAATAGAATGAAATCTGACCTGATATAATTTGTTTTATGTTATGCTTTTTAGTTTTTAGTATTAACAAATTTTTCAACACCGAAATCACCAAACGCTTAAAAATTCGAACTAAGAAATCTATGCAAATGTTTGTAATACATTTTTCCACACGAAATTATGAACCCCCCCCCCCCCATGCTATCTGTACAGTAGAAATAGGTCAAACATCGATTGCAAAATTTGACGGCCATCCAGAACTCGCCTTAAAAACAACTTTTCAGGAAAATTCTAATTTATTTTCATCGGAAATAGATTCGTATGCAAAATGTTTTGAAAATACGACAGAAGTACAATAGAAGTGGTCAAAAATGAATTGCAAAACACTGAAGACAGAGATCCTGAGTTGTCAAATAAAAAGATCAATGTGTGTATAAAATACAAGCAACGTATCACAATCTAACACATATTGTTGTTGTTTACAGGAGGCCAGTATGGGGTATGCGGCTCGTGACGTAGGCCTGGCCAAGAAGGTATGGGAGAAGAGTGAACATTTTGTCAAGCTGTAACGAAAGAACTGAAATCTTTAATAATGTCATACTCTCATATGGGAGAACTAATTTTCGGACATAAACTGTGTTGTCTCAATAAATGAATTTCATTTTTTACATTGTTGCCATCCTTTATGTATATTGTGTTCTGAACAAGTAAACCTGATGATTTTGTTCCAAATAAATTAATTTCAAAGAAGTTTTAAAATTTATTTGAGAGATTTTGGAAAAGCGCATCCAGCGGCGTTTGAACCGGGGAAGAAGGGTGGCCGGAAGTGCTGTGTTATTTTTTTCATCATGTTCTTTTCGCTTTCCTTCACGTATTTCCCCTCATTTCCGTTCCATCCTCTTCTTGTTGGCGTGATCACCTCGGTCAGAATACAAGTACGATAGCGACCGAGCAGGTACTTCTAGCAACCACCCAACGAATACACATCTCGCTAGTGAAGGCCGTCGGATCTTCTCCTGTGTTTTGTCCAGGCGTCGCGACGCTCCACCAACGGTAAGTGACTGCAAAGTAATAATGCTTGCAAGCGTTGTCAGGCACATTCGAGGCAAGCAGTGTTGAATTTAGCTGTGATACCGGGGGGGCAAAGCCCACTCGGGAATTGTCATTCGCCCCCCCGGGAATAAATTGCCTACAAGCTCTAGATACTAGTAATTTTAAAATGGCACGGAAGAATTGCTGGGTGGGTTTAATTAAAAGAACCTAAGTAAAGCTTTCCGTGGGTCACAAAAGTACGTGATAAGAGATATAAAAAAAGCAGAAAAAAAGCAGAGAAGGGCAGGCTTATTTAATCTCCGCCACTTCTCAATTCAACATCAAGTGGCCAGCTGTGAGGAAACATGTCAACATGGAATACTTACACTTTCACATTTCTTGTACATATATTTTTGCCTAAATGGTATTTGTAATAGCATTTTTGTATCAGAACACTTCACAGTTTATTAGTAAAAGTAATGTGGAAGCAGTGGTAGTTATGAAAATTACCCCCCCGCCCCCCTTCATTTGATGTCTACATCCCCGGAATTTGAAAAATAGCACCCCTGGGACAAAACTCTGACCCAACACTGGATGCAAGGTTAGTCCACTCCAATCCACGCTACAGGAAACTACAGCAGGTACCGAGAAGGAAATACGCACAGTTCTTCCCGTCGTTCATGGTTGAAATTCTCAGTCAACACGCGTGACTGCTAAAGTAGATGCTGTTAACATAACCAGCAAAATCCGTCAAGACGCCAACCTACAAAAAAATAATAATTATGCATTTTAAAAAATCGCTCATCTGGCAACGCAGAACGTTTTTCTTGGCAGTAGTACGGTGGCGCGCTCTGCCTCAAGCTCTGCGTGAACTGAACACACATACCTCGGCATAATAGGAACCACCGTCTACTCTATTGCACTCTTGAAAGAAGTTGTCATTATCGACGTCCTGATGAATATTGATTATTACGGACAAGGTCACTCACAGGTGTCTACTTTACCACACGCAACGGAAGTCACCTATTGTGTTAATTAATCAGCAACGCACTCTAACTTTCATACTGAGTCATCGTCCCATCTAGAAGTAAGGCAGATAAGCGAGTGTCATATCGTGTGATAAGATAATATTACCGTTCTTTAATATGACTTGGCACTATTTTCTCACGGTTTTCAATCAGTTTGTTCCAAAGACTGTTTAAACTATGTACTGCTTAATGGATTGTGTCTGTGGTTGCAAAGCAACTATAGCTGTTATATGTGCTATTATTGCGTTGAAGTTATGGGTTAAGTTTACTACGGGCGTGTTTAAAAGTGATAAAAAGTTGACTGGTAAAACTGTTATTGTGACGGGTGCGAATACGGGTAAGAGGGTGTGCAATATATTTTCCACTAATGATTAGTTTCGTTTACATAGGAGCCAGTTTAAGTTCAGTTTGAGTTTTTTGTTTGTTTAAGAAAACATTTTGAAATTATTTGGTGGTAAATGTTGAGTTAGATAGAAAAATGATATTTAAAAAAACAAAATAATGTTCTACACACAAATTTTAAACTGTTTTCTGGGTCCTTTACAAACTAAGTAAATCTTCAGTTAACCAATATAATATTATCAACCCACTTAGATATATAAACCCGGTCTTACAATCTAATTATACATGTATCTTACAACATAAATACTTTATAAAATAGATTTAACAACAATGTCTTTCAATTTCTTAGATATTGTTCAACACAAAAGCGGTTAACATTAGGCAGGTTTTTTAATGTTTGTTTGTTAATACCTATTTATTAGTTCTAAACATCCTAGTACTAATCGCAACGTATAACTGACAGGTATAGGTAAGGAGACTGCCCTCGACTTAGCCAGAAGGGGCGCCAGAGTAATTCTAGCCTGCAGGGACCTTCAGAAAGCCAAGCAAGCGAAAGGTAAGTCTATAGTAAAATTAATATAACTAACATCGACATGTTCTCAAACAAGTCGTTTAAACATCTTTACAGTAAGAGTAAGACCATCCAACTTTGGGCCTCTTGTGAACCCAGACCAAGGTCACATGAAAAAGTTCCTAATTCCTGATGGGAACAAAGACAAAATTGTCCCCCCCCCCCCCCCACTCAAACCTCTTGCAGAAACTTTCCTAGCCAACTTAGCAATTTGGAGTTCGTCGCCCTTTGAAAATTTTAGTTAGACAGGCCTTATCTAGATATAAGCATTAACTTTACCTTTATCTAGAAAAGTTCGGTTTACACACTTATTTATGATTTAAGATTTAAGGATTATTTCCCTAACTGTTTTACGTAGATCGCTACCATTGGCCGGATTTAAAAAACGTCGCCTCTTATTGGCTGGGTTAAGAATTTTTGGTATAAGAGCTAACGTGGTTTCCTTAAATCTTAAACCTCAGGAAAGCGTGTAAAAGTCGTATAATGCTTTTGGTTTGATTTGATTTTGTTAACCAAATGTGTAAACAGACCTGAACAACACTGTTTCTGATTCTTGAAAAGAAATACGTTGTCATCGTTCCAAACAGATGAAATAATCTCGGCAAGTGGCAACGAGAACGTGGTTGTCATCAAGCTGGATCTGTCTTCGTTGAGTTCTGTGAGAGAGTTCGCGCAGAAGATATTGGCCAGTGAATCTCGTCTGGACGTGTTGGTCAACAATGCGGGGGCCGGGGGGGTTGGCGATAAGAAGACCAGGGACGGCATCGTCAGGGGGATGCAGATCAACCACTTCGGACCGTTTCTACTGACAAACCTTCTTGTTGGTAAGTTGAAATTTCAGCTAAAATATCGTGCGTTTTGTATGTCTACTCTGCATGCCAACCTAAGAAGCACCCTGCCAATCACTAATCTCAAAGGGAGGCGATGGTATTGTGGAGATCATAAGTGTCAATCATCCCCATTATTCAGCAAAGCGCTCGCCTTCTCAGCCGGTACCGACAGCTGAATGTGAAGAATGTCGCCTCGACTCGACTACGAACGGAGGAAGGTCCCCTTTTCTGTAACTTTGTGTCCACCCCGTTGACTGCCGCTTGAAATTTTAGACAAGATTGACATTTACAACTGTCAACAAAGGAGGAGACAGCTAAGTAACACTTCGTGATTAGTGATTGGGAGGGTGCTTCTTAGGTTGGCAGGCAGAGTAGGGAGCGGTTTTACCAAACCTTTAATCTCCAATTAGCCGGTAATCAGAGATTCGCTAAAGAACAAACATGGCGACTGCTATGTATTTTGAAGGCGTGTTCCAACTTGCCAGTTTTAGGCTAGTTGATTACCCTTAAGATCCTACCACATCATTTTCCAACCAAGTTCGATGGCGAGACCCCCGCAGTTCAGGTATTGTCCTTTAATACATCTGTCAAACGTTTACGCTTTCTTCTTGAGTTAGGTATTCTAACACACCCAAAAAAATATATAATCGTTACGCTGGGTTGGATGTTGGCGGACTTCTTGTGGCCACTGATGATGCGGTTTAAAAAGTTATCCGAGCTCTTTGAGGATTTAAGTTTATTTTACTCAAATGCCCACCCAAACATCGACTTGACAGGTACACGGTCCGCTGAAGAGATGGAAGGAGAGCTAACTCTGTTCAAGATTGGAAGTTGATGTGGTACGAACTGTAGTTCACCACTCAACAATGAGTGACAGTAAGATACAACAGTTAAAAGCAAAAATTAATTGTTGTTTTGGTCCGCTACGCTAGCCAACTAGTGCAAAAATGGCAAGTTGAAACATGTCCTGAATGTAATGTTTGTTGAAAAGTGAATCCGGACCTAGGGGTGCATGATCAATATAATATTGATTATTAATCGTGCTGGACGCAATGAAATTGAATGACTGGTTACAGCCCTTTATGGCACAACCCTTACTCCGGCAGCCGTAAGGTTCAAGCTATACTGGTTACGCCGTAACTTGCAAGGTGTTTTTAAAGATTATAATATGCTAGTGAAGTGACGTATGTGACCAATACCAACCTTTAAATATAGTTGCATCTCGTTCTTTGTCTCCGGTATTGTACAGTGATACTATCAGCGTGACTGTTGGCAGGCGTCGTCAAGGCCCATACCAAGTAGTAGGGCTAACACGCCACGCAGTGAATAATAACACGCAGGTACAGGGAAATACCGCGCATAATCCCATTGAATGGACCGCGTGGAGCGACCGTCTCCTGAGAATTGTACAGCTCACATTGCTCGATTCGGCGTGGTCAGCAGCGACTGTGGGCGAATGCTGGAGTGAATGTCGCGTGTTTTGGAATACTAGTTTCAAAGTATCACATACAATCATGTACACTTGTACATAAATGTATTATAACTCCCAATATGTTTGAATTTCACAAATTAATCAAGGCATGGTCGCAATAAGTTTTGTCAAAAATTAATATTTCTTTGAAGGGCCATTGATATGACACCTGGGTGCCCGGGTTGGCGACCACTGTACTAAGCTATACATACTGACTGTAATAATTTAGTGTGCACAGTTTGCTTAAGATAAGATCTTTGTATAAATACATCTTTCTCCGAAAATAAATACTTCTTTTTTCTGTTCCAGATCTTATGAAGAAGTCGTCCCCAAGTCGCATTATCTTTGTGTCATCCGATGCGCACAATTCTGCCAAATTTGACGTTGAAAACATGAACTGTGAGAAATGGTTTAGTGATTACCAGGTTTACAACTGCAGCAAGTTGGCTAATGTTCTTACAGCCAATGAATTGGCTAGGAAGTTAGCGGGATTTGGTAAGTATTGCATTAATTGTATGTGTGATTTGATTTTGAATGTTTAAAATTTGAGGAAGTGATGGCAATTGTTGAAAAAGGTGTCCTCAATTGGGAATCGAAGTCTAGTCCCCCGATTTACGTAGCTATGCTCTTACTCTCTGAGATAATCGGTTCAATCTTTTTCGACACTTGATATAACTTACAAATGTATATACATCTAGATCAAGCTTAAAACGTGTGTATTAATGTATGTATAATTGATGTGTTTAGGTGTAACCGTTAACAGTCTCCATCCAGGAATTGTGAGAACTGATATCCTGAGAAATATGCCAACTTTCATCAGGCACATCGGTAATTTCATTATGGGTGGCGTTTTTAAGGTATGACACACTCTTACTAAAGGCTTTGTTATGAATACAAAAGTATGTACATTTCTAATTTTAGAACATATTTTCCAATTTTTTAATATTTTTCCTAGCCGATAATTAATGTTGGAAACGGGGTCAAGATATATATATATATATTTTTCATTCATAAAATCTGGCTGGGGTTTATGGCGGGAAATCTTAGCATGACATCATTGTAAGAATGAACCAATCACGGCCAGTTTATGATTATTATTTATTTTCAAAGAAGATTGCTTTCAAATGTCAACGTAAAAGGTACAGTTAAACATTCATCATGTCGACACAATATTAAAAGAACTATTTTAATACAAACCCAGAAAAGAATGGGTTTTAAATGGACTTTAAAAAAAAAAAATTGACTTGGATGAATATGTTTTGCAAGCAGTTATGTAGTAAATACATGCATAAGAGAGTTGCTTATCTCATTACGACACGTCCCATATCGTTTCATTTCAGCGGAAAAGATTGTTCCTGGGAATGTTTGATGACCCTAGTACACCCTATAGTACAAATACTGAAAATACAAGACTTCCTATTATTAGAACATTTACTTTATTTTAATACAGACAATAACAATTTATCACATTTCAGTCCCCAAAATGCATTTTTCTTTCAAATTTTCAAATATAAGCTCTAATGAAAGGTAAAGTGCTATGTCTGGCGTAATGACTTTTACATAATATCCCAAAGCAATATAATATATACTTAGTTATCGTAACCATAACATGTTCTTAAAATATGTTTTAGAATGCCATGGAAGGGGCCCAAACCAGTATTTACCTGGCTGTGTCTGACGAAGTGAAAGGAGTTACTGGAAAATACTTCTCTGACTGCAAGGTAAGAGTGAGGGGCACATCGAAAACATAATCGATATATCCTATGACATTAATTTTTAGAATGATCAAAATATGTATTGTTGTTCAACTTCACTATATTCTCTATGGACATGTCTTTAAAAATATGTGCCATTCCATGGTGGTGGTGGTGGTGGTGGTGGTGGTGGTGGTGGTGGTGGTGGTGGTGGTGGTGGTGGTGGTGGTGGTGGTGGTGGTGGTGGTGGTGGTGGTGGTGGTGGTGTTTATTTTTGTAATTGTCATTCATTGTCATCTACCATCATGCCACGTCGTCTCAAATACCATCAATATAGGCATTAAGCAACAGGAATCATGGGATTTTTACATTTACAAATAAAATAATTCACGCACAAATATTCCCTGTTTAGTGAGGTATGCAAAATTAGAAGAAGCACATAAAAAACATTTCTAGATATTTAAAAAACGCACAAAAAAGAATAATAATAAACAAAAAAGAATTTTAAATTACTTGATTCTATTTTCTACTAAAAAGCAGAAAATAATTTTTCCAAGTTTTCCACAACATGCGTCGATCTATGGGACTAAATTAAAATCGTGAGTTGCCCATAATTGAATTTAATGCATCTTAAACCCATAATTTTATTTAAATGTATTAAACTAATGATTTTGAGGTACATTGTTCGTACAAGAAATCCACTATTTTGTGTGAGGGCCACACGATTTTATTTTTAGTGTCACATTGCAAGCATGTCATGAAAAACTGGAGAACATTATTTTCCGGTATTCAGTGCATTGTAAATAGAATGAAATCTGACCTGATATAATTTGTTTTATGTTATGCCTTTTAGTTTTTAGTATTAACAAATTTTTCAACACCGAAATCACCAAACGCTTAAAAATTCGAACTAAGAAATCTATGCAAATGTTTGTAATACATTTTTCCACACGAAATTATGACCCCCCCCCCCCCCCCCTAAGCTATCGGTACTGTAGAAATGGGTCAAACATCGATTGCAAAATTTGACGGCCATCCAGAACTCGCCTTAAAAACAACTTTTCAGGAAAATTCTAATTTATATTCATCGGAAATAGATTCGTATGCAAAATGTTTTGAAAATACGACAGAAGTACAATAGAACTGGTCAAAAATGAATTGCAAAATACTGAAGACAGAGATCCTGAGTTGTCAAATAAAAAGATCAATGTGTGTATAAAATACAAGCAACGTATCACAGCCTAACACATATTGTTGTTGTTGTTGTTGTTTACAGGAGGCCAGTATGGGGTTTGCGGCTCATGACGTAGGCCAGGCCAAGAAGGTATGGGAGAAGAGTGAACATTTTGTCAAGCTGTAACGAAAGAACTGAAATCTTTAATAATGTCATACTCTCATATGGGAGAACTAATTTTCGGACATAAACTGTGTTGTCTCAATAAATGAATTTCATTTTTTACATTGTTGCCATCCTTTATGTATATTGTGTTCGGAACAAGTAAACCTGATGAGTAATATCTAACAAACTCAATGGTAATATGACGTTACCTTCGATTTTGTTCCAAATAAATTATTTTTCAAAGAAGTTTTAAAATTTATTTGAGAGATTTTGGAAAAGCGCATCCAGCGGCGTTTGAGCCGGGGAAGAAGGGTGGCCGGAAGTGCTGTGTAATTTTTTTCATCATGTTCTATTCGCTTTCCTTCACGTATTTCCCCTCATTTCCGTTCCATCCTCTTCTTGTTGGGGTGATCACCTCGGTCAGAATACAAGTACGATAGCGACCGAGCAGGTACTTCTAGCAACCACCCAACGAATACACCTCGCTAGTGAAGGCCGTCGGATCTTCTCCTGTGTTTTGTCCAGGCGTCGCGACGCTCCACCAACGGTAAGTGACTGCAAAGTAATAATGCTTGCAAGCGTTGTCAGGCACATTCGAGGCAAGCAGTGTTGAAGTTAGCTGTGATACCGGGGGGGCAAAGCCCACTCGGGAATTGTCATTCGCCCCCCCGGGAATAAATTGCCTACAAGCTCTAGATACTACTAATTTTAAAATGGCATGGAATTATTGCTGGGAAGGTTTAATTAAAAGTACCTAAATAAAGCTTTCCGTGGATCACAAAAGTAGACCTACGTGATAAGAGATATGAAACAAGCAGAAAAAAGCAGAGATGGGCAGGCCTATCTAATCTCCGCCACTTCTCAATTGAACATCAAGTGGCCAGCTGTGAGGAAACATGTCAACATGGAATACTTACACTATTACATTTCTTGAACATATATTTTTGCCTAAATAGTATTTGTAATAGCATTTTTGTATCAAAAACACTTCACAGTTTATTAGTTAAAGTAATGTGGAAGCAGTGGTAGTTATGAAAATCCCCCCCCCGCCCCACTTGATTTGATGTCTACATCCCCGGAATTTGAAAAATAGCACCCCTGGGACAAAACTCTGACCCAACACTGGATGCAAGGTTAGTCCACTCCACTCCACGCTACACGAAACTACAGCAGGTAGGTACCGAGAAGGAAATACGCACAGTTCTTCCCATCGTTAGGTTGAAATTTGCAGTCAACACTCGTTACTGCTAAAGTAGATGCTGTTAACATAACCAGCAAAATCCGTCAAGACGCCAACCTATAGAAAAAATAATTATACATTTAAAAAAATCGCTCATCTGGCAACGCAGAGCGTTTTTCTTGGCAGTAGTACGGTGGCGCGCTCTGCCTCAAGAACTGCGTGAACGCACATACCTCCGCGTAATAGGAACCACCGTCCATAGCACTCTTGAAAGAAGTTGTCATTATCGACGTCCTGATGAATATTGATTATCTGCCGACAAGGTCACTCACAGGTGTCTACTTAACCACACGCAACGGAAGTCACCTATTGTGTTAATTAATCAGCAACGCACTCCAACTTTCATACTGAGTCATCGTCCCATCTAGAAGTAAGGCTGATAAGCGAGTGTCATATCGTGTGATAAGATATTATTACCGTGCTTTAATATGACTTGGCAGTATTTTCTCACGGTTTTTAATCAGTTTGTTCCAAAGACTGTTTAAACTATGTCCTGCTTAATGGATTGTGTCTGTGGCTGCAAAGCAACTATAGCTGTTATATGTGCTATTATTGCGTTGAAGTTATGGGTTAAGTTTACAACGGGCGTGTTTAAAAGTGATAAAAAGTTGACTGGTAAAACTGTTATTGTGACGGGCGCGAATACGGGTAAGAGGGTGTGCAATATATTTTCCACTATGATTGGTTTCGTTTACATAAGAGCCAGTTTAAGTTCAGTCTGAGTTTTTTGTTTGTTTATAAGAAAACGTTTTGAAAGTATTTGGTGCTATAATGTTGAGTTAGATAGAAAAATGGTATTTTAAGTTATTAAGACATGTTCTACACACAAATTTTAAACTGTTTTCTGGGTTCCTTACAAACAAAGTAAATCTTCAGTTAACCAATATAATATTATCAACCCACTCAGATATATTTAGAGCGGTTATTAATTATACATGTAGCTTACAACATAAATACTTTATAAAATAGATTTAACAACAATGTTTAATTTCTTAGATATTGTTCAACACAAAAGCGGTTAACATTAGGCAGGTTTTTTAATGTTCGTTTGTTAATACCTATTTATTAGTTCTAAACATCCTAGTACTTATCGCAACGTATAACTGACAGGTATCGGTAAGGAGACTGCCCTCGACTTAGCCAGAAGGGGTGCCAGAGTAATTCTAGCCTGCAGGGACCTTCAGAAAGCCAAGCAAGCGAAAGGTAAGTCTATGGTAAAATCAATATTACTTACATCGACATGTACTCAAGTAAGTCGTTTACACATATTTACAGTAAGAGTAAGAACATCCAACTTTGGGCCTCTTGTGAACCCAGACCCAGGTCACATGAAAAAGTTCTTAATTCCTGATGGGAACAAAGACAAAATTGTCCCCCCCCCACTCAAACCTCTTGCAGAAAATTTCTTAGCCAACTTAGCAATTTGAAGTTCGTCGCCCTTTGAAAATTTTAGTTAGGCAGGCCTTATATAGAGATAAGCATAAACTTTACATTTATCTAGAAAAGTTCGGTTTACACACTTATTTATGATTTATGATTTAAGGATTATTTCCCTAACTGTTTTACGTAGGATCGCTACCATTAGCCGGATTTATACAACGTCGCCTCTTATTGGCTGGGTTAAGAATGTTTGGTATAAGAGCTAACGCGGTTTCCTTAAATCTTAAACCTCAGGAAAGCGTGTTAACGCCGTATAATGCTTTTGGTTTGATTTGATTTTGTTAACCCTTAAATCTAAATAAATGTGTAAACAGACCTTAACAACGCCGTTCCTCATTCATGAAAAGAAATATGTTGTTATCGTTCCCAACAGATGAAATAGTCTCGGCAAGTGGCAACGAGAACGTGGTTGTCATCAAGTTGGATCTGTCCTCGTTGGGTTCTGTGAGGGAGTTCGCGCAGAAGATATTGGCCAGTGAATCTCGTCTGGACGTGTTGGTCAACAATGCGGGGGCCGGGGGGGTTGGCGATAAGAAGACCAGGGACGGCATCGTCAGGGGGATGCAGATCAACCACTTCGGACCGTTTCTACTGACAAACCTTCTTGTTGGTTAGTTGAAATTTCAGCTAAAATATCGTGTGTTATGTATGTCTACTCTGCGTGCCAACCTAAGAAGCATCCTGCCAATCACTAATCTCAAAGTGAGGCGATGGTATTGTGGAGATCATAAATGTCAATCATCCCCATTATTCAGCAAAGCACTCGCCTTCTCAGCCGGTATCGACAGCTGAATGTGAAGAATGTCGCCTCGACTCGACTACGAACGGGTATCGCTCCCTGTAAGCCCATAAAGGGGAAGGTCCCGTTTTTGTAGCTGTGTCCACACCGTTGACTGCCGCTTGAAATTTTAGACAAGATTGACATTTACAACTGTCAACAAAGAAGGCGACGGCTAAGTCGCTCTTTGTGTGTAGTGATTGGTGGGGTGCTTCTTATGTTGGCACGCAGAGTAGGAACCGGTTTTACCAAACCTTTAAGGCCAGTTCATCTACAGGACATGTACACGGTCCGCTGACGGGATGAAAGCGGAGCTAACTCCTTTCAAGGTTGAAAGTTGATGTGATACGAACTTTAGTTCACCATTCAACAATGAGTGACAATAAGATACAACAGTTAAAAGCAAAAATTACTTGTTGCTTTGGTCCGCTACGCTAGCCGACTAGTGCAAAAATGGCAAGTTTGAACACGTCCTGAATGTAATGTTTGTTGAAAAGTGAATCGTGACCCAGGTGGTGCATGATCAATATAATATTTGTTCACTAAGAAATTGAATGACTGGTTACAGCCCTTAATGGCACAACCTTTACGCCTCAGTCGTAAGGTTCAAGCTATACTGGTTACGCCGTAACTTGCAAGGTGTTGTTATAGATAGATTATAATATGCTATTGAAGTGACGTATGTGACAAATACCAACCTTTAAATATAGTTGCATCTCGTACTCTGTCTCCGGTATTGTACAGTGATACTATCAGCGTGACTGTTGGCAGGCGTCGTCAAGGCCCATACCAATTCGTAGGGCTACACGCCACGCTGTGAATAATAACACGCCGGTACAGGGAAATACCGCGCCGAATACCATTGAATGGACCGCGTGGAGCGACCGTCTCCTGAGAATTGTACAGCTCACAATGCTCGATTAGGTGTGGGCAGCAGCGACTGGGGGCGAATGCAGGAGTGAATGTCGCGTGTTTTGGAATACCAGTTTCAAAGTATCACTTACATCATGCACAAAGGCACTAGCAACACCGAAAGACAACAATGGAACAAATGAATTGAACTGATGGACAAACCATCAGCTGTCAAAATAATAAAAGTTCAACCATAGAAAAAAAAACAAGTGTAGCAATAGTAACTGCTCGCCATTTAAAACTTTTAATGATAGAAAACGACTAAGTGAAAGTTTTGTATGTGAATTTGTTTGTTTTTTGTTTTGTTTTCCAAAATCAGAGGAAATTATTTTTTGACAGCTTGTTGTTTGTCCATGGATTCAATTCATTTGTTTCATTGTTATCTTTTGGTGTTGCTAAGGCCCTGTTAGAACTCCCAATATGTTTGAATTTCACAAATTAATCAAAACATGGTCGCAAGAAGTTTTGTCAAAAATTAATATTACTTTGAAGAGCCATTGATATGACACCTATGTTCCCGGGTTGGCGACCACTGTACTAATCTATACATACTGACTGTAATAATTTAGTGTGCACTGTTTGCTTTAGATAATACCTTGGTATAAATACATCTTTCTCCGAAAACAAATTATTCTGTTTTCTGTTCCAGATCTTATGAAGAAATCGTCCCCAAGCCGTATTATCTTTGTATCATCCCTTTTGCACAAGTATGCCAAATTTGACGTTGAAAATATGAACTGTGAGAAATGGTTTAGTGATTACCAGGTTTACAACTGCAGCAAGTTGGCTAATGTTCTTACAGCCAATGAATTGGCTAGGAAGTTAGCGGGAACTGGTAAGTATTGCATTTGTAAGATTTGATTTTGAACGTTTAAAATTTGACAAAGTGATAGCAATTGTTGAAAAAGGTGTCCCCAATTGGGAATGGAATCCCCCCGATTTACGTAGCTATGGTTTAGATAATCGGTGCAATCATTCTCGACACTAGTTATAACTTACAAATGTATATACATCTAGATTAAGCTTAAAACATGTGTATTAATGTATGTATAATTGATGTGTTTAGGAGTGACCGTGAACAGTCTCCATCCAGGAGTGGTGAGAACTGATATCTTCCGAAATGCGCCAACTTTCTTCAGGCACATCGTACATTTCATTATTGGTGGCGTTTTCAAGGTATGACACACTCTAGAGACTTCGTTCTGGATACAAAAGTATGTTAATTTCTAGTTTTATAAAATTGTTTTTTTTTAAATCTGGGTGGGATATATGGCGGGAAATCTGGGCATGACATTCATAAGAATTATGAACTAATCACGGCCAGTTTATGATTATTATTTATTTTAATTTAAATAGCATATTCAAAGGAAATTGATTTCAAATGCCAACGTAAAAGGTACAGTTACACATTCAACATTGAAATACAATGTTATTAGGTACTATTTTTATAGAAATCCAGAAAATAATGGGGTTTTAATGGACTTTTTAAAAAATATTGATTATGATGAATATGTTTTGCAAGCAGTTATGTAGTAAATACATACATAAAAGAGTTGCTTTGCTTATCTCATGATGACACGTCACATATCGTTCCATTTCAGCGGAAAAGATTGTTCCTGGGAATGTTTGATGACCCTAGTATAGGCCTAGGGTATAGTACAAATACTGAAAATAAAAGACTTCCGATTTTTAGAACATTTACTTTTATTTTAATAAAGACAATAA
Organism: Isoperla grammatica; assembly: GCA_945910005.1. Lineage (NCBI taxonomy): Eukaryota > Metazoa > Arthropoda > Insecta > Plecoptera > Perlodidae > Isoperla > Isoperla grammatica. The sequence continues at coordinate 10,938,270 of OX246740.1, read as the reverse complement.
TAATTTATCATATTTCAGTTCCCAAAATATATTTTTCTTCCAAATTTTCAAATATAAGCTCTAATGAAAGGTAAAGTGCTATGTCTGGCATAATGACTTTTACATAATATCCCAAAGCAATATAATACTAAGTTATCGTAACCATAACAAGTACTTAAAATATGTTTTAGAATGCCGTGGAAGGGGCCCAAACCAGTATTTACCTGGCTGTGTCTGACGAAGTGAAAGGAGTCACTGGAAAATACTTCTCTGACTGCAAGGTAAGAGTGAGGGGCACATCGAAAACATTATCGATTAATCCTATGACATTAATTTTTAGAATGATCGAAATTTGTATTTTTGTTCAACTTCACTATATTCCCTAAATACATGTCTTTAAAAATATATGTGCCCTTCCAAAGTGGTGGTGGTGGTGGTGGTGTTTATTTTTGTAATTGTCATTCATTTTCATCTACCATCATGCCACGTCGTCTCAAATAGCATCAATAGAATCATGAGATTTTAAATATATGTAACAAAACAAGATGTAAATAACAAAATATGTATTGTCATCGGAAATGGACTTGTACACAGAATTTGAAGAAAATCGGTACGATAGAAGTAGAACCTAGCCACCTGCCCCCCCGCCCCCCCCCCAACCCTCACACACACACACAAACACGTATTTCTTTTCAAGAAAATTATTTTTCAAATATGTATTTCCTTTGGAAATGGACTCTAACGAAAAATTGAAGCTATCGGTACTGTAAAAATGGGTCAAACATCGATTGCAAAATTTGACGGCCATCCAGAACCCGCCTTAAAAACAACTTTTCAGGAAAATTCTAATGACAAATGTATTGTCATCGGAAATGGATTCGTATGCAAAATGTTTTGAAAATACGACAGAAGTACAATATTATAGAAGTGGTCAAAAATTAATTGCAAAATACTGAAGACAGAGATCCTGAGTTGTCAAATCATGAACGAAATAGATTCCTGTGAGTACAAAATACAAGCAACGTATCACAGTCTAACACATGTTGTTGTTGTTGTTGCTTACAGGAGGCCAGTATGGGGTCTGCGGCTCGTGACGTAGGCCTGGCCAAGAAGGTATGGGAGAAAAGCGAACATTTTGTCAAGATGAATGGAAAGAACTGAAATCTTCAATGTCACTCTCATATGGGAGAACTAATTTTCGGACATAAACTGTGTTGTCTCAATAGATGAATTACATTTTTTACATTGTTGCCATCCTTTATGTATATTGTGTTCGGAACAAGTGAACCTGATGAGTAATGGCGCGTTTACATAACTGACTAGTGACTAACGATTAGCGACTAAGAGCGCGTTTATAAAACTGAGGAGCCGCAACAGGCTTCTCTCATTGGCCGACAGTGAGAATACTGCTCTCCGATTGGCTGTGACTAAGGTTTGTTTTGACTTGACTAAGAAGTTGAAGACATCTCAACTCCTTGGTCAAGTCCTTAGTCACAGCCAATCGGAGAGCAGTATTCTCACTGTCGGCCAATGAGAGAAGCCTGTTACGGCTAGTCAGTTTTATGAACGCGCTCTTAGTCGCTAATCTTTAGTCACTAGTCAGTTATGTAAACGCGCCATAATAGGACGTTACCTTCGATTTTGTTCCAAATAAATTATTTTTCGAAGAAGTTTAAAAATTTATTTGAGAGATTTTGTAAAAGCGCATCTAGCGGCGTTTGAACCAAAGGAGAAGGGTGGCCGGGGGGGGGGGGGCTGTGTAATTTGTTTCACCATATTCTATTCGCTTTCCTTCAAGTATTTCCCCTCATTTCCGTTTCATCCCCTACTTGTTGCTTGATCACCTCGGCCACAATGCAAGTAAGATAGCGACCGTGCAGGTACTTCTAGCAACCACGCAACGAATACACATCTCGCTATAGTGAGGCCGTCGGATCTTTTCCTGTGTTTTGTCGCGTTGGCACATTCGAAGCAAGCGGTGCTGAATTTAGCTGTGATCCCGGGGGGGCAAAGCCCACTCGGGAATTGTCATTCACCCCCCCGGGAATAAATTGGCTACAAGCTCTATATACTACCTTTGATACTACTTTATTTCAAAATGGCACGGAAGTATTGCTTTGAAGGTTTAATTAAAAGTACCTAAATAAAGCTTGCCGGGGGTCACAAAAGAACGTGATAAGAGATATGAAACAAACAGAAAAAAGCAGAGAAGGGCAGGCTTATCTAATCTCCGCCACTTCTCAACTGAACATCAAGTGGCCAGCTGTGAGGAAACATGTCAACATGGAATACTTACACTTTCACATTTCTTGTACATATATTTTTGCCTAAATAGTATTTGTAATAGTATTTTTGTATCAGAACACTTGACAGTTTCTTAGTAAAAGTAATGTGGAAGCAGTGGTAGTAATGAAAATCCCCCCCCCCCCCCCTTTTCATTTGATGTCTACATCCCCGGGATTTGAAATAGCACCCCCGGAGACAAAACTCTGAATGCAACACTGGATGCAAGGCTAGTCCACTCCACGCTACAGGAAACTACAGCAGGTAACAAGAAGTCCTGCGACTAACTCCGTTGAAATAGACCGAGTGGAGCGACCGTTTCTTCTGCGAATTTTACAGCTATGACGTCAGTACATTGGTTGATAAGTCGAGGTAACTTTACTAGTGATCTTGTAAAGAAATGCAAGATCATTGGTGCTACGCCTCACTCATGTGTCTGAGCCCGGGGTGAGTCTGCCAATCGTAAAAGACGACGAAATGAGGTCCTTCTTCCTTTTCCATACGTCCTCCTACTTATCTCCACTCTCCCAATCTCCCCCGACGTCATATAACCTAGTTGTCGACACAAACCATCAAATTTCATCTCCCCCAGCCCAGAGTATATCATGGAGTCCTCCAGCTGAACACACTCACGTGTACGTGTACAATTGTACATAGATTACTTTGTGCAGAGACTCTACATTGAGGTCGCATAGTCCAGACTCAAGCCTTCCTCAACTCTGCTTCGACCAAACACTCATCACAGAATGAGATTCCAGTGCAGACGGCTCTGTGATTGGAAGAGGCTGAATTGAGGAGGGCTTGAGTATAATAATATAGAGTATAGACTATGCGTTTTGCCATAAGAATTCAATTTGCATTGTCGGCTCTGTATGCAACATAATTCTCATTTGTTTGTCTACAACAATGACTACCTACATGTACGGAATAATGGTTGCTACGAGTTTGATATACAATTGGATACCGAGCGACAACAACGATGTGAGCCTTAGAGCATTCTAAGATGTGAGCGTTCCTACTCCAACATTTTTAAGCATGCCCCTCACTTGACGCGTTTCTGGAAATACTAATAGCTGAGGGTCGACTTACCCGCGCCGCGTGCGATGTGTGTGGTAGATTTGGGTAGACAATGCCATTGAATTCCAACAACCAAAACCCCCCAAAAAAACAAAAACCAAAACTAAATAAATAAATACAAACCCTACTAGATACTTTTTATTTGCTAAAGTATGTCTATAACAGCAATTACTATACAGAATTTATTAGAGGATTATTTTTTGAGCACTTGACATCTGGCTTGTCTTGTCACTTGATCTGGCTGGTTACATTGGGTATGATCGCTCACACACTCTTCCTGTCCGTCATACAGTACCCCATACGATATGGGCACACCTAATGGCCGCCTAATGTTCATGACGTCACGTGGTTTTATACGGACCGGCAGTCGAGTTTACAAAGGATTTTGATTATGTATGGAAAACAAAATGCATAAAACAATTATGTAACAACCGCGGCTTTCCTTTTGACTGGAGGTATCTTATGAATGAAAAATAGGTCAGTAATCATTTGACGCCAAGGTCAAGTTCGCAGTCCAAGGATGAATCTAAGGACAAATAAGATGCTAATACAAACGGTTCTTATACCGAGATCGTGATTAGAGTATTTGAAATACAATATTTCGTTCTGCCCAAACTTTCACTTGTTTAATGATAGTTATTGAATGACAGTTCGAAAAGTGGGTGTGGCATGTTGCGAATTGTTATGGGACTGACGCTGAAGATAACAATAGGAACTGTGGAGGGACGCGAACGGATACTTTGTGTTAAAGTATGGCAGGGCCAAATTACGTCATAACATCCCTATTTCAACAATATTATGAAGTGTTTTGATCTCAGTGGCATTACATGGGTCGAACTCAGCCTGTAGCCTTCGTAAAGAAGGTTCACAATATGATTACTTTTTCGAAGGGATTGTTGTTATTTGGGATAATTACATTACAAAATTAGCTATCGCATGCTACATTTAACTACCGGTGTAGGTATCAGTGATTTTATTGCAGTTTGAAAATTGAGAAGTGTAAGTGAACAGAATAACGTGCAATTGTTTAAAAATATACTTTTTAAAATTGTATACCTACAGTGATTGATTTATTGATATATCGTTGTGTTGTTTACTATACATGGTGGTGTCGTTATAGAATCGTATGAAAGAGCGAGGAAAGGAAAATTATCATAAAATAAATTCTACTCCACTCTTCAAAAAAATAATCAACTGTGGGCATTCAAATCAAAATCGTGTTCTTGTCATAATTTATTTTAGATTCGTAAACCAGTATTGCAACACTTTCCAAAATGATTTGTTTCTTGAAAATATGTACTGAATTGCTTGTTGTTGTTGTTGACAACTTAGGTACTGCAGTAATGCTCCTTATACCATGTATAGCATGACATGTTCCATCTTCCAAAGACCAAAATTTATAATTGCAACTATTTTTGGTGTATTTAAAACGTATTAAGAGCGAAGGGTACCTCTTCGTCAAAAACCGCACAAAATTTTCATTTTAAAAATATATCTCAAAAATGGAATTCGAAATTGAAAATATGAATCAACAGCGCACTGTGATTTGGTAAGCCCTACAGAATGCTCTAAATTTGTCTTACATTATAATCAGTATGGTTTATATTGATTATTAATTTTATTACTAATATCGATCAAAATAACTGGTTGTTATATAATGGTTATAATATTTCATTCAGTCTCTAGGGCTTACCAAAACACAGTGCGCTGTTGATTCAGGTTTTCGATCTCGAGTATAGCATTCTTGAGATATAATTAAAAAATGAAACTTCTCTGCGGTTTTTGAAGTAGAGGTACCCTTGTCAATGTTGATTCGTAACGAAACCGCTCTATGATGATTGCTATGGTGCGTGACGTCACAGATAGTTATTAAGCCTGTTTACGTAGCGTGGAAACACGCATGGTCATATACGGCCCAGCGCACACTAATCTACCTTACGATGACGTCACAGCTGGCGATGCGAGCGCTGCCCTGTTCAATTTAAACACGCATTTTTAATTCTTCAAAAACCAGTTAAAATGTATTTGATGCTAAATATCTTTTGCGAAACAGTTTTTAATAATACTAAAGTCAAATGCCCACCTGGCCTACGGACTCCCGATTTTAGTATGTTAAAATTGCTTAAAATGTGTTTAATTTGTCCCAAATGTAAATCAAAATATGTCATCATGTATATAATTTAGTGCTCTTTCTTATGAATGTTTGTTTGTTCCAATCATATTTCCGTGTTTCAGATGTTCTTAATTACATTTTGTAACCTGATATAAATGGAAAATTTTCACGCCTAATTAAGAACATCTGCAAAACGGAAATATTAATATTTATTAATATTTAAAAAGATCATTACATTCTCTATAAGGTGACATATTTTGTTTTTCTTTTGTGAGGACTTAAAACCATTTTAAAGCATGTTTTAACAGGCCAAAATCGGATGTTCCACAAGGTAGGTGAACTTACAGACTTATTAAAACTGTCGAAACATATTATTTTGTTTGTGTATGCCTATATCGTCTTTGGGCAACTACGCTCCCTCATAGTTACGATGAGTCTAAAGTTTTATCAAAGATTTTATCTCACATAATGTACCGCTTTTCTTTTACATTTGTTTTTTAAGACTGTATGGCCATCTATACTGTGGAACCCACGATTTCTTTCACCAAAAATTGTTTTAAAATGGTTGAAAGTAAACCAAAATACGGGTCTCCGAGATAATTTAAAGCTCTTTCTTCGTTCCTATCAATATTTCCGTTTTTCATATGTTCTAATTTAACTTTTGTAATGTGTAGATGTAACAAAATATTTATTTATAGACATTTTGGTTTAATTTGTGACAATTGCAAAGAAATTGTAGAAGACATATAGATCGGAGGTTTCACAAGGTAGGTGGGCATAAAGAAAACATATTTGAACGTGTTAAAGTCTTCTTTTAAATCACTGTAATTTACCAAAAATGTTTTAAAAACTATCTGCATAAAAAACATCAAAAAATAATAATGTTGTTTAAAAAAAATCTATTACATAGCTGTTTAGATCACGGCTCTATTTTAATGACACAGAAAACACAATATATTAGCTAAAGATATTGTGTGATCGTGAGTGGGTGGGGTTCTTTGTTCTTGCATACGGAACTAAATACATTACAGTACACATTTCATTATTTCTTGTTGATGGTTCTATTTTGTAACGTGTTATTACGAAATGACGCTAGAAATTATTTTTACGACGTCTTCCTTCCTCACAGTGTGTTGTATAAAGTAATATTGCACGTTGTTTGTCAGTTACGCCTTTTACCTACTTACTCCTTCACCTTGCATGAAGATGCCGCGTTATACTTATAAGAATTAGAATAATAATAATAATAATAATAATTATAATAAAAATAATAATAACAATAATAATAATAAAAATAATAATAATAATAATAATAAAAATAATAATAATAATAATAATAATAATAATAATAATAATAATAATAATAATAATAATAATAATAATAATAATAATAATAATAATAATAACAATAATAATAATAATAATAATAATAATAATAATAATGATAATAATAATAATTTTTTGTTATTATTATTATTTTCAAGTGAACCAACATACAACAAAAAATAGCATACATATGCCCCACTAAGCCAAACAAGGCTTATCAGTGGGTCTATATTACACAAGAAGTATGTTTTAGCGGAAGGCACAATATAAATTAAAATAACCAACTTATTCCTAGACAAAATACAACATAAAGAAACTATATAATAGTAAATTTAGAAAAAAGTATGGAAACGATATAAGAAAATAAATACATCAAGATTTAGAACGAGCCGGAAACCGACTAAGATACTAAGATAGACATAATGAAATATTTTGAAGGTCGTGTGATTTTAATGTTGTTTTTACCAAGGATATCTTTTCTAATGACTTGACGTGATTGGGCAGAGAATTAAACAATTTTGGTACCAAATATTTAAGGCAACGTTCCCCATGTTTGTTTCTTGTAATTGGAACCTCCAACTTACCTTGACTTAAAGATCTTGTGGCCTGTGAATGAACGCGTACCAATTTATATATACTCTCAAAATATAAAAATAATAATAATAATAATAATAATAATAATAATAATAATAATAATAATAATAATAATAATAATAATAATAATAATAATAATAATAATAATAATAATAGTAATAATAATAATAATAATAATAATAATAATAATAATAATAATAATAATAATAATAATAGTAATGATAATAATAGATCTTGTGGTTCCACACCAACCGTGTGAACGCTGACGTCATAGATGAGTGAGTCGGAGCCAATGAGAGGGTGGCTTTTCCAAATGCGGACATTTGGTTGGCCAATGGCTCACTCATCTAAGACGTCAGCACAAACACAAGCACAGCACAAGGTTGCTGTTTAACTATTTTATTGAGTAATGACATTACTATTTTATTATTTTATTATTTTATATTTTATTATTATTACTATTTTATTGAGTTATGAGTAATAACATACAAGTAGGCCAAATGTGCAATGTTATATTCCGTATTTATGAAGTTCTTTTGCTTTAGGAGGTTGAATTAATGTTACAGAATATGTGTGGAGCTCGTTTACAATAATAATGAACGTAATTTATCGCCATTAAGCTTATTACAAAATTAATAACACAGATGTTCTTCAATTTGATCTTCGACGTCGTAAGGATGTTCCAAGGCACTTTATCATTACGGGTCTTGTAAACACCACCGACTTTCATTCCGATTGTATGCTAAAAATAATAAGTGGTTACTATTCAAGCCTAGCCCGCCATGAAAATATAACCTGCAGCATGTCATAGCGTTTGACAGTTCGGTAACGAAATTGATACTGGATGATTGTACTCCCCAGTAACCTCTTCAAAGTTTAACGGTTTGTTTATATATATTGTCACACAACTGTTAGTAGATTGTGATAAACGGAAATCAGTGTACCGAATAGTGTTTTAAGGTTAAAATACCTTTTTAAAAATGTTTAATCCTTTAGAATTCCTAGCAGCACTGTGGCAGGTTTTAGCTTTGGTGACTATTGTATGTGCCGTTAAGTTGTACATGATATTTTCAACTGGAGTATTTCGGAGTAACAAAAGATTGAACCTAAAGACGGTGATTGTAACGGGAGCAAACACAGGTGAGTTCATAATTACTAATTAGTAGGGATGTTTTTCGCGGGACGCGAAATCACGAAAAGTGCAGATAAATAAACACTGAAATTTGTATTAGCGAAATTATTGCGCAATCGACGATTTTTGCCTTTTAGTCTTTCCTGCGTTAATTACTGCCTTTTTGAAATGTTTTTGTTTTTTTCAATTTTATTACAGTCGCGTTCTGTCCAGTATCTGTTATGTGATCCCACTTATAGGCCTACATCACTGCACATGTACTGTATAACGGTTTCTTTCTAATTTTAACATGTTGTTTCTGGTACTGTCAAAATCACCAAAAAACCATATTACCGCCGGAACGTCGAAATTGTTAAATCCGTACACGATTTTGAAGAAATCACAAACTTTTTACAAACACCTCTACTTATTAGGTGATTTAAGATACATTTTTGGTCAAATGTTTGTTATTAAATTCATTATCTGGCCAACTTCTGTTTCTGAGTTTCAGTGGGGCACAAGAAGTTGTCAATAAATAGGAGTTGGGATGCTAATGCTTGAATATGAATTTATAAGTAAATATAAGTATATAAGTGTGTGTAGAAATGGGTTTTTCTTAAAATTGATCTATATTATTATAAATAATATAAAATATGTTTTTTTAAAGGGTCTTAAACGATGGTCAAAAGCTCAAAATATGATTTTCTGGACCAAACACGCTGTCAAATTTGCGTTTCGCTAACCCATCATTAACGAATTTGTGAAGGCTCATATTTTTTATATTGCACGAACACACGTTTCTTAACACAATTAAATATGTCAAATACGTTGTTTACTCTTTATAAGTATATTTTCGTAGATATTAAAGAAAATGTAAAAATGCCAGTAAAAAGATTTTTAGAATCAATACAGCATATTTGTATATGTTGCGTGATTCACATTTCTTTCACATCCTTACGGAGGCTCATAACGGTCAGGGGTGAATCGTAGTGTTCACAACACTTCGGTCTACAATTGCTTTAGTTTGGTTAGCGTGTCCCCTGGAGCAAATTTCACTTTATAAAATATGCGTACAATTTAACTTACAGAGAGTATAAAAAGGTGAAGTCAAATTTGTAACTCTCGTTGTTGCGTTGTAAAGTCAAATTGCGTTTAAACGATTTCTTTGAAGAACAAAGGAACAAGGCTCAACTTAATTTTATTTATAGCCTATAATAAAGTTTCAGAAAAAATGTATCTATGATAATTGTTCTTATATATACTGTAACATTCAAAGGTAAAATGTCTTTTATGCCGGCGGAGAAACATAATATATAACGAAATACTTTCACACACGGTTTTTTTTTAAGCTTCTCATACTATAAATAGAGTTGGGTTAAAGTTGCATCAGAAAATTCTGCCTTCACACATTTTTCACTTTTTTTTGTCACATGTTTTTTGGTCCAAGAAGTTGAAACAACACAATTTGACTTAAAACGTATAACATCGAGAGTAATGCGCAAATATTTTGTTTCTAGCATTTGTAAGTCCTTATTTTAGATCCACTCTCTATAAGCTTATTTTTATGAGAAAATTAAATTTGTTCCAGTTGACAATCCTACAATGAAAGTGGGTTAACGAAAAGAAAAACTACTATATTTCCCCCCCCCCCCCCCTGTCAATCCTTCCCCCTATATACGTCACAGTATAATTACAAGTACTCGGTACATATTGCGTTACCACTTTAAAATAACAGCATTTCACTTAAATTTATTAGTGTTTTCATGAATATGGTGATTATTACTATGGTGATGCGTTGGCTTCACTTTTAAGCGTCATGGTTCTGTAAATTGTCAATATGTTATCAACGTACCCATCAACTGTGTCACATGAATCTACAGTTATAGTCACCAGCGAACAAGACCGAAAAGCTGCTTTTCACGTCAACATGTACAACGGTTTAGCAGTTATATTCGATTTTAGAACATTATTGATACTGGTTGTAATCCTTTTTGTTAGCCTTCAATTGTACTTCAAGGTTACAAGAGGGATATTTAAAAGTACCAAAAGATTGCGGAGAAGAACTGTTATTGTGACTGGATCTAACACAGGTAATGTTACAATTAGAGTTATATAAAATATGGACCGTATACAGGGTTAGCTTTTATTTCATGTAAGGGATCCCTAGCCGATTTTTGTGTTCTTCATTAAAATAAAATTCGAACAAGTTTCAGTTCCTGGTTACAATTTAAGTTGCATTTATTTACTCGGAGTGAATGGGAATTACATGACGCATTCAAAATATGTTTCTTCCCTCCCTTCAAAGTATAGTAACCCAATAGGGAACACCTGTACGATTTTTTTGCAAGCACTTAGTTTAATAGTATAAGATAGAAAAAGTATATTAATGCAAGTCCTAAGTAAAAAATAATTTTTTGTGGTCGCATTCATTGAAGTTTCAACTCATGGATCTGAAACGCGTACAGGTGGCTGTGACCTGTGACGTCAAGATTCAGTAGACGTGGCGTAACAGACGGTGAGCGTACACAGACACAAACCATGACGTCAAATCCCATCAACATGGCGGCGGCTCGTTTTTCGCGCCCTTTTATTTATCGTTTCTAAACCAAATATTTTGAGGCATAGACTGGGCCGTTTTTCAAAATTCAAAGACAGAAAATTATTTAATGAGGGACAATGTATTTAAAAATCGATTAAAATTTGTATACGCGTGTTCCCTATTGTTGGAGCGCTTCTGCGATCAGATGGTGGTGAGATGCGCTACATCGGTCAAGATGCTTAGGGACAACTATACATTTGCACGTACGTCACGTCTTTGCACGTGGCGGCCACGTTTGTGATCAAACTTTGACGTTGCCATGGAGAAACAATTGAAGAATGTGCATGGTGGTAGAAGTTCTTTAAAATCCTGGGCCTGGATTCACAAAAAGTCTTATAGAGGCCTGGCCTAACTTTAGGAGACTAGATTATGGCACGTCATTGGCTGATACGGACATGCACATACCCTCGACTTGACGTTGCTAAGAAACCCTAGGATATAACAAACATTTGAGACCCAAATTTAGGCCCTGTCTGAGCTGGTCTTATCTTTCTTCAAAGATGGTGGCAATGCGGCTATGACTTCGTAGTGTGAAAATAAATAAATAAATATCGTTTACATACCTTGACATGAACATTAATTGTCTGTTTTTAGAATAGATGTATCAGAAAACAAAACACTAATCTTTAAAACGCCACCTTGCAATGTTTCAAGTTCATTGTGATTTCCACGAAATTAGCTATATGGATTTATAATATAGCACATACGGTACAGGTAATACTTAGGCCAAACCTAAGTTAAGTCGTTTTGTGAATCCGGGCCCAGGATATTTTTTTTTAAATTAACTTGTATGTGTGGTAATTTATTTTCGTAATACTTATGTTTACTTTTTAAATTCTAAATTAGGCTTACTTATTAAATTTGAATAGTATTTGCCAATGATCTAGGATTGGTCCTCATCAATTGTGTCGCAATCATGGCCACTGTGAGGTCACGTGGGAACTACGGTTATATGCTTGCCAGTTAAATGGGCTTGTTTGTGGACAGGCATTGGAAGGGAGTGCGCAAGAGATTTCGCTCAGAGGGGGGCGAGAGTGATCCTCGCTTGCCGGGACCTGAAGAAGGCAAACCAGGCGAGGGGTGAGCCTCCTTTATTCTTGTTTCATTATTATTTTTATTATTATAATAATTATTATTATTATTATTATTACTATTATTATTATTATTATTATTATTATTATTATTATTATTATTATTATTATTATTATTATTATTATTATTATTATTATTATTATTATTATTATTATTATTATTATTATTATTATTATTATTATTATTATTATTATTTTTATTTTTACTTTATTGTTGCAATACATACAAACTTGGTCAAAGCCAGCGTAAACATTGTTGTACGGACAAAATGCCAAGTATTTCCATGTGCTTACCTTATTAAACTCTATTTAGAACTAATTAAATATATTGTGAAGAAATGGGGTAGACTGAGCCCCCAAGACAGATGTTGTTGCCTTGATTGGCTTGGGGAGCGTAGCTGATGTTAAGCTACGGGACTCAGTTTTCCCCTAATCTTGACCAGGATCGGGTTTTTTGTGGGTCATGGATCATGCAGGGTGGACACCATTAAAAGACAGATTCCAAAATACGAGAGTTACGTGTATTGTTCTTAAACCTTTACCCTAGATGGTCATCCCTTTAACTGTTGCACTGTGTGTTCGGCGTGCGTGGGTACAATTTAATTTAAATACAAAAAATACACAATCTCACGAAACATCATCCTACCCTTTATGTAGGCTTGGAACAGCAACCCTGTCAATCCACTGGTCCTGGCTCGCCCCTCGGTCGGATCCCCGGTCAAGTCCTCGTTGCCTCCCTTCTACTGTCCGCACCCGCTCTCGACCCTTCTCCGACCAACCAGCCTCTCCTTCGAACAGCCAAACCTCTTCTCCCCCGTCTCACCGTTGTCCATTTCACAAAACCAAATCTACCTGACTCAGGTGTTCTTCACGATACCCGTTCGTTGCTCGCTCCCGACAAAGTGTTGAAATCCTGACACATGCACATTCCACGGGTACACTCAACTTGTGCATGCGTCTAGTTAGGATTGCAACATATCCGGTAGAGCAGTCAATAACTTGTATCGAAAAGAACAGAAGAAGACCATAAAATGGTCTTCTTCACATGCCCGGCCCCCCAATGAACGATGACCTCATCGTTCGTATGCCCACGCACTCCCTGTGGCAGAATCCTCTTCAGACTTCGGGCACTCTTCTACTCCATCCATCAACATGTTCATCGATTCGGCCGTTCCATCAGGCATAAGTATCCTCAATCAGTTTTCAGTAATTTCATTGTTAATAGTTGAACTTGGTATCGTACAGTCTCGGTCTTGCATGTTGATCTTCGCGTCTTCAAGCAGCATCTTCAAGCTTCCTGGACCAGTATCATCATAACCCAATCACCGCGTACCAAACCTATCCTATAAACGCAATACCCTAACACACCGTACCCACAATGCAACAATTTACGTCCGACTCTTACAGGCCGCTAAAACCCTAAATGAAAAAACAAAACTCGTCCTATAGAAGTTCTACCTGAAGGGCAGAAACCCTAACGGCGACAAACGCCCTTGAAAACTCTAACCAGCTTGCACACAGGCGTAAAACCAAAGAGAAACAACAAGTCGAGCATATTTAAAATTGCCTGTGTTATAATACCCACATAAAACAAAGAAAATTCCTACCTAACGAGTCTTTGTACAAACCAAAACTATAATAATTTCATTTTTTTTTTGTCTTGTTGGAATGTCTGAATGTCAATCTTGACCCAAAAGAAAACGTAACCCTCGTGGTTACAAGTGAGCTCGCCCTGGCAATTCCCTGGTGACGGCTCGATTCGCAGGCATGTACTGCGTCAAGTTGAAACGTCAGCGTGTTAGTGGACTGTGCCTGTAACATATAACAATCTTGCGCCAGTCACCAGTCAAGGTTACACACTCGCATCGAGCGAATTCCGCTGACGCAAGACAGAGCCACGAGGCTACGCACGTGTTACAACAAACGTAAACACAGCGTGGGTCTGACAGCTGACATTTAGCGACACATGGTAATAGTTGCGAAGAAAACAAATAATTTCAAAACAATAATCAATGACGTAAGTAAAAAGTAGTTATTATTTTTAAATCTTAATATGTTCAGTAACGGAAATTTCATTTAAAACAAATCATCTTACCGAGTAAATCTAAAGTAAAATAGATTACTCATAACCGCGAGAAAACAAATTCTTGCGAAATTACATGCCTTTAGTAACAAATGTATTATGACAAATTTCTTTACAACTAAAACCATGCATATCCAACGTCCAACGTAATTATAATTCACAGAACCCAAAACAAACTATTTAAAACAATATCTAAACTGTAAACATCTCAATCTCCACATCACCAAAATCAATCAAAATCAAAGTCAATCGAAATCAAAATCTTCATCATCATCATTGTCATCATTTCAACAGGACAATGCACCGAAAACAAATCAGACAATCGTTCTCGTTGCGTCTTCCCACAGCATCTTACAACATCATATATCATCATACAGCGTCGTCAGTACATCAAACAACCTACGCTGACAATCGAGAGTAATCACCTATACCCCATGTCACGCAACATGAAACACAGATTTCTTTGGGCACCATCATAAAAATAAATTCCCAAAACCCAATCAGAAAACTCCAGCCAAAACGTACCGATGGAATGTCCAAACGCACCCTAAATGTACTTCCTAACCTAAGTGCCATCGATAGCACATAAATAAAGAACTAAAAAAACTTTCCTATAGGATATCAGTCAGGCTGAAGGCCATAAAGCTACCTTAAATGTAAAGTAAATCTAAAATTTAATATAACCAACAATGACATTCCATCGTAACCTCTACACTCCACAATTCAAAGATGACAGAAACACCTAATCTAATACGTCATGACAGGGTGGCCGCTCCAACACAACATATATCCGACCAAGGGAACCGTATAAAACATGCTAGCGTGAACAGAGTATATGTGTACTCCCTTTTTGCCAACGTCAAGTATCAGCTAAGCAACACCTAAAAATCCGTCAGCATTTTCGCCGACCACACTATACAAGATCATGTTTCCATACCATAAAACGAACAAAAATCTGCCAACAAGCAGGCCCAATTAATCTCCACAAATCATGAGATCACTCATGTCCGAAGCGACCACCTCAAAAACAATTACAACGACGAGAAAAAAAAAACAATTTTTTTTTTCTTCACCAAAATCCACGAAATATCAACTATCAACGACACCACCAATATTGCGACCATAAAGTCACCAAACCATAGTCAAGTCAACGACAACAAATAACTCACGTTGAACCACATCGCATAACGACCTCAATATTCATTAATTGTGACCATTAAGTCACCAAATAATAGTTGTCTAAGAAACTATACATCCCAATTCCATAAATCCACATTGTATTATTCCAATAATCAATTATTGTGACCATAAAGTCACCGAATAAAAGTTACCGGTACCTCAATAACTGCATCTCAATTTCATACATCCACATCGTATGTGTGACCATAAAATCACCATTAAAAAAAAAGTTATCTCCATAACTGCTTCTCAATTTCATACATCCACATAGTATGATATCAATAACCAATCATTGTGACCATAAAGTCACCAGATAAAAATTTATCTCCATAACTGCATCCCATTTCATACATCAACAACGCGATTATCCCCGCTACCTAGGGCGATAACCTTTCATTCAACCACACGCACAATTCACGTAAGAAACGTCGATTCATCACTTTAGTCCGAAGTTCACATCCGTTCGTCTTAGGACGTACTAGTCTCGGGCACGGACAATTCCACGTGCATGAACCGACATAATAAAAATAAAAAAAAATTACAGTACCTAAATAATAAAGTAGTATACCAAATATACAGACAAATATACAACACTCAAATTAGTACGTATATATAACAATAATAATTGCTATCCTATTGCTAAGAATACAGTATGAACTAATCGTACGCCCCCCCTAAACTAGCACAGCAAGGCGCTAAAGAAGGAATAAACGGTTGAACTACACAACGTATATACACTACAAGTACACTGCTGCATCCATCCAGGAATCGAACCGACGACCCGACGTTCCCCGTCCACACCTTCCAGGTGATCACACACTGGCCCCAGGAGGCATTCAGGGCGTAAACCCCTACATTCAGTGTACAACACACCCTTTCAGTGTGAACGGAGACCATCATTACATCCTACATCGCCTATAATGCACAGCTCACTACAACACCACACGTGTATCTACACCCCTTCGAAGACATCAAGACACCTTCAACGCAATGCATAGCCTTATCCAAAAAAAACGTGGCACAAAACACATTCACCATAACCAAACCATCACACCACGTGCTAATTCCTGACTAATACTAATAACCTCGCAACCCACGCACCCTCGCAACAGTGTCTGACCCAAAAATACAACACAATTTCGAGCACTCAATTTCGAGCAGTACATTTACCAAAACGCGTAACCCGTTCCTACAACCATAATTTTGTAATCACACCTGCATAAATCCATAATACCTATGGTATTACAACCCTACAAAACCGGCGACCTCCACCATGTGAAGAAATGGGGTAGACTGAGCCCCCAAGACAGATGTTGTTGCCTTGATTGGCTTGGGGAGCGTAGCTGATGTTAAGCTACGGGACTCAGTTTTCCCCTAATCTTGACCAGGATCGGGTTTTTTGTGGGTCATGGATCATGCAGGGTGGACACCATTAAAAGACAGATTCCAAAATACGAGAGTTACGTGTATTGTTCTTAAACCTTTACCCTAGATGGTCATCCCTTTAACTGTTGCACTGTGTGTTCGGCGTGCGTGGGTACAATTTAATTTAAATACAAAAAATACACAATCTCACGAAACATCATCCTACCCTTTATGTAGGCTTGGAACAGCAACCCTGTCAATCCACTGGTCCTGGCTCGCCCCTCGGTCGGATCCCCGGTCAAGTCCTCGTTGCCTCCCTTCTACTGTCCGCACCCGCTCTCGACCCTTCTCCGACCAACCAGCCTCTCCTTCGAACAGCCAAACCTCTTCTCCCCCGTCTCACCGTTGTCCATTTCACAAAACCAAATCTACCTGACTCAGGTGTTCTTCACGATACCCGTTCGTTGCTCGCTCCCGACAAAGTGTTGAAATCCTGACACATGCACATTCCACGGGTACACTCAACTTGTGCATGCGTCTAGTTAGGATTGCAACATATCCGGTAGAGCAGTCAATAACTTGTATCGAAAAGAACAGAAGAAGACCATAAAATGGTCTTCTTCACAATATCATTGTTCATATTATTTTTTTTTTCAAAACCAACTGTAATTGCTATGTGCGGTCGTACATAGCATTACATAATAGGTTATATATACAACGATCCTATTTTATTATGTGAACAATTTTGCTTTAAAATATATAACCAACATTCAGGATAGGCTTCACAATATAATGGTCTATGCTTATGTATTATGAAATTTATGTAGACCTGCATATGCGAATGCGAGTATGCATTTTTTGTGCATTAAAACGTTACCTTACCTTACCTTACCCTACCTTACCTTACCTCACCTAAGTAATCTAACCTAACTTTATTCAAGTAAAACATCGGACTGTTCATGTTTATATATATTAATTAATCATTGTAATAATAAACACAATAATTCAAACACTATTGCCACAATTGTTAAGATTTAAGAACAGCTGATGGAGGCATCTTGGTTTGAGCCCACAGAGGACATAATGCGAGTGACCGGCAGCGAGGAGGTGGTTGTCCGTCATCTTGACCTGGCGTCGCTGACGTCAGTGCGACACTTTGCGCGGGAGATCCTGGCCAATGAGACGCGGCTAGACGTGCTCGTCAACAACGCCGGGGCCGCCATGTTGGGAGACCGCAGGACCAAAGATGGCCTCCTCGCCGGGATGCAAGTCAACCACTTTGGACCCTTCCTCCTCACTAATCTTCTGCTTGGTGAGTCCTGCCACGGGGCGAAGCACAACAACAACAACTACAACTACAACAACAACAACAACAACAACAACAACAACAACAACAACAACAACAACAACAACAACAACAACTACTACTACTACTACTACTACAACATAAGATTTAAATTTTGTATTTATATCTCAAGATTGCTACTCGAAATCGAAATCTGAGAGTATATAGGTAGCTTTCAATAGATGTCACGTGGCGGCCATTATGAGGTACACATTGGTTGTTTACATTTGTTCTGTCAATAGAAGACGCATAGGTGATCCAGGAAATGTATCACAGATTCAAGCCGTTTAGATTGATGTGTGCAGGTAAAAGTTGAAGAAAATGATATCACTTGCAAATGATTGTCTTCAAACAGAGTTGACGCGTTCTTATTTTGTTTTTTTTTAGTTATAATACGGAACCTTTGTTCGAAAACAGTTTATGTCTCAGTCAAAGGACATCTGCAATATTGCAACAATGCAGTGTCGGAAGAACGTAAACAAATGTTTACAGTACCTCAGTATGGCTACCGTGCGATACCGGAAATGACGTTATTGCAAGCTCCCTATAGCGCACTGGGGTTTGGTAAGCCCTACAGACTGTAACATTATGTGATAATCAATATGGTTGTTACAAATATTTGATGCAGTTATTATTCAGTATGTAGCGCTCACCAAATCACAGTGCGCTATGTCCTCAGTGTTTCTACTTCGAGTAGCATAATCTGTTTATGTTTCGGTACACATAAAATTGTACATTTATTGTAGTTTGTACGCATTTAATTTCCAATCGATGCCAGTTTTGATTTTTACCTTACTTACTATAATACTTATTTTACTATTTATGTTCTGGTAATGTCCTCTGTAGTTTGCACATTTAATGACGGATCGATGCTAGGTTGCTTTTAACTACATCAAACATTACTTCTTTTACATATAATCTACCATACCATTACCATCAATCAATGAACAAATCATGTTATCTATATTATATTTTTATTTATTTATTTTCAGGTTGATTTAGTCAGGGATACACGTTTCATATTCATTCACTGGTAGATACAATAACACGTATTACGGTATTTAGAACATAACAGTGATTTTCTGATTCAGATTTACTGAAAAGGTCGGCGCCCAGTCGTATAATCTTCGTATCATCACTGCTACACAGGTATGCCAACTTTGACGTGGCAAACCTGAACTTTGATAAGCCATTCAACCTTTTAACTGACATTCAAGTTTACAACTGCAGCAAGCTTGCCAACGTTTTGACCTCCAACGAGCTTGCGAGGAAATTATCTGGAACAGGTAAAATTATGCTGGCTCTACAGGTGGTGGCTAGAATACGCATGTTTGTGAATAAACCTTTTTCAGAATTGATCTAGGACCCATTGTTGCGCATTGTTGTCATTGATCTATCAAGGATCCTTAAGAGATCAAGGCCCTCTAGAACAATTCTGAAAATCATCTATTGTTTCATGTTTGTACTTTAATGTAATGCACATATTTGTATTTCATTACTTTTTAAATCGTGTGATTATATTATTTCACTGTTAATTCGTGCTCTCTGAAAATTTTTTTCTTTTTTTGAAAATGATCTTTCACTTCATAATTTTTTAAGATTTCAAAGGATTTTCACACTTTATTGTTTTACATGAGTTGAGTTGCTAATTTTAAATGTATTCCCACGGAAGCAAACAGTAAAGTTCCGTACATAAATGCTGCATCCTTTAAAATAGTCATATGACATATTGGGCGAAGCAACTGTAATGCCAATGTTCATAATTTTTAAATGTAATATTGTAAAAACAGGATGTAGTTTTTTTTATAGAAAAATATGTGCTTTGTGATAATTGTGCTACGTAATTAGTAGCTACAAAACTGTATACAGTAGTACTTAGCCTAATGATATATGTAAAATGGTCGCCATCGAAATTATATTGAATCTTATTCTACAAGATTCTGGTACCTTTTGTTGAAAACCAGAAAATATGTAATAATTAACAAATACTCCCCACTTGTCTCATTTGATGCATATTCGTGGTAGATAGTGATGACTTACAAGTATTGCTTCATGAAACAGGTAAAAATATAGCAACATTTGCAACATTGGCCAACCAAAATGTCAGTTCTAGAAAAAGCCCCCGCTGATTGGCTTCGACTCACTCATCGATGACGTCAGCATTCACAAGGTTGCTGTGGAACCATTTTCATGTTGCTTCAAATTTTTGTCAAACCGTATCGTTATGTCTTAGAATAATAATGTTTTTTGTACGCAAACATAGTGATAATGCACCAGCTATCAAAGAACAGTTACTTGTTTCTAACATGTGTCTCTATTAATAGGTGTGACTTCCAACAGTTTGGAGCCAGGAACTATTCAGACCGATATCTTTCGTGACGTCCCATCCTGGGCGGTACCGTTAACCAAACTGATCCTATCCTTATTTTGTAAGGTAATTACAAACAGTACACACTATATTATACTCACATATTTTGTGACAGCGTTTTGATGGGTATATAACTTACAATTTGGGAGACCATACATTTCAATCATCCATTCATATACTGTGACATACGACAGAAGTCTTCCCTATAGTGGCTTACTATTAAAACCATATTTCACATTTATTCATATACAACTAATATGAATTATAAAAAACCATACCCCGAACCCCATAACAACATATCGTTTTATCTCTAAACTATATGTTGAGACGAAAAGGAACAGTTCTCACTAAGGGTCAGATGCACACTGCATGCACAGTCAACTTGCAGTGGAATTGTTTTATTACATGCTATTTTCTATAGGAAAAACAAACTCCATTGCAACCCAATGAGCAAATGAGCATCGGGGGGGGGGGGGGGGGGGGGAGGGGGGGGGCTATTTCTGAAAGTTGTCACGGTGACATCTACGTAATTATCACAAGTTGGCTGTTGAATAGCAATCAGCCAATAGCAAGTAATAACTGGGGCCCGGGTCGTATGCAGAGTCAAGTGTCAAGTTAAGTACAGGATTTGTTGATATGGAATTGTTTTATTAGATGCTATTTTCCATAAGAAGAACAAACTCCATAGCAACCATAAACAAATCACATACTTAACTCGACTCTGCAGTTCCAGTTTTAGCCGTTAATTGTAGATTTTCTCTCCGGACAAACATGACGCATGATTAAAGACACAATGCATTTTGTATGTATTGTTTGACATACCAAATTTGAAAATTTACTAAGTATGGTGCATTCGGATCTAAACAAAGGAAAACTGGAATCCGGTTATAAAAGCGTTAGCTCCCTCTGATCGCTCATCCATTTACGTAGGTTTAGATTTTGTTACAAACCAAAGAAGTCAAAAATATTTAATTTACTTTAGACGGTTGAGCAAGGAGCCCAAACTACGATCTACTTGGCCGTGTCCGACGAGGTTGAATGCGTCACAGGGAAGTACTTCGCAGAGTGCAAGGTAAGTTCACAAACTAACAAAATACATTAGGTTTGTTTGTTTTACATGCATAGTGTAGTGTAACGTGTAAGTGAGTGTAGGACAGTTGTAGGCTTTTACACTTGATTTTGCTTCGCGTCACCCAGAATAAGAAAACGCTTTTTGTCTACACATTACACTAAGCTTTACACTGACCTACTTACGTTTTGAGGTTATGGTGTGCATGCTCACATTATTTCCGTATATATAGTCCAAAAGAACTCTAATATACATTTACTATCAATTTTAAATTCATTAATTTATTATGAAAGTGCTGCGGTTTTACCATCGATGGAAATAGAATGCGTTTTTCATGATAAGTGATCTCCTTATTTTGAACTGACACATTTGTTTGGCGCCTTTTAATTACACTACACTTCCTGCATGAGCCGAAAAGCAGTTGTAGAAAGTGCTACACAAAGTGAAGCACTGAGGTAAAACAATTGCTTTACACTTGGCTACACTTAATACCCAAACGCCTTTTACAGGATTGAGCCTACACTAGTGTTAAGTGTAGGTCAGTGTAGGTAAAACAAAAGAACCTATTATTAAGGGCCAGTTTCACCAAACTTTAATTCAGAGATTTTCTGCTAATCGGATATCAAAAATGGCACCCGCTAGAAGCCACTATGCATTTTGTATGTAATGTTTGTGTTAAACCATGTAACTTATCCGAGATTAGTAAATCGGCCGATTAAAAAGTTTGGTGAATTCGGACCTAATACTAGGCTTTTGATGAGAAAGCCCGCTTAAAAAAGAATTCTTGGGAGTTGCTGACTTTAGAATGTGTTAGTTACTGCATTGTTTATTCATTATCGCATTATTTGTATTTTCACGGAGCACCGGCATTTTCAGTATACTCTTCTTGCGGCGTTAAAAACCTTTATATAAAATAAGACACCCCAGATCCCAGAATATTGGGTGTCTATCCTATGAACTGTATAAGTGTAATACCCTCTTTGTGAATCGGTTTTGTAACTGAACAGGGTACACAAATTAAATAAATAATGCATTGAATTATGAAGTGATATGTTCACTGTTATGTACTAAATGAAATATGTAAATACATACACCACGTCATAGTTTGCACATGCGTTTAGTTTTGTCATCTAGCTTTGTGCAACGATGACGTGGTAATCTAAGTTTGTTGTAAAGATGGGTGCCAAGAGTGATGGCGTTAACAAATGGATGGAAGGTGAAGGTTACTCATTTATAACTTTCCATGGTTACAATAAAACACATCAAAAGGCAACTAGCTTTAGATTTATCATGGGTAACGATCGACGCCCAATATTATATTCATGTATACATTGTAATGGCATTGTAATTTTGTAGACGAACACTATTTTCGTGTTGAAATTGCTCTTGGATAAAATGGATATAGGCCGAGGGAACCCGTGTGATCCTTTGAGAAATATCTTAATAGTTTTAATTGAGTTCTTGACGTTTCTTTCAAAGCTAAAACTTTACTCAACAATACAATACACATTAAAATTACATGGTTAGCAGTCACAATTTTTGTTTTTGAACCCGTGCTCTTTTCTGCGAGCCCCCATTCGTTATATATCTGATTGGAAATAATAAATAAATAATACATAAATAAATAATAAATAAATAAATAAATAAATAAAAAAAAGAATGAATGAATGAACGAATGAACGAATGAACGAACGAACGAATGAATGAATGAATGAATGAATGAATTAATTAATTAATTAATTAATTAATTAATTAATAGATAAATAGATTTATAAATTTATAAATAAATAAAGTGACTATATAAATATTTGTCTGCGTTCTTGTAATCTGTTGTACTTGCAGGAAGCGATGCACCTCATGTCCCCTGTGGCTCTGGATGTGGGTCTGGCAAAGAAATTGTGGGAGAAAAGCGAAAACCTTGTCAACCTCAACCGAGCTACCCCATCACATGAACTGAATGAGCGGAGGTAGTGAAACTGTACGAAATGATCCGATTTTTGTATACATTCTTTTTATTATATAATAGATATATATATTTTATTGTACATTTTAAAATGTCTTCTAGGCCTACTTCATTTTCTGTATTCTTACTCAATCAAAAATGTACATCATTTGACATATTATTATATTTGCTAATTAGAGCCGTGGTAAATTACTTGGTAATATATTGAGTAGAAAGATACATGATTTGCACATATTTCAAAGAAAATATAACCGATGGGTTTTCATTACTCAATTTTGATTGTTTAAATAGTTCGTGCACCTGGTTTTGCCGACGAAATGTGTTTACCGTTTGTAATAAAACATCTGAAGGCCAATGGAGGGAGGAGTGAGGACACTGGAGGACACTGGAGGACACTGGACCTCACACGTGATTGTGTGACTCGACTTTAGACCAACCCCACTGCTGAAACTGGATGTCCACTCTTGTTAAGGGTCTGGATTAAAAATAAAATGTCAAAACAATTCGATTGTGCATTAATTATCAAATTAACGAAGTAGGCCTACACACATCCTCAGATGTAGTAGGGTCACAGGGTGTACAATGAAATATAAATTTATTTATTGTAGCTTGCATTATTGCATGCTATCAAAAACGTTTCAATTGTGGTGCCTGTCTTAGAATATACTCGTACTTTGAGAATGGTCGGGAATCGATCCAGCGACCTTTAAACTTGAGCAAGAAGGAAACCTTACTATGTATGACTATCATGGCAGTGACCAAATGAAATGCTCACAGCACAGTGCCTCATTGACGCAGTTGAAGGTCAATATTATGTAACTCTCCTCGAAGTGGGTCAGCGAATAAGGTTTACTATACCAAAATAAATAGCGTTGATAGTTATGCAATATTTCAACCGTATGATGGATAACAGAGTAGGCACATGTTATACACCATTCATATAGGTTGCACACGTATACGTCTCGCTCACATCTGGCTGCGTAGCGGCTATCTTTGAGACCAAAGTTTGACGATAGAACACAGAAATCCTTAGTTCCTTAAAACCCAGCCTGTTTATATATATATATTAATATTCAAATTTTCACGGGCATAAGAAATGTTATTGTTCACCATTTTCTGGGTTTCGTCACACGATATAAGGTGATATTGGGTGAGGTGTGGTAAGTCTAAAGATGAAACCCAGAAAATGGTGAACAATAACACATATATATATATATCAAAACTGGTATGTCTTAATTACTAATTTACAATTTTAATATTCCTTATGTTTATTTTTTAAAGTCAACAACAATGCACAACAATACAATAGAATAATAATAATTTTTTCGTAGGCATACCCGTTATAGGGTGCACACCAGCTTTACCTGATGTGCCCCTCTTCAGGTGACTAACTAGGTTATTGAGGTGTTTGGTTAGCTGGGAAGGAATGTCCGAGGGCTGTTAGTAGGACTCAATCCCAGTATTTGCCTTTACGACTGAGGAAAACCTCGGAAAAAACCTTCAGTCAGGATTGCCGGTGGCCGGAATCGAACCGGCGACCTCCCGAATTAGAGTCTCGCGTCTTACCGCTGAGCCACCTCTATCGGTAATAAACACAATAGAAGGGTCAGTGCACATGAGTGCATATCATTGGAAAACGCCATAAAATTACGCTTTAAATCAATTTGAATAATATCTGCCAACGACCTAGGATATGTCTACATCAATTGTGTCACAATAAGACCGCTGTGACGTCACGTGGGAACTATGAATAGTTAAGATGTATAATTATTGGGAAGGGGGAAATGCAAAGGAGCAAAGATTAAAAATATTAAGAGTTTGTCATTTTGCATTTTCTAAACTATAACTTATTTTGACTAATCAAATAATTTGTTTTCGTTATTGTTTCTCCTATTTGAATAATATGTATCTTTAACATTGTGGAACGGGTTGCCAAAATGTGGCCATGACCTGACTTCGGAGTTGACGAGCCTCCGTTAGGCGGAGATCGAGTAGACCTTGTGATGGAGTCAAGCCTCTCCATACCTTATGATATCATTACTATCATGTTTCAAAGGCGATGTTTCACATTCCTAGGACAACAATACAACAAAGTACCCATTGTTTTGTAAGTTGAGCGAGGGCAATAGTGTATTCATACCCAATTTCGATTTTAATTTAGGTTTACCTCCGGTAGGGGAAATAAATACCACAGTAAACGACAGTGTTTATTGCCAGGTGCAAAACGTTGTGCAACGATATTGTAAGTTCCATTCTGTTCTGTTTTAACCCCAACGTAACTTATCTCATGCCGACCTCAGATCAGATCCTTACCTAACGTCGTCGTACAACAACTTCGGTAATGTTTTCGTCATCAATCAATGACGTATTTACGGTCTCGGCCGATCGTTTCGTTGTTTCCGACAAGTGTGCGGGGTCGCATTGAAATACATGGAGGTCGCATTGAAATACATATTTTTAAATCGATCGAAAAAGGTCCTTCCGTTCACCACGCCGGATAAGTGTACGTGGCCGCCAACGCTCTACTCCCACCATCCGGCCGCGCTGTGGTTCATAAATAATTCCTGTCAAGATGCCACCTAGCTAAACGGTAATTATCTACACTAATACATCTAAAATCCTCAAAATGAATTATTCAAGAATCACTTTAAATGTTGCCGAATATTGATTTTCTGAATTTTTAATATATTGGTGAAGATAATGACCGTTTCAATAGGTGGCATCTTGACACATGAAGATGCCACCTAGCTCAACGGTAATTATCTACACTAATACATCTAAAATCCTCAAAATTAATTATTCAAGAATCACTTTAAATGTTTCCGAATATTGATTTTCTGAATTTTTAATATATTGGTGTAGATAATGACCGTTTCAATAGGTAGCATCTTGACAGGTAGCTACCGCGCGGCCGGATGGTGGGGGTAGACCCTTGGCGTGCAAGGGGGCTTAAATTCGTTCCACAGCAACCTTGTGGACCATGTGGAACCTTGGCCAATCAAATGTGAGTATTGGTGAAAACCGCCCGCTGATTGGCTCCGACACGCCCATCTATGACGTCCCCAGCCACCAAGTTGCTGTGTAACGACTTTACATAAAACGCACTGCAAAGTTACGTTGCGAAATACGCTATACAAGTTGATCTTAACCTAATATTTGTTCATTGAAATCTAACTTCAAGATAATCAATCAGTCAATCACTAGATTACCTCCTGTCTCCCCCCTCATATCGAACACAGTGTCCTGACGAGACACACGAAGCAAGTTACTTTCAACAAACAGACAGTGTTTGTGCAGCTAGTGAAGGGAAAGAGTGTTGCGGAGTCGCATGATGTGCCCATACAATTAACACATCTGCAGCCGTCAATGTGTGAGGCCTTTGAAGGACGTCGTAAATATTCTCTTTCCTCCAGCATTTCAAACGTCAGTCAGTGATTTATCATTCAGATTGTATTCAGGTTCGAGTTGAGGTGTGCCACACCATCAGTTGGCTCTGTGAAGTGAAATGTATTACGTTGTGTGGAGTGTTGTGATTGCGATCGCAATTGCCTACAAACTGTGCGTGAAGTTCACTACTGGGATGTGCAAGTGCACAACACGGATGGACGGGAAGACTGTGTTAATAACTGGAGCAAATACAGGTATGACTAATAGATTGGGAACTATTCATCTGTCTCAATATTGGTACTAATTAACATGTAACGTAGAAAGATTTCTATTTACAAATCCTGGAAATATGACTTTTTTCTTCTTTAAATTCATGAATTTCTATTAATTAGTTATGAAGTAAAACAAACATTTCTTTCCCGCTTAAATGAAATGAAATGATAAGTGACGTCATAAAATGCTGTTTATGGATGAATTTACTACACGTGTGCTACCACGTATTCTTTGTTGGCAATCTTTTGGCAAAACCTATTTCAAAACGATTATATTCAGGAAATGATAGTGAATGGTTTTTATTGCGATAATCAGGAATGTGTGTAGGTACTACAAAGTATAATAGATTATATATTATAGATACTTTAAAACTAATTTCCTTTGAATGTGCTGTTATAAGTGAAATAATCATATCAAACTGAAAAAATGGTAAATTTGAATTTTATTGGTCGCCACAATATGACGTAATGTCTTGTTTTCCCGCCATAATGCTGTGTGAAGTTTCCAGCTATAACTTTTATTAATGAAATTATTTTCTAAAATTTTAAATTGAAATATTTTTTTATTCATAACGAAGACTCTAATGGAAAAGAGCAGACATCCAAAACTAGGAGCGTTCTCCGTTCTATGAGCTAACTTGTAGTAAAGGTGCCGCAGCCGGTACAAAAGATCGTTACAGCCAATGGGTTTTAGGCGTAAAGTGCATTGCATTGTATAAATTGTCACACTGACCCTAGCCCAAATATCGGGTAGACATTAATATTAAATAAATCCTAGCTCAGTTGATTCGGGAGTACTTACTACTTGCTGGTATGCGGCTCCAAACGGAACGAAAACCGTAACTGATCGAAGAAAGCGCTTTCTTCGAATGCCCAGTTTTCGTTCTGGTCACCGGCAAACGGACCTCACTTCAACACCTTTTTGTGACAACTGACTTTTAATATTTGTTTTTCCTAAAAACCTTAGAAACAACTTTATCAACTTCCAGCTCACAGGCTGACCCTGCACAGCCAGAGGCTACAGAACAAAACTCCCTTCCCACCACGGAGGCTAGACTGGCAACTGATTTGTTATTTCTTAAAAACATAGCAACTCAAAAACAACAATTCCATTAGATTCTGTTTTTATAATCAAAACACTGCCCTCTCAAATTCCATCCTTAAAAGCCTCCCAAATACTCATGACCCTGTATTCCATCGATGTCACAATTACCCCCCTATTTCCCATATTCTTCCAATCATTGATGAATATGGAAAATACCCTCGATGATAACGCTTGAAAACTTCTGAATCTCAATTCTTAAAGCCTATTGACAATCAACCAAGACCTTCAACAATCCCCAACAATACCGTTATGTAATTCCACCTCTAAATCAACAATGCCAATCTGTCATCTCCAACAATACAACATTCCTTTAACTTTAAAAAACCCACCATGTGCAGAAAAAATATTTTTTTTTTATATATATAGCTACCCCACCACTCGTCAACATTATGACCATACCATATGACATGACAACATTTTATAACAACACTATTTATGACAACACTATAACCTGACAACACTACAAAAACACTATTTATGACCACACTATAACATGACAACAATAACATGACCTACTCGACAACACTCTGTACCATCTGACATTACTCTGACATGACAACAATAACATGACCTACTCGATAACACTCTGTACCATCTGACATTACTCTGACATGACAACAATAACATGACCTACTCGATAACACTATGTACCATCTGACATTACTCTGACATGACAACAATAACATGACCTCTTTAAGACAACATCCCTATATAACCACATTGTTTTTAAAATTTATGATGACACACTATGTACCCCCCATGATTCCACATTGTTTTAAAATTTATGATGACAACCCTATGTACCCCCCATGATTTTTTTTATTTTTAGCACAATTTAAAATTCCTTGCCTAAAAATTAAAAAAAAAACATACCTTCAAAAAAAACATTACTTCAACAAAACAACAAAAAACATTACTTCAACCAAAAAAAACTCACATGTTGCCTATTGTCGAAATGATTACCAACGAATTTTTTTTCAAACCATACCCTTACGAAACTTTCAAAAGTTCCACCTCTAAACTTACTCCAGTCTCTTCCTTTAATCATCCATTTTTTCTCATAACAAACCCATTCTTTTTTATTATTGCCCCATTTATACTCTTGCCCTACAGCCAAATCATTATTTCCCTCGTCAATCACGGCATCCTCGTAATCCTCATCTATCCCAACATCTTTATCAATCACTTTGTCCTCTTGTTGCCCTGCAATAACCACATCTTTCTTATCAAACACCATATCACCTTGCTCCCCAACTATCTTCACATCTTCCTTATTCCAACCCACCTCCTTGCTCTTCAACTAACTTCACATCTTCCTTATCATCCACCTTGTCTACTAGCTTCTCAACTATCTCCACATCTATTTTTCCACCTTCTACCTCTCCTACGCTTCTTAAATCTTCTTCTCCGTCTCCTAGACCTCCTGCATCTCCTACCTCCAACTGCTTTCCCAAATATATCATCTTCATTTCCGCGGTCATTTCTCCCATCATCTTCTCCATATCTACCCGTTTAACCAAATCCCTCTTCAGTTCAGCCGAATCACTCTTTAATTCATCGTAACCTTTCATAATCTCATCCTGTCCTTTCTTCATCTCATCGTACCCTTTCATAATCTCTACATGCCCTTTCTTCATCTCTTTCATAATCTCTACATGCCCTTTCTTCATCTCTTTCATAATCTCTACATGTCCTTTCTCCATCTCTTTCATTAAACTCTTCAACATACTCTTAATATCACTATCCTCATTTGGACCCTCCATGATCAACTCCTCAAATTCACTTCCTCCAATATTCTCCAATTCCATCTCCATGCTTATACCCTAGACCCCTAGACTTTCTACTGCCTCACGCCCCTACACGACCCTACTCCAATCATACACTCACACAATCCTACACTTCGGACAATCTCGAATATAATCTCACTGATTCAACTAAAATTTTGTCATACTTTCCCTAAACAACTCTCTGTTATAATAACCTATGGACAAAGCTCGTAACCCTCTCGGTCGTGGTAAAAGATCGAGCCCCGCACGTTGGTCGCCAAATTGTCACACTGACCCTAGCCCAAATATCGGGAAGACATTAATATTAAATAAATCCTAGCTCAGTTGATTCGGGAGTACTTACTACTTGCTGGTATGCGGCTCCAAACGGAACGAAAACCGTAACTGATCGAAGAAAGCGCTTTCTTCGAATGCCCAGTTTTCGTTCTGGTCACCGGCAAACGGACCTCACTTCAACACCTTTTTGTGACAACTGACTTTTAATATTTGTTTTTCCTAAAAACCTTAGAAACAACTTTATCAACTTCCAGCTCACAGGCTGACCCTGCACAGCCAGAGGCTACAGAACAAAACTCCCTTCCCACCACGGAGGCTAGACTGGCAACTGATTTGTTATTTCTTAAAAACATAGCAACTCAAAAACAACAATTCCATTAGATTCTGTTTTTATAATCAAAACACTGCCCTCTCAAATTCCATCCTTAAAAGCCTCCCAAATACTCATGACCCTGTATTCCATCGATGTCACAATTACCCCCCTATTTCCCATATTCTTCCAATCATTGATGAATATGGAAAATACCCTCGATGATAACGCTTGAAAACTTCTGAATCTCAATTCTTAAAGCCTATTGACAATCAACCAAGACCTTCAACAATCCCCAACAATACCGTTATGTAATTCCACCTCTAAATCAACAATGCCAATCTGTCATCTCCAACAATACAACATTCCTTTAACTTTAAAAAACCCACCATGTGCAGAAAAAATATTTTTTTTTTATATATATAGCTACCCCACCACTCGTCAACATTATGACCATACCATATGACATGACAACATTTTATAACAACACTATTTATGACAACACTATAACCTGACAACACTACAAAAACACTATTTATGACCACACTATAACATGACAACAATAACATGACCTACTCGACAACACTCTGTACCATCTGACATTACTCTGACATGACAACAATAACATGACCTACTCGATAACACTCTGTACCATCTGACATTACTCTGACATGACAACAATAACATGACCTACTCGATAACACTATGTACCATCTGACATTACTCTGACATGACAACAATAACATGACCTCTTTAAGACAACATCCCTATATAACCACATTGTTTTTAAAATTTATGATGACACACTATGTACCCCCCATGATTCCACATTGTTTTAAAATTTATGATGACAACCCTATGTACCCCCCATGATTTTTTTTATTTTTAGCACAATTTAAAATTCCTTGCCTAAAAATTAAAAAAAAACATACCTTCAAAAAAAAACATTACTTCAACAAAACAACAAAAAACATTACTTCAACCAAAAAAAACTCACATGTTGCCTATTGTCGAAATGATTACCAACGAATTTTTTTTCAAACCATACCCTTACGAAACTTTCAAAAGTTCCACCTCTAAACTTACTCCAGTCTCTTCCTTTAATCATCCATTTTTTCTCATAACAAACCCATTCTTTTTTATTATTGCCCCATTTATACTCTTGCCCTACAGCCAAATCATTATTTCCCTCGTCAATCACGGCATCCTCGTAATCCTCATCTATCCCAACATCTTTATCAATCACTTTGTCCTCTTGTTGCCCTGCAATAACCACATCTTTCTTATCAAACACCATATCACCTTGCTCCCCAACTATCTTCACATCTTCCTTATTCCAACCCACCTCCTTGCTCTTCAACTAACTTCACATCTTCCTTATCATCCACCTTGTCTACTAGCTTCTCAACTATCTCCACATCTATTTTTCCACCTTCTACCTCTCCTACGCTTCTTAAATCTTCTTCTCCGTCTCCTAGACCTTCTGCATCTCCTACCTCCAACTGCTTTCCCAAATATATCATCTTCATTTCCGCGGTCATTTCTCCCATCATCTTCTCCATATCTACCCGTTTAACCAAATCCCTCTTCAGTTCAGCCGAATCACTCTTTAATTCATCGTAACCTTTCATAATCTCATCCTGTCCTTTCTTCATCTCATCGTACCCTTTCATAATCTCTACATGCCCTTTCTTCATCTCTTTCATAATCTCTACATGCCCTTTCTTCATCTCTTTCATAATCTCTACATGTCCTTTCTCCATCTCTTTCATTAAACTCTTCAACATACTCTTAATATCACTATCCTCATTTGGACCCTCCATGATCAACTCCTCAAATTCACTTCCTCCAATATTCTCCAATTCCATCTCCATGCTTATACCCTAGACCCCTAGACTTTCTACTGCCTCACGCCCCTACACGACCCTACTCCAATCATACACTCACACAATCCTACACTTCGGACAATCTCGAATATAATCTCACTGATTCAACTAAAATTTTGTCATACTTTCCCTAAACAACTCTCTGTTATAATAACCTATGGACAAAGCTCGTAACCCTCTCGGTCGTGGTAAAAGATCGAGCCCCGCACGTTGGTCGCCAAATTGTCACACTGACCCTAGCCCAAATATCGGGAAGACATTAATATTAAATAAATCCTAGCTCAGTTGATTCGGGAGTACTTACTACTTGCTGGTATGCGGCTCCAAACGGAACGAAAACCGTAACTGATCGAAGAAAGCGCTTTCTTCGAATGCCCAGTTTTCGTTCTGGTCACCGGCAAACGGACCTCACTTCAACACCTTTTTGTGACAACTGACTTTTAATATTTGTTTTTCCTAAAAACCTTAGAAACAACTTTATCAACTTCCAGCTCACAGGCTGACCCTGCACAGCCAGAGGCTACAGAACAAAACTCCCTTCCCACCACGGAGGCTAGACTGGCAACTGATTTGTTATTTCTTAAAAACATAGCAACTCAAAAACAACAATTCCATTAGATTCTGTTTTTATAATCAAAACACTGCCCTCTCAAATTCCATCCTTATAAGCCTCCCAAATACTCATGACCCTGTATTCCATCGATGTCACAATACAGTCGTGCGTGATAGCGCGCGATTAAGAGCGTTCGGCAGTAGGAGTTTTACGGTGTATTGGCCGTCCACTAATTACTCTTAAACTAAAAGTAGGATTATTTTTAATATTTAATTACTTGTAGAGGGGTGACATATTCACGTATAGTACTAAGTACATTTGTGGCCAACCTATTCAAAAATAATGTACCCCTTTGGGAACAGATTCTCCGTATTATGTCGCCGAACACTTTAGACGAAAGTAATTTATTTGCATAATTCAAGCATGAGTATATTATTTTTGAGCAGGCTTGTCACAAACGTTCACCAAGCATAGAAATGACATCCCTCTGCAAGTAATTACATTTTTACAATAATTCCTCTTTTTGTTTAAGAGCAATTAATTGACGACTACAAACACCAAAACTTCTTCCGAACGCTTAACTTTAATTGACGGTTACAAATTAATATTTTAAATATTATATATCCTTGTATACATCACTAATTTTGTCCACGTGGTAAGGAAAATCGAAGCACTTATATAGATGGTAGATTATTTTAAAAATGTAGTTAAATCCAATGTGTATAAATTAGCAAATAAAACCAACAACATATTTGATTTGTGAATGTGTAGTAAGAGTAAGACCCAGCGATGATTTATCTTGCGTTCTTCAGGAGACAACTTAGCAGTTGGTCAGGCATCTTTGTGAATCCAGGCTATTTCATTTATGTGGCTGTCGTAGCTGTTATAACCACTGAGATGTCCACCCCAAGTCCACCCCAAATATCTTCCTGTCGATGTACCTATTACCTAATTGAAACGAAAATGGTTTTCAAGGTATTGGCAAGGAGACGGCTTTGGACATGGCCAAACGAGGGGCCAGGGTTATTCTGGCCTGTCGAGATATGAAGAAGGCGAACAAAGCAAAGGGTAAGTTAATATTTATTTTAAAGTATGAGCCATGAGCCATTGTAACAATACATTTTCTCAAATTACATAACCGAACATCAATAAAATCTCTCGCATTGTGATGTTGCCAGACTCATACGGTCATACAATATCCATACAATAATGACTGTACATTATTATAATTATCTCAATCACAAAACTAGAGATAATTTTATCATGGGATGGTAAACGTCTTCTTATAAGGAATAATTGGAAACGATTAGAGCTTCATAGTATATAAATACACACGCTGTTGATTTATTATTGCGCGACTTGAGAATTGCCAGGTTCTGCCATGTCACAGCAACCAAAGTTGTCGCATAATGCACATCACTTATTATGACACAATTCATATGCATGTTATTACATATATTGAGTATGCGCTGTGCTCGGCTATTTCGTCAGTCTAGCGCGTTTGTAATTTCATGTTATGGTGACTAGTGTAAACATTCATAATTGTATTGAGGGCAATCATTGCGGCAACTTTGCTGACTGCTCGGTTCAGGAGGGCACTGATTCGATGATGTCGTCAGTGGAGCCTGGCCCCACTCTTACGTGATTGCAACGGGAGGAGGTCGAACCGGGTAGTTTGATTGGTAATTTTCGGTTTGTTGCGGTCGGCGTAGAGCAAAGAGGTGAATAATTTCATTAATTAGTTTATTTATTTATTTATTTATTTATTTATTTATTTATTTATTTATTTATTTATTTATTTATTTATTTATTTATTTATTTATTTATTTATTTATTTATTTATTTATTTATTTATTTATTTATTTATTTATTTATTTATTTATTTATTTATTTATTTATTTATTTATTTATTTATTTATTTATTTATTTATTTATTTATTTATTTATTTATTTATTTATTTATTTATTTATTTATTTATTTATTTATTTATTTATTTATTTATTTATTTATTTATTTATTTATTTATTTATTTATTTATTTATTTATTTATTTATTTATTTATTTATTTATTTATTTATTTATTTATTTATTTATTTATTTATTTATTTATTTATTTATTTATTTATTTATTTATTTATTTATTTATTTATTTATTTATTTATTTATTTATTTATTTATTTATTTATTTATTTATTTATTTATTTATTTATTTATTTATTTATTTATTTATTTATTTATTTATTTATTTATTTATTTATTTATTTATTTATTTATTTATTTATTTATTTATTTATTTATTTATTTATTTATTTATTTATTTATTTATTTATTTATTTATTTATTTATTTATTTATTTATTTATTTATTTATTTATTTATTTATTTATTTATTTATTTATTTATTTATTTATTTATTTATTTATTTATTTATTTATTTATTTATTTATTTATTTATTTATTTATTTATTTATTTATTTATTTATTTATTTATTTATTTATTTATTTATTTATTTATTTATTTATTTATTTATTTATTTATTTATTTATTTATTTATTTATTTATTTATTTATTTATTTATTTATTTATTTATTTATTTATTTATTTATTTATTTATTTATTTATTTATTTATTTATTTATTTATTTATTTATTTATTTATTTATTTATTTATTTATTTATTTATTTATTTATTTATTTATTTATTTATTTATTTATTTATTTATTTATTTATTTATTTATTTATTTATTTATTTATTTATTTATTTATTTATTTATTTATTTATTTATTTATTTATTTATTTATTTATTTATTTATTTATTTATTTATTTATTTATTTATTTATTTATTTATTTATTTATTTATTTATTTATTTATTTATTTATTTATTTATTTATTTATTTATTTATTTATTTATTTATTTATTTATTTATTTATTTATTTATTTATTTATTTATTTATTTATTTATTTATTTATTTATTTATTTATTTATTTATTTATTTATTTATTTATTTATTTACTTATTTATTTATTTACTTATTTATTTTTCCAGTATAAAAAATTAAAACGTGATTTCGCGTGATATTTTCACTTTCGTAGGACGTGACTTTGTAAAAATCTATATTGCAAGAGCTATAACTTGGTCAGTTAATCAGTCGTTGTTATTTTAGCTACATCACGATGACATATCATTCTTTCAAGCGTCATAATCATCAAACTGGGGAAAGCTGGCTTGATAAGTGTGTGTGAACTGTGAAGCAAGTGTGTATACACATACTCACACACAAACACGCACCAAGGTGTGTAAAGGAAGCGTAAAATCAGTAAAGAAAGTGAGCCGGAGAGCACCGGAGAGCCGTACCGGTACTTTTAATACCGGAGCTGAACTTGGTACTTTTTATTTGTATCCATCAAATTATAGCGATTTCCAACATCTACAACTGATTATTAATTATCTAAACGAATAAGTACCGGTACTGCTAATATACTAAACAATAGAACAGTTCCATTGTATTTCATTGTATTTCCGTTAAATCAGTAAATCAGTATTCAAAAAAAAAAATTTTTAACTGAGGCCACGGAAAACAAGTCTTAAAAATGTTGCTGAAAACTAAAAAAAATAGCACCTTATTTTCTCTTTATACCTTTTGAATGTATTGGGGGGATGGGGGGGGGGGGCAAATTGACCACTGAGCTCCGGCACTTTTCTGTGACCACTTTCATCACTGCGTAAAATATTGGTTAGGGCTGGTCCACACAGATTTTTAAGACATACGATTTAAGATTTAACGCGTAGTCGTAAAGTTGGATCATAAGAAACACGTACTGGCGTTCACACAAAGTTTTAGTTTTAAGACGTTGTTTTCATTGTTGTTTTTAAAACAACGTCTTAAAACCTTATGCATTATGTCTTAAAAATCTGTGTGGACCAGCCACCTGCCTTGGCTTACGTTTGTACATTACAATTTTCGATATATCACTAATCTATTATTTTAAGCTGATATTCTAATTATTACGCACGAAAATACAAATATATTTTTTCTTCCCACACATAAGAGTTTATTAAAGCTTGAACCTATTTACTTTATACATGAGGGAGACAATAAAATATGCATGTGGTCGATGACCGTAATACTTATAAGTTTTTTTTTTTCAATAGGTTACGGGGTAAATAAATAGTGGACAATTTGTAAATAAATTGTATTTCACAGACAGCAGGGTCATGGATTCACAAGGTCGTGTCTTTTTCTTGTCTTTACTTAACATGATCTACTTACTTACTTACCTACTTACTTACTTACTTACTTACTTACTTACTTACTTACTTACTTGCTTACTGACTTACTTACTTACTTACTTACTTACTTACTTACTAACTTACTTACTTACTTACTTACTTACTTACTTACTTACTTACTTACTTACTTACTTACTTACTTTTTTACTTACTTACTTACTTATTTACTTACTTACTTACTTACTTACTTACTTACTTACTTACTTACTTACTTACTTAATTACTAACTTACTATAATAGTTCAGCATTGAACTTTGCTGGAACGCTCTCCCGGGCTGGGCCCTCAGTGCGTAAAAGAATACCGAGGTAAAACGTGGTATTGTGAATTCAGACCCAGTATCCTGGTACATAACATATAACACCGATTATTTTTATTTCATCGTTTACTAGCACTGTACTGTACTATACTGTAAACAGTGTTGAGGAATGGGGTACCACAAATTGGCCGCAGTTTACGTCAGTACAGTTCAACATGTGCCTGTAGCTGCTGTGACGTATATTGCCAGGTGGTGACGTCATAGATTATGTCATAGTTAAGTGACAAATAGTCAACCTAGCTCTAATTGCTTCTCGTTCTCTGCTCCCGCTATTGTAGGCAGGCGTTGTTAGGGCACATTCTAAGCGAGCCTAGTCCACTCCATGCAGTGGACGTAACAAGCAGGTACCGGCAAATTCTGTTGAAATAAGCCACGACACGTTATCGATCGTTTGTTCTCAGAGTTTTACAGCTTAGACGTCAGCGCATTAAATAAATAAATAAATAAATAAATTCACATTTAGAGTCTACCCACTCAGTAACTAAACTGATTTGCAGTGGGGGACTTTAATTTAAAGTGACTAAACCAACCCTGTAGGCTTCGAACACCGTCGACGAGTGAGCGATAACCAATCAAAGATCGATATTTCAAATATGAAACATATGAATCAGTGATTGGACAGTGCGAACACCTGCGGACAAATGCCAGAATCAACAAGGCCGATTCAGAACAACTTTGAATTTATTGAGTGCTTCGTTGCTAGGACGGCTCCAAAGTCACCGTTTACTTATTCCTAAGCCAAGAAGTAATGGAATTGAATCCATATTAGAAGTTAAAAAACTTCTGCCTGAAGCGGGATATGAACCCGAGACCTTCTGCATTGGAAGCAGGGATGCTAACCACTGGACCAACGAGCCAATACAACGAGCTTGATACGTCGTCGGTACTATAGTTTAGTACAGTGTCTCTGTCTGCTAAACTGCATTGCATGACCCTGTGCTGTGTTGCGTTCAATTAGTGGCCGGCCTAACGTTTATAGCCTGTTTATTTATATTATATTATATCCTTGTATGCTGTGTGTATGTGTATACCATGCATCATTATCACCTCCGTAACCTTAACATTTCTACGATTTACAATCTGTACGACCTTTAACTAAATCCATTAAAAATATTTAACAGTCTTTTATTATTTTAATTTCTACTTAACGGTTTATAATTTAAGTATGTTATGTTGGTTGTGATGCTTCGTAACTACAGTGTATTGCAATGAATCTGTGGTCCTAGGATCCCGCCCACCTTCCCCTACTTCACTCCATACCTCGAATCGCCGGCTCGAGCCAGCCGCGAGGGGTACCTCGCCGAGCCGGCGATTCGAGGTATTGAGTGAGGTAGGGGAAGGTGGGCGGGATCCTAGGACCACAGATTCATTGCAATACACTGTACGTTTAGTTAGAAACAGATATGTTCTTCTAACAAATCTAACACTTTCAATTGAGTTCTAACTAATCAAGGCCACTTTATACATAATCGATTAAAGTGCGCTCATGGTCGGCTTTATGTTAAGCAATATATTATAAAAACAAATTAATTTGAAGAAAGATGTTTAGAGACAAATTCTAATACGTCGACTGTTGAAGTGACATTTCACGTTGCAGCTGATACTACCACAATGGTGGCCTACAGTCGAGTCATAGTACGCCCGACTGGCAACTGGCAAATGGAACACCTTGTTTACATAATTCAAATATCTATATCTACTTTATTACTGGATATTTAATTCACCAGGTTTTGAGTGAACCTTGTTATAGTTTTATTTTCGTATTGTTGTTATAAATACGTGCTAGAACACAATATAATGAGTGTAAACTGTAAACCGACCTTTACAGACACACTTTTAACAATGTCTGTTTCAGCCGAGATCGTCTCCCTCTCCGGGAACCCCAACGTGGTGACGCGTAGTTTGGACCTGGCGTCTCTCTCGTCGGTGAGACAGTTCGCCCGTGACGTCATCGCCTCTGAGACGCGTCTCGACGTGCTCGTCAACAACGCGGGGGCTGTGGGACTCAACGACGAGGAGACAAAGGACGGACTTCAGGTCGTTCTACAGATCAACCACTACGGACCTTTCCTTCTCACGAATCTGCTCATAGGTGAGTCGTGTGTCTGCGAGCGCCAGTAAAAATACATAAACTGGTAGAAATTGGAGGTGTAAAAAAGTTCGATCAACGTATTTCAGAATTTATAACTTAACGCAAAAACAAAATACATTTACTTCTATGTTTCTAAGTTCTTGCAGAACATAATTATGTACTTATTGGCTTCCACCTGATACATGGATGAGGGCCGGTATTTCAATGTCCAGTTAAAATCTACTTTTCAGTTAAATTGTTTTCACCATATAACAACTGCCAATAGAAATACACCAAACTTGGCTTACCTGACAGTTACATTTATTTAACACTTTAAAGGGGTTCTCACCCGCTACACCAAAAAAATATGTTTAACTAAGGCTGATGAGCTATGAAATTAGCGACTAAATGAAAAGAAATCGGGTTCACCATAACCCGGGCAAAAAATATCAAAGTTAGTGATTTTCGAGCTAGGTCCCATCGGCGAAAATCTCCCATAAGAAATAGCATTGGGACGACCTGTATGCCTTGGGACCTTGGAGGATTCTGCTCCAAAAAAAAATGATGTAATACTTTTCGCTGCGTCTTTCTTTTCTGCGTATTTCGTATATTTTGGTTTTGTAATCGGAGCTTCCGTTCAGGTACAAAATAAAGATGTGTAATCGGGTGCTCCATTTCGTTTTGAGCGTTGCTGTGCGTTGCTGTGCACGTCGAGTCGGCGGGTGTCGACTGTCGAGTTGGTGTCAAGTAAGCCAAGCGAGAGAGAGAGAGAGAGAGAGAGAGAGAGAGAGAGAGAGAGAGAGAGAGAGAGAGAGAGAGAGAGAGAGAGAGAGAGAGAGAGAGAGAGAGAGAGAGAGAGAGAGAGAGAGAGAGAGAGAGAGAGAGAGAGTAGTATTGGGAGGGGAAATAGTCAACGCATGCACAATGAACGCGGTCTGCATGCGGTGTCGAATGGAGTACACCAAGGCCGTCTAGATATATCGCTTCGAGTACACTCGCACCAAAAGCCGGCTGACACCAACAGTCGCCGCGGCAGTTAACCAGAAATTTAATTAATTAATAACAATTCACAGGTTTCAACTCACGATGTTTAATGGTTCATTATCGATTGGTGTGGTGCAGTAGATCATATGGTAAAAAATAAATCTAGCGGGTGAGAACCCCTTTAACTGGACATTGAAGTTAGAGGCATGAAACATGTGAGAGTAGCTGAATGCATCTTTCTTTATAGACCATGTTCAAAAAATAGAACTTAAATTTACTAATTGAAATGAAAGTAATGTGTTAAGCCGGATTTTCAAATTATTGCGAATTTCATTAACAAAATAGCAATTGTAGAGTTTTTCTACTTTGAAAGTTTACAAACAATATTATATGTTGACTTATTATGGTTTTCTGTCTTATTAATCTTCTTATTGATGGTCGTAGTGTCAAAGGTTTCAATGTAAATGTAAGGTACGTATTTTCTGTGACAGATTTGATGAAGAAATCAGCTCCCAGTCGAATCATTTTCGTAGCTTCCATAAACCACTTCATCGCCACTATCGACGAAGAAACTTTAGACATAAAACAATGGATTCTTGGACATCAAGACTACCACTGCAGCAAGCTATTCAACATTTTAACATCTAATGCAATGGCTGAGAAGCTGCAAGGAACTGGTAAGTCACACTGATTCAAATTCAAACCCTTAAGTCATTAATGTGTAGTTTAAACTTTTAATTGTAAACAAAATGTGTAATTTTTTAACTTTTACATTTGCTTTTATGAATAAAATGTAAATTGATACTGATATGAAATTACTAATGCAGACCAAATACCGTAGGTGAAGACTTAATATTATGTTTACTCCTGTGATAAAATAAAAATAAAAAATCAGAATAATATGCTTATTGAAAAATAAAAATTCGAAATTGTAACAGAACTGAAATTTGAAATCACTAATATTGGAAATATGTCAGGGCGAAGAATTTTCCCCTTATGTCTGAAGTGTATAAATATAATACACACTCGTTTTAACTTTGAACCTCACAATCAATAATGTAATTTGTTTATGTTTACCTATTCGGCATCATAATGTTCCGTTTGTGTAACCGATTTTAGTGAATATAATATATTATTTCGTTGGTAAAACGTATCATTGAAAGCAAAATACCGGAACCTAAGACAAAATGTTGACTCGTGTGTGCGGTGTATAACTAAAACGTGAGAGATCAATTTAGATAGAAATACAATAATTGAAAAGGTTGTATACATATTTTTAAATTTATTCATATCGCTTGCCTTGTTATTGTTAAATTGTACAGTGTATAGTTGTATTTATTATTTTTCTTCGTCAATTAATTTTGATTGTGTGTAAATAAGATAGAAATTAATGTAATCAAATGTCGGATGTATGTTTATCAGGAGTGACTGTGAACAGTCTCCACCCTGGCGTGATCTACACAGAAATATGGAGGAGTCTGCCAGCATTCCTGCTTCTGCCAATAGATTTCATCTTGCGATTTATCTGGAAGGTAATGGTTCCGATATTTTAAACTATGCCTTTGGAAGTGAAGAAAATTAATTCAATCTTTTTCACACTTACTCCTGATACAAGTGGTGGGGGTAAAAACTAGTAGGAAATTTAGTTATTTTTATTGTGGTCTTTCCTTCCAACTGATTTCTACTTCATACACATTGAGGGGCGAAGTTTTCCAACCCCAAATTAATGATTTCTGCATTCTTGTATAAAGCTAATGAAAGCTTCAAGAATGTTGCCCCTGAATGTATTGATATTATGACTGAATATTAATGGAAATATCTCAATATTAAAATCACGTGAAATTACCGTTGGTTTAACTTCAAGCCATACCTTTAGAACGCGACGCTATATCGAATAAGTAGGCCTACGCTCTATGAGTTCACACCACGAGTATGATCAATTATTTCTAATATTATGGTGTTCAGTATAAGGTTGTTATTGTGTTTCCTAATTTAAGATTATATTATGAAAATAACAACCCTACTAGTTGTAATATAAGAATAACTTCTCATACTCTGTAACAACAAAACTACAATGTATATAACACTTTTTCGATGTGTTGTAGCGTTTTAGAGATATGGCTAAAACAACTGTATTTCACATGGTTCAAATCTTGGGGCTGTCTCTCTGATTGATACACGGCTAGTATAGGTTGCGAATAGAAGTACACATACACAGGTAATGCCATCTGATAATCCTTAGGCACTAGATTGGGGTGTTGATATTCACAACTGTAGATTATGTTTCGTTAACAGGGACAAGAGGTAAACGGGTAAAGGCCTGAAACATCATCACTTGAGTTGTATTGCTCATTACAGTATTAGTTAAACGAAAATTGAACTGGGTAGTATTGGCCTTATATGTAAACTCTAAACAGTGACTTTGGAGCCGTCATATAAAGAAAAGTAGCACATAGTATTAACTCTCAAAATTCACCCAACTTTGTTATGCCCGGTATTATGTACTTCGGATAAATATTTAGAAGGCTACTTACTTGTTTTCACCATGGCAACAACCAATGGGAATCCTCGTTCCCATGGTGAAAACTTGTTAGTAGCTTTCTTAGTAATTATCAGAAGACCATAATACCGGGCCTTTATTCTCCGATTCATTAATTTCGGATTTGCAACCATGATTCCAACAAATATTACATTCCCAATGCATTGTGTCCTACTAGGCGCCATGTTTGTTTGGAGCGATTCTCGTATTAACGGCTTATCTCGGTACTAACTCAAGGTATATGTCCCCCACTGACACTTGTTTCATAACCTTTACCCATCAGAGCCTCTTTGATTGTTATCAGACGGTGTTTGAAGGTGCCCAGACGACCATCCACGTGGCGGTGTCCAAAGAACTTGAAGGCGTCACTGGGAAGTATTTCGTCGACTGCAAGGCAAGTAAGACCATAGATATAAATAAAAAAAAAATAAAGCCGTCCGTGGTTTTCACGCAAAACAACGCAAGGCTGGGCAGCACAAAACTAGCCCCGAGAGCCGGCTTTGGGCTGCAACTCTTTCACTTTAACTACGGATTCAGGCTTTTCTACATTGTTACTTGTTAGTATGACTAAAATGGCCGTTAATTTCCAATATCGGAAATGAGAATTGCAGGTATACTCTAGAACTATGTCGATGGTCCATTGTAATTATAAGCCCAGGCTTGATAGTCAAAGGCTCAAAGCTATTATAGTTTATAGTTTTCTGTTTCGGACACCACTAGTTCTGCCCGCGGTAGTGTTACAGGAGTGTGTTAAAAAAATATGAAGGGTCAGTCAATTTTAATATACTTTCAGTTAAACAAATAATTGTTTAATAAATATCTTCTGATCGTTGAACTGTGGCTGTGTCCAGGAAAGAAACCCCTCATCTAAGGCGCGAGACAAACAACTTGCGCAGCGACTGTGGGAGAAAAGCGTCAGATGTGTGAATCTCGAGACAGCTAACTAGAAGACCCAAGATGCAGCACTGCTTCCGGCAGAGTACCTATATCTATTAGATGTAAAAATGAAAAACGATAATCGTTTAAGATGAAAAAATCATCACGATGAATCGCGATTTAATTGTGATGGATTCAAATCGTCACGATTGGCCTTCTTATTAAAAATCGTGATAAATCGCATTTTTTTAGTTGTTGAATAACTTTTAGCGCCATATTTAAAATTATGGTGATGACAGAAAAATGAATGAAGGGGGATGAAATTAAATCGTACGGTTATCGCGATTAAAACTACCTGTTGAATCGATACAAATCTATTTACTTTTTAGCGGAGATCAAGTAGACCTTGACATAGAGATCCTATATCTAGCCGCGCGGGAGCGCGCCGGGCCAAG
This sequence comes from Isoperla grammatica, assembly GCA_945910005.1. Classification (NCBI taxonomy): domain Eukaryota; kingdom Metazoa; phylum Arthropoda; class Insecta; order Plecoptera; family Perlodidae; genus Isoperla; species Isoperla grammatica. The sequence continues at coordinate 10,893,611 of OX246740.1, read as the reverse complement.
CCATATACGAGCTTCCACTACGCAACTCTTACTGCAAGCATAGAAGGCAAACCCATAATAGATGGAAACCTTTAAATTTCCCGAGACTACCCATTTCAAATTTCATCCCGATCGGATGTGTGCGTATGGAAGGTAGGTATTAAGCCGTAAAGATCATTGAAAAATTCTTCATTCAACTACTACTACCATTGAGTTTGAACAAACTCAATGCTACTATTACTACTACTACTGGCTAATTCCTTGTCGGTCTGTGGGCTCCAAACGAATAACGATATATACACAAAATTTTGCATCAATTTTGGTCACCACCCGGGGCATCCTCTATCACACAAAAAATTGTAATTGGACAGAATGCCAACCTGAAAAAAATACATACTCTCAAAAAATTAGTTATTAGTATAATTTAGTGTTTTGTGTAAAAACTACTTGTTATTGTTGAGCATTGTTGTCATTAATCTATCATGACCCTTAAATAGAAGTAATCACAGCCCTCTAGATCAATTCTGAAAATCGTCGATTACTTGTTTGGTAAACTTACAATGTGGTTCAGCGATAAAACACGATACTCTAATTCAGAACATCACCAGTTCGATTCCGGAAACCAGCAATCCTGACCAAACTTTATTTTCCAAGTTTTCCTCAGTCATAAGAATGCCAACACAAATGCGCGATGCCAACTACATAATAGGCCTATTCAAAATAAACTCTTCAAATGTTACCTGAACGTTGTCACAAGAAATTATTTTCTACAATAAAGACTATTGAGAATATTTAACAATAATCTGTCTAATAATAAAATTGTAATGAATTGCTTCAATATGTCACAGAATATGTTGTACCAGTAGCAACTATAGCGCGTGTTACTGCAAAGCTACATCCCTATTAGTGCTCACTTCCACAAGTTAACATTGATAGTGAATTATTAAATATGGGATTTTGATGTAATTGAAGTTGGCAAATAAGGCCCCAAGACCAAAACCCAAGATTCGAGGGCGCGTATTGGTCATATTATTGGCGGGACGTATTAACGACTCTTTAGTGGACATTGCGTTCAGCGACCTCTTCAGCGCGCAACCGGTACTACGAGCCCACCGAGGTCGGTCATCACTTCACAGAGACGCCTCCAGAGACCGCCACGTACACTCGAGTGTGAAGCCGGCTGCCCGACCTTGCGTTGGTTTGCGTGAAAGCCACGGACGGCTCAGATCGACCAATCAGGAGAGACTTGCGTGATTGACAGTGCAGCGCCGCAAAAGTTGACCTGACATGCACGCCTGGGCTCCTGCAAACTACGGTTCACTCACATCACATGGAAGAGGCAAACCTCACTCCTTGTTTCGTTGCATCTCTATTATTATTATTAACATTATTATTATAAACATTAAAATAATAATATAATAATAATTATTATTATTATTTTTATTATTATTATTATTATTAAGCTGCTTCGTACAGCTTTGTGGATGACCGAATCATACTTCTTAAAATATATGTATAAATAAATGTAATTATCAATACAAAAAAATATATATAATATTATTATTATTATTATTATTATTACTATTATTATTATTATTATTATTATTATTATTATTATTATTATTTTATTATTATTATTATTATTATTATTATTATTATTATTATTATTATTATTATTATTATTATTATTATTTTTATTATTTTTATTATTATTATTATTATTATTATTATTATTATTATTATTATTATTATTATTATTATTATTATTATTATTATTATTACTATTATTACTGCGATCATGCTATTCGAGACGACGAGGACTGATATATGAAGGTGATCAAAGGACAGTTACAGAGAACCAAGTCTTATGCGGGATTCGAACCCAGTCGCGTCCCTAGAACCTATGCCCTAACCGCATGAACCACTACTCAGGATATCATATAGGCAGTTACTATGTATGTAGTATTAGTTATTAGTAATACTTAGCGGTAGCGGTAGTGGCTGCAGGTAGTACTAGTAGTACTAGTGCAGGTAGTACTAGTTACTAGTAGTACAATGAGTCACCATTATATTAGCATGGATTGTCTTTCTTGGCAGGTTTCCTACCAAAAAGTCATAATCCGTTTAAACTTTCGTTAATTTTAATTAAGTTTCCTTAATTCGTCCACAGCATCTTTTAATCCATTAACTATTTCATATAATTTTTAAATCCGTCACCTTTGAAGTTTGACCAAAAACCTCTAACATCTTCCATTAGCTCAGCCTTTTATGTAGTGAACGTATAGATAACATTACCACAACAGGCGCACCATGGAATCTGACCCCAGAAATACAACCTCTTTCCTGGTATTGAATCTATAAGTAGACATATTATGTGTTCCCGTTATATCTCGTTGTTTATTTTAATAACGGGCATGGACTTATGGCACACATCAACTCACATCCGACTTCCACTTTCTCCCCACTTGTTGCAATAAGGCTCGTACGGTTGGCATTCTACACTTTCCACTTTTAGGTAACCGTCTTAGTGTCCTGTCCTCTCGCTGACTGAAGACAGCCGACCACAGCAGTCTGAAGTTTCTATGCACGGTAAGTAACTCACTCGTGTTTACCTTTTATAGATGTGTTTAAATTAATAATACATTTTTGGAGGAATACCTGTTATAAGGTGCACACCAGCTTTATCATGTGCCCCTCTTCAGGTGACTAAATAGGCATTTTTAGGGTGTTTTTTGAATAGTTGGGAAGGAACGTCCGAGAGCTGTTAGTAACACTCAAACCCCGCATTCGCCTTTACGACTGAGGAATACATATAGGAGAAACAAATTTAGTCAGGATAGCCGAGGGCCGGAATCGAACCGGCACCTCCCGAATTAAAATCTCTCGTCACCGCTAATTGCTATCTCTATCGGTTATATATTTGTACAACAGCCAGTTGATTGATTGATTATTGTTGCAATAATATTATTCGAGACGATGAGGTATATTTCTTTCCGATTTCGTGGAGCGCCGGCTTTTTCTTTCTACCCTTCCCGAAAGTGTTGCTCTGATTGCCCCGTCGAGAATAAAGGATGCTGTTGATGAAGCAGGTGTTTCTTCTACCTTCAATGAAAATATTAGTTCATACCTTTGGATCTGTTTTGTGTTGTGTTTTGAAGAGTATGAGTTGTATGGTCAATGTTTTTTTTTTTTTGCTTTCGGTTTGTAGGAGAGACTGGCTATGGCGCTATGTCTGTCCGTAAACAAAAACCCCTTTTAACGAGTTTACTTAGGCGTTTAATTAGTCGACAGTTACGGGAAGGAACCGCTTTACAAAATTGGCAGTAATTATACATTATTATAAGGTTTTAATATCAAGCTATATAGAAAAGTAGGTCTATCTCAAGATTGGATAAACCATGTTTTACTTATCTTTGTCTAGTATTATAGTAAAATTAGTTGCTATTGTTTGATTGATGCGTATCTGCTCTGTTGGACCAAGGGGTGGAAGGGGCGCTCTGTCTGTCGAAAAGAGACCCCCCCTTCCCGTTCCGTTCCCTTCCACGTTCCCCCTTAGTCCTCATTTTAATCTAGGTACGCGCACAAGGAATGGTGCCCAAACGGAATATCTCTCAAAACGAACAACTCCCTCATGGAATATCTTCTACACGGAACAAACACCGCATGTTGTAGTTATGAGTATTGTCGAACAGTGCTGCGTTGCTACATTTGTCATAACCTTACCTAAACTTAACTGGAAAACGGCTATCGAAAACTGAATTAATTTACAAATTTGGCCACGTATGCACTGTTTGACAATCTATGGAACTACGAAATATGAAGCTAAATTGTTCAGGTTGGGTTATATTCCGTTTATTCCATTTGGAACAATTCCGTAGCCCGCCATATGGCATTTGGGAGTTCTTCCGTGTGGAAGTTGTTCGAGTTTGGAAATATTCATTTCGGGAGAAATTTGGCTTCCGGATTATTCATCTATACGTTATCCTTTGTTTAAAAACATGCATTACGTTAGTAATAATTGTGCAAAAAAATAATAATGCAATATTAAACATCTTTTGTTTTTGCTAGTTTTATATTTATAATTTTGAGAGGAAACCTAACGGACAAAAACCAACAAAGGAGTTGCATTCAGTTATCAAATTAACCACCCGAACGGTTTTTAATCATACAACTGCATCAAGACAATGCACAATTCTAATTGCATTAAATGTACCACAACTAATGTCTACTACATGGTGGTAAAAACACTGCACATAAAGGCAACGGTAAGAATCACAATCAAATATATTAAACCGATTTGAGATGCAAGCCCACTTCCTTCTGTCGTTGCTTCCACACTCGGACTTTTAACAAGATAAGATACATTTTAGTAATGAATGAAATTGTTGAAAACTGACAACTAGTTTTTCAAATAGATTATTCATAAGATATGCAAAGCAAATATACTGCAAATATACATGCAATGCAGATATGCATATGCAAAATATCAAACATGCATGGTTAGTTTCATCTCATTTTAATACATAAAAACGTGGTATAGAAGTATCCACATTGGTATTGAAATGATATAAACATCAACATGTGCACTGTCAATAAGTTTCACACGTGCGCACACATCGCACTTATCTACTAGTTAAGAATAATACATATTTCCCGTGGCAAACCAGATTGTGAAACCAGCCCACTGACCCCAACCTCGCCAGGGCGCGATCAGACGGGTCATTGCCTGTTAGTGTATCAATGGTACTTGTTCGTTTAGCTAAATAAGGAATTAAAAATAGTTCTTTGAGTGAATCAATCCCAAAACTCAAACTGAGACTGAGGAGAACCTTCAGAAAACCTTTTAGTCAGGATTGCTGAGGTGGCACAAAACAGGAGACCTAGACATAGAGCATCACTGACCCATCTCTATATCGGTGCATTCCCTTTTAAAGTTTTTTTCAGTAATATTCACATCATAAAGCTAAATGGCGGCGGAACAGCCGGGGTACAGTGGTGCCACAGCCCCCCCCCCCCCCCCCACGAACACCACCACCAATCTCCGAGAAACTGGATTATTGTACTTAAATATAATTGATCGGAAGACGAAAGTTATTTTCCGGGCACATACACAATAAAACCTCAACATAGTCTTCCACTTGCCCGCCATTTGTGATAGAGCCCTCCATATCCTAATAACATTGGCTCTTTGGGGGTAGAATGTACGTTCCTCGGTTTTTAAAAATCGGAATTTGTCACAATTTTCCAAAAAAAATAATATTTATTATTCACTGAATTTCTTAAATTAAAAGTATGATCATGTGACATTTAAAAATGTTATCAGGTGATGACATGAATACAAATTAATTTAATTAAAATATTACAGCGTGATTGTCCTGCATTGTTGACTACTCACATTTACACACACACAGATATTGGAGACACCCATGAGAAAATATGGGTGATGCGGGTGCAGTTTAATCTTACGGGTGTGGGTGCGGATTCGAATAATGTTTGTATACTATATATACATGAAACTGTAATACTAGACATGATCTGTGTTTTAAAGTTCCCCTGGCGTCACAGAAGAAATCCCAGTAGAATTACATAACGAAGTCGAGTTTTCTTATTCTAACACGACAAAGCATTTACTCCACACATAACATATAATTAACTATTATTATACATACGGAGACGTCACATCAAATGTTTTACGAGGAGTGTATAGGGAAATTGAATCCAAAATCGAACTCAAATCCCAGTTAACACGGAAGGATACCTCTACATCAAAAACTGCACAACATTTTCATTTTTAAATTATATCTCAAGAATAGACTTTGAAATCGAATATGTGAATCAACAGCGCACTGTGGTTTGGTAAGTCCAATGATAGCATACAGAATGCTCTAAATTGTGTCATATTATAATCATTTTGGTTTTTATATCTAATTAATATTATTTCTAATTATCGATTTAATAATCAAAATAACTACGCTTATGGTTATAATTATCCATTCAGTCGGTAGGGCTTACCAAAACACAATGCGCTGTTGACTCAGATTTTCTTGAGATATAAATAAAAAATGAAAATGTACTGCGGTTTTTGACGATTAGAGACGATTAGAGAGTATAGCTATGTGTGACGATACCTTTTGATTGGCTGATTTACTCAAGTAGCCGTCCTAGCAACGAAGCACTCAATAAATTCAAAGTTGTTCTGAATCGGCCTTGTTGATTCTGGCATTTGTCCGCAGGTGTTCGCACTGAACAATTACTGATTCATGTTTCGTATTTGAAATATCGATCTTTGATTGGTTATCGCTCACTCGTCGATGGTGTTTGAAGCCTACAGGGTTGGTTTAGTCACTTTAAATTAAAGTCCCCCACTGCAAATTAGTTTAGTTACTGAGTGGGTGGACTCTAAATGTGAGTTTATTTATTTTTATTTAAGTATCGTCAAAGGTATTCTTACAGTTTCGACTGTTTTACAAAGATCTCAGAGCTTAAACACGAAGAGATAGTTCGCGTTTGTACGTGCAAACCGATGCTGCATGCATGTGTGTGTAAGTCCTACCATGCCCACTAGCCCTCTCTTATACCCCTTCTGCACTACAGTCGTAATGATCATGTAAGGCAATTAAGCGGTCATCATCTTCATAGACGTAAGCTACACAATATAGATGTTTCCATCATGCGACATCAACTTTTCCGTTACACATGATTTCTCACAACAGCTGATTAGCTTAGTCCAGTGTAGGGCACAACACCCTCTTAAGCCTGATGAGTGATGATTGGTGAATGATAATGAGGAAAGGAGGAGGGGAAGCCTGGTACCGGTACGTTGCCTACTCATTTCGAAAAGTACCATCCGAAAGGACGGTGTAATCCTCCACTAACCTGGACTGCCAAGCAGTTGACGAGGAGAACGAAACTGTTACACAAGCTTTCGAACCCATTAATCTGCTCTTACCAACGGTAACTAGTGTTTCAGAGGAGACCCATCTGATTGAAGCGTCAACACTATGTCCATAGCGACCGGTCTATAAATATAGCCAGTTTATGTATTTGTTTTCAAGACAATAAGCTGCATAAGATGCACAACATAATCTTCAATTAATCACGAATTAAAATATAGCACAAACACATGTGGCTGTAAAGTTAGTTATTTAATTTGGGTTGGTATCCCAAACCAAAGATAATTCCATCTTTAACCAGTTGGCATGACCTACACCAGTGCATGTAGTGATACGGCTTCCAACGTAACTATAGTCTCGGACCAACCTCAGATCGTTATCAACAGCCCCTTTCATTCAGACCTACACCAGTGCATGTAGTGATACGGCTTCCAACGTAACTATAGTCTCGTACCAACCTCAGATCCTTATCAACAGCCCCTTTCATTCAGACCTACACCAGTGCATGTAGTGATACGGCTTCCAACGTAACTATAGTCTCGTACCAACCTCAGATCCTTATCAACAGCCCCTTTCATTCAAACCTACACCAGTGCATGTAGTGATACGACTTCCAACGTAACTATAGTCTCGTACCAACCTCAGATCCTTATCAACAGCCCCTTTCATTCAGACCTTCACCGGTGCATGTAGTGATACGGCTTCCAACGTAACTATAGTCTCGTACCAACCTCAGATCCTTATCAACAGCCCCTTTAATTCAGACCTACACCGGTGCATGTAGTGATACGGCTTCCAACGTAACTATAGTCTCGTACCAACCTCAGATCCTTATCAACAGCCCCTTTCATTCAGACCTACACCGGTGCATGTAGTGATACGGCTTCCAACGTAACTATAGTCTCGTACCAACCTCAGATCCTTATCAACAGCCCCTTTCATTCAGACCTACACCAGTGCATGTAGTGATACGGCTTCCAACGTAACTATAGTCTCGTACCAACCTCAGATCCTTATCAACAGCCCCTTTCATTCAGACCTACACCAGTGCATGTAGTGATACGGCTTCCAACGTAACTGTAGTCTCGGACCAACCTCATATCCTTATCAACAGCCCCTTTCATTCAAACCTACACCAGTGCATGTAGTGATACGGCTTCCAACGTAACTATAGTCTCGTACCAACCTCAGATCCTTATCAACAGCCCCTTTCATTCAGACCTACACCAGTGCATGTAGTGATACGGCTTCCAACGTAACTATAGTCTCGTACCAACCTCAGATCCTTATCAACAGCCCCTTTCATTCAGACCTACACCGGTGCATGTAGTGATACGGCTTCCAACGTAACTATAGTCTCGTACCAACCTCAGCTCCTTATCAACAGCCCCTTTCATTCAGACCTACACCGGTGCATGTAGTGATACGGCTTCCAACGTAACTATAGTCTCGTACCAACCTCAGATCCTTATCAACAGCCCCTTTCATTCAGACCTACACCGGTGCATGTAGTGATACGGCTTCCAACGTAACTATAGTCTCGTACCAACTTCAGATCCTTATCAACAGCCCCTTTCATTCAGACCTACACCGGTGCATGTAGTGATACGGCTTCCAACGTAACTACAGTCTCGTACCAACCTCAGATCCTTATCAACAGCCCCTTTCATTCAAACCTACACCAGTGCATGTAGTGATACGGCTTCCAACGTAACTATAGTCTCGTACCAACCTCAGATCCTTATCAACAGCCCCTTTCATTCAGACCTACACCGGTGCATGTAGTGATACGGCTTCCAACGTAACTATAGTCTCGTACCAACTTCAGATCCTTATCAACAGCCCCTTTCATTCAGACCTACACCGGTGCATGTAGTGATACGGCTTCCAACGTAACTATAGTCTCGTACCAACTTCAGATCCTTATCAACAGCCCCTTTCATTCAGACCTACACCGGTGCATGTAGTGATACGGCTTCCAACGTAACTATAGTCTCGTACCAACCTCAGATCCTTATCAACAGCCCCTTTCATTCAGACCTACACCGGTGCATGTAGTGATACGGCTTCCAACGTAACTATAGTCTCGTACCAACCTCAGATCCTTATCAACAGCCCCTTTCATTCAACCTACACCAGTGCATGTAGTGATACGGCTTCCAACGTAACTATAGTCTCGTACCAACCTCAGATCCTTATCAACAGCCCCTTTCATTCAGACCTACACCGGTGCATGTAGTGATACGGCTTCCAACGTAACTATAGTCTCGTACCAACCTCAGATCCTTATCAACAGCCCCTTTCATTCAAACCTACACCAGTGCATGTAGTGATACGGCTTCCAACGTAACTATAGTCTCGTACAAACCTCAGATCCTTATCAACAGCCCCTTTCATTCAAACCTACACCAGTGCATGTAGTGATACGGCTTCCAACGTAACTATAGTCTCGTACCAACCTCAGATCCTTATCAACAGCCCCTTGCATTCAGACCTACACCGGTGCATGTAGTGATACGGCTTCCAACGTAACTATAGTCTCGTACCAACCTCAGATCCTTATCAACAGCCCCTTTCATTCAAACCTACACCAGTGCATGTAGTGATACGGCTTCCAACGTAACTATAGTCTCGTACCAACCTCAGATCCTTATCAACAGCCCCTTTCATTCAGACCTACACCGGTGCATGTAGTGATACGGCTTCCAACGTAACTATAGTCTCGTACCAACCTCAGATCCTTATCAACAGCCCCTTTCATTCAGACCTACACCGGTGCATGTAGTGATACGGCTTCCAACGTAACTATAGTCTCGTACCAACCTCAGATCCTTATCAACAGCCCCTTTCATTCAGACCTACACCGGTGCATGTAGTGATACGGCTTCCAACGTAACTATAGTCTCGTACCAACCTCAGATCCTTATCAACAGCCCCTTTCATTCAGACCTACACCGGTGCATGTAGTGATACGGCTTCCAACGTAACTATAGTCTCGTACCAACTTCAGATCCCTATGAACAGCCCCTTTTATTCAGACCTACACCGGTGCATGTAGTGATACGGCTTCCAACGTAACTATAGTCTCGTACCAACCTCAGATCCTTATCAACAGCCCCTTTCATTCAGACCTACAACGGTGCATGTAGTGATACGGCTTCCAACGTAACTATAGTCTCGTACCAACCTCAGATCCTTATCAACAGCCCCTTTCATTCAGACCTACACCGGTGCATGTAGTGATTTGGCTTCCAACGTAACTATATAGTCTCGGACCAACCTCAGATCCTTATCAACAGCCCCTTTCATTCAGACCTACACCGGTGCATGTAGTGATACGGCTACAACGTAACTATAGTCTCGTACCAACCTCAGATCCTTATCAACAGCCCCTTTCATTCAGACCTACACCGGTGCATGTAGTGATACGGCTTGCAACGTAACTATAGTCTCGTACCAACTTCAGATCCTTATCAACAGCCCCTTTCATTCAGACCTACACCGGTGCATGTAGTGATACGGCTTCCAACGTAACTATAGTCTCGTACCAACCTCAGATCCTTATCAACAGCCCCTTTCATTCAGACCTACACCGGTGCATGTAGTGATACGGCTTCCAACGTAACTATAGTCTCGGACCAACCTCAGATCCTTATCAACAGCCGCTTTCATTCAGACCTACACCGGTGCATGTAGTGATACGGCTTCCAACGTAACTATAGTCTCGGACCAACCTCAGATCCTTATCAACAGCCCCTTTCATTCAGACCTACACCGGTGCATGTAGTGATACGGCTTCCAACGTAACTATAGGCTCGGACCAACCTCAGATCCTTATCAACAGCCCCTTTCATTCAGACCTACACCGGTGCATGTAGTGATACGGCTTCCAACGTAACTATAGTCTCGTACCAACCTCAGATCCTTATCAACAGCCCCTTTCATTCAGACCTACACCGGTGTAGTGATACGGCTTCCAACATAGCTATAGTCTCGGACCAACCTCATATCCTTATCAACAGCCCCTTTCATTCAGACCTACACCGGTGCATGTAGTGATACGGCTTGCAACGTAACTATAGTCTCGTACCAACCTCATATCCTTATCAACAGCCCCTTTCATTCAGACCTACACCGGTGCATGTAGTGATACGGCTTCCAACGTAACTATAGTCTCGTACCAACCTCAGATCCTTATCAACAGCCCCTTTCATTCAGACCTACACCGGTGCATGTAGTGATACGGCTTCCAACGTAACTATAGTCTCGTACCAACCTCAGATCCTTATCAACAGCCCCTTTCATTCAGACCTACACCGGTGCATGTAGTGATACGGCTTCCAACGTAACTATAGTCTCGTACCAACCTCAGATCCTTATCAACAGCCCCTTTCATTCAGACCTACACCGGTGCATGTAGTGATACGGCTTCCAACGTAACTATAGTCTCGTACCAACCTCAGATCCTTATCAACAGCCCCTTTCATTCAGACCTACACCGGTGCATGTAGTGATACGGCTTCCAACGTAACTATAGTCTCGTACCAACCTCAGATCCTTATCAACAGCCCCTTTCATTCAGACCTACACCGGTGCATGTAGTGATACGGCTTCCAACGTAACTATAGTCTCGTACCAACCTCAGATCCTTATCAACAGCCCCTTTCATTCAGACCTACACCGGTGCATGTAGTGATACGACTTCCAACGTAACTAAAGTCTCGTACCAACTTCAGATCCTTATCAACAGCCCCTTTCATTCAGACCTACACCGGTGCATGTAGTGATACGGCTTCCAACGTAACTATAGTCTCGTACCAACCTCAGATCCTTATCAACAGCCCCTTTCATTCAGGCCTACACCGGTGCATGTAGTGATACGGCTTCCAACGTAACTATAGTCTCGTACCAACCTCAGATCCTTATCAACAGCCCCTTTCATTCAGGCTGTTTCAACGAAGATCAGCAGATTCCTCACGTTGTTTCACAGATTCGTAAAGGCGCTCTTTCACTTAGTTACGTCCGCTGTGTTAGGAATTCTCAGGTAACCAACCGAAGGTCGCAAATGATTCCTAATGGACAACTGTTTCAAGTCAACGGTGGGAACTAGAGATAATGATATGAAGATCATGATGGGGTTTTACGTCCCATATTTTTGCAACTTTGGCTAATCGAGACGATGAGTGGGTGAAATATGAAGATAAAGATGGGAATAAGAAAAAGCCACATGTCCGAATCAGATCTATTGCACATCGCGGGGTCGTCATAAAGGGAGTCCAGCAAGGAACAGCAGATCCAAGTGCGAGGATAAATCTTCAGGGGGGGGGGGAGGGGACTTGGTCTCCTTTCGTCGTCTCTTACGACTAGCAGAGTCACTCTGGCCCTATTCTACCTCGGGGAACGAGAACTATAACTAGAAAACAGGAACTGTAGAAGAAGTAGGCAATTAAGTTGGTACTAGCTAATAGACTCTGGTATTTCCTAAGAACGAAAAGACACGTTGGGGAAACTTATTACTCGGTATTACCTAAGTATTACAAAACTCAATCTGCGCTCATCCTTCAACGCAGTCAACCATCAAAGCTCGACCAACCATCTGCGGTTGAACCTGTATGAACCTGTCCGAAGCCAACGAGCGTGGCGTGTAGCCTACAGTTGTACGTCACAGCTCACACTCGCTGTATCAAAACCTAGAGTCCGATGATGTAATGATGAGCCTCACGCACGGTTAGTCAGTTGTGATCAGAACGCCGAGCGGAGACAGTCAGTAGTTGTGCTGGAGCGGCGCAGACTTCCTCATTCACAAGTAGGTAACGTTGAACGTTGTCAATACTTGTTTACAGTTACGTGTCAAAGACTTGCCGTAATCACAACCATGTTGCGTATTTAATGGGAATTACTATTCAAGATGGCGTAAGATAGTAACGAACGCATTTTACACGCTTTGTCGTAATCTTATCTGCATCTTGATCGGTATTTAGATAGGACTATGGTCTTGTTATTGCTCTGGCGGGCTCTGCTCTGTCACGTTATAATTTGGAAGGGGGGTGGGGGGGGGGGGAGGAGAAGGAGGAGGGTGAGGGGGAAGAGGAGTTATTTTATTCGACGGTGATTATATGTGGCTGCGATGGGAATATAAGGGACTCGGTAATCGAATTAGTTCGTATTGGTTGTGTTAATAAAATTAATTGAACATTTAATTATGTCTCTATTGTTGTCCCGTAATATAATACCGTATGTATATAAATATATAGGCCAGCTCCTCCAGTATTTGATTCATGTGCTTCACAAGAAAATTACCTAAACCGTTTTTTATTAAATTTTGATTTGAGTTTTTCTGGGCAGTAAATTTGTCAGATCTGCATAATTTTAACATTTTTGGTTTGAATAGTTTTCGTAAAACCGTTGTGTTCCAAAATTATGAGGCATTATTATGCTCAAATGCCATTTTCTTTACGGATTGTCTTAGAATGTACTAATTGAATTTCAAAATATATCTGTTTCGTTGATCATATCAATACAGGTGTTATACATCTATTGGTAGATGGGTTCCCATACGAACACCGAAGTTAAGCAGCCTCGGGCTAGGTCAGGAGGTGGATGGGTGACCACTCACCTCTGAAACACTAGTTACCGTTGGTTAGAGCAGATTGGAGGGTTCGAAAGCTTGTGTAACAGCTTCGTTCTTCTCGTCAACTGCTCGGCAGTCCAGGTTAGTGGAGGAACCTATATGACTGGTCAAAGTTCCACCGTCCTTTCGAATGGGACGTAAAGCCGATGGTCCCATTGGTACTTTTCGACAGGAGTAGGCTACGTGCCGGTACCAGGCTTCCATTCCTCCCTTCCCCATTATCATTCATCAATCATCACTCATCAGGCTAAAGAGGGCATTGTCTCCTTAGAGATTAGACATGTAAGTTGTGTCTTGAAGAATAAATATCTTTATCTTTATCTTTATCCCTACACTGGCCTTAATTACAATAAAATAAATAAAATAAAAAATTGGTAGATGTTCGCCGGTCTTCCAAGAAACGGAGGTTTACCCAACCTCTCCCAGGAGTTTTACAAACCTTAGAATAGATACATTCTATAGTTAAATTGTCTCGATCAGTTCCTGAATGTTCAATAGAATAACAATCTTCGTATATTTTCTCCGTGATTATCTGATGATATGATATATTTAAAAACAAATTAATGGTAGTGGACCCAAATTGGCTACTTGGGGGCCATTACCACAACCTCTTTCCAGAGGTATTTATTGGCAATTTGAGATTTGACCAATTTTTGTGGGGAACAATAACTGTGAAAACATATCATAATTATTTTCAATCCATTCCTTAACTACAATATGCTTTACCAATATCTGAAATTTGCATCCCAAAACACAATATATTGCACTTGTGGGGCAGTAGCTCCGTTGCTAATAAGAGTACTACTAAATTTTTTATTTTGCGTGAAAATTATTTCAGAAATAAGTGTGTACTCTTAAAATTTTCAGCACAAGTAAAATATGTAGCTTTAATTGTTTATAATATATAATTACATCATTTGTGTAGAGTGAAGTTGTATTTATTATCGTGTATAGATCAGTTGTTTGTCTAGACTCTAAGGGCAGCAGCTGGTATGCACTGAGCACTCATTTATTTCTAGAATATTCTTATATTCTTCCGAAGAGGTTTTTCCAACTTTTTTCCTCATTGTATACTTGTTTTATTCACCGTCTAATCATTATAATATTTTGTATTATTTGTATGTTAAAATGTTAATAGTTAATAACTCGTGGAGGTTTATATACACAATGTACGTAATTTGTTGTATTGCTTATAATTTAAATAAATTGTGTTTCCATCAAATAAAAATGTTGTTTGTCTGAATGGCATAGGTCCTATGATAGTCACGTAGTGTCCTGTTGGCTGTTGAAGCGGTTTGAAGCCTCTAAGTCTAAAGTCATGAAGCACAGAGTCGTATCCCAGAAGATTAATTAAAATAGTTGAATTTCCTTCATACAATTAAAACTATTATTAATCGCCCTGATCACCAACACAATTCCAAATACACACAAGTTATGTTGGGCAAGCTCTCTATATCGGCTTGATAATTTTGATTGATAAATACAAGCATCGCCGGCCGTTTTAAGCCGGAATAAAACTTAAAACAATTTAACAATTAAAAACTTTTTTTACTTCTAGACCCATTAAGACTGCCTTGCAGTCGCACACGTGAAAAACGAACAATTCGAGGAACAGGTAGCATTTGCTTTACAATCTCGTTCTTAAATGCTTTTCTAATTAGATACGTTGTTTATTATTGTAAAAACATGCGTAATTATAAAACTACTGATTCTATTATTATTTGCAATATAGATACACTAACTTAGGTAATAATTATCCAAGTAGGCCTATATTGTGCAATGTGTTGTTAGTCATAGAAAACTCCGTATTCAATTAACTTGAGACATTGGCAAACGTAAGTTGTGGTTATAATTATAATAGTTATTGCGTCGTAAATGTAATTGTGTGAATACATTTCTTCAGAACTGAAGCTTTTTACAGACACGACACAATATTGTCTGTGTCGTCGTTTAACACAGCGTGCATATTATCCGGAATGCACAACTGTCTGTGTCGTCGTTTAACACAGCGTGCATATTATCCGGGATGCACAACTGTCTTTGTCGTCGTTTAACACAGCGTGCATATTATCCGGGATGCACACTGTCTGTGTCGTCGTTTGACACAGCGTGCATATTATCCGGAATGCACAACTGTCTGTGTCGTCGTTTAACACAGCGTGCATATTATCCGGAATGCACAACTGTCTTTGTCGTCGTTTGACACAGCGTGTATATTATCCGGGATGCACAACTGTCTTTGTCGTCGTTTAACACAGCGTGCATATTATCCGGGATGCACAACTGTCTGTGTCGTCGTTTGACACAGCGTGCATATTATCCGGGATGCACAACTGTCTGTGTCGTCGTTTAACACAGCGTGCATATTATCCGGGATGCACAACTGTCTGTGTCGTCGTTTGACACAGCGTGCATATTATCCGGGATGCACAACTGTCTGTGTCGTCGTTTGACACAGCGTGCATATTATCCGGGATGCACAACTGTCTGTGTCGTCGTTTGACACAGCGTGCATATTATCCGGGATGCACAACTGTCTGTGTCGTCGTTTGACACAGCGTGCATATTATCCGGGATGCACAACTGTCTGTGTCGTCGTTTGACACAGCGTGCATATTATCCGGGAAGCACAACTGTCTGTGTCGTCGTTTAACACAGCGTGTATATTATCCGGGATGCACAACTGTCTGTGTCGTCGTTTGACACAGCGTGCATATTATCCGGGATGCACAACTGTCTGTGTCGTCGTTTGACACAGCGTGCATATTATCCGGGATGCACAACTGTCTGTGTCGTCGTTTAACACAGCGTGCATATTATCCGGAAT
This sequence comes from Isoperla grammatica, assembly GCA_945910005.1. NCBI lineage: Eukaryota > Metazoa > Arthropoda > Insecta > Plecoptera > Perlodidae > Isoperla > Isoperla grammatica. The sequence goes on along the minus strand of OX246740.1, from coordinate 10,877,281 downwards.
GCACAACTGTCTGTGTCGTCGTTTAACACAGCGTGCATATTATCCGGGATGCACAACTGTCTTTGTCGTCGTTTAACACAGCGTGCATATTATCCGGGATGCACAACTGTCTGTGTCGTCGTTTAACACAGCGTGCATATTATCCGGGATGCACAACTGTCTGTGTCGTCGTTTGACACAGCGTGTATATTATCCGGGATGCACAACTGTCTGTGTCGTCGTTTAACACAGCGGGCATATTATCCGGGATGCACAACTGTCTGTACTGTCTGTGTCGTCGTTTAACACAGCGTGCATATTATCCGGGATGCACAACTGTCTGTACTGTCTGTGTCGTCGTTTAACACAGCGTGCATATTATCCGGGATGCACAACTGTCTGTGTCGTCGTTTAACACAGCGGGCATATTATCCGGGATGCACAACTGTCTGTACTGTCTGTGTCGTCGTTTAACACAGCGTGCATATTATCCGGGATGCACAACTGTCTGTGTCGTCGTTTAACACAGCGTGCATATTATCCGGGATGCACAACTGTCTGTGTCGTCGTTTAACACAGCGTGCATATTATCCGGGATGCACAACTGTCTGTGTCGTCGTTTGACACAGCGTGTATATTATCCGGGATGCACAACTGTCTGTGTCGTCGTTTAACACAGCGTGCATATTATCCGGGATGCACAACTGTCTGTTTCGTCGTTTAACACAGCGTGCATATTATCCGGGATGCACAACTGTTTGTGTCGTCGTTTGACACAGCGTGCATATTATCCGGGATGCACAACTGTCTGTGTCGTCGTTTAACACAGCGTGCATATTATCCGGGATGCACAACTGTCTTTGTCGTCGTTTAACACAGCGTGCATATTATCCGGGATGCACAACTGTCTGTGTCGTCGTTTAACACAGCGTGCATATTATCCGGGATGCACAACTGTCTGTGTCGTCGTTTGACACAGCGTGTATATTATCCGGGATGCACCACTGTCTGTGTCGTCGTTTGACACAGCGTGCATATTATCCGGGATGCACAACTGTCTGTGTCGTCGTTTAACACAGCGTGCATATTATCCGGGATGCACAACTGTCTGTGTCGTCGTTTGACACAGCGTGCATATTATCCGGGATGCACAACTGTCTGTGTCGTCGTTTAACACAGCGTGCATATTATCCGGGATGCACAACTGTCTGTACTGTCTGTGTCGTCGTTTAACACAGCGTGCATATTATGCGGGATGCACAACTGTCTGTGTCGTCGTTTAACACAGCGTGCATATTATCCGGGATGCACAACTGTCTGTATTGTCTGTGTCGTCGTTTAACACAGCGTGCATATTATCCGGGATGCACAACTGTGTGTGTCGTCGTTTAACACAGCGTGCATATTATCCGGGATGCACAACTGTCTGTACTGTCTGTGTCGTCGTTTAACACAGCGTGCATATTATCCGGGATGCACAACTGTGTGTGTCGTCGTTTAACACAGCGTGCATATTATCCGGGATGCACAACTGTCTGTATTGTCTGTGTCGTCGTTTAACACAGCGTGCATATTATCCGGGATGCACAACTGTGTGTGTCGTCGTTTAACACAGCGTGCATATTATCCGGGATGCACAACTGTCTGTATTGTCTGTGTCGTCGTTTAACACAGCGTGCATATTATCCGGGATGCACAACTGTCTGTACTGTCTGTGTCGTCGTTTAACACAGCGTGCATATTATCCGGGATGCACAACTGTCTGTGTCGTCGTTTAACACAGCGTGCATATTATCCGGGATGCACAACTGTCTGTACTGTCTGTGTCGTCGTTTAACACAGCGTGCATATTATCCGGGATGCACAACTGTCTGTACTGTCTGTGTCGTCGTTTAACACAGCGTGCATATTATCCGGGATGCACAACTGTCTGTACTGTCTGTGTCGTCGTTTAACACAGCGTTCATATTACCCGGGTTGCACAACTGTCTTTACTGTCTGTGTCGTCGTTTAACACAGCGTTCATATTATCCGGGTTGCACAACTGTCTGTGTCGTCGTTTAACACAGCGTGCATATTATCCGGGATGCACAACTGTCTGTGTTGTCGTCTAACACAGCGTGTATATTATCCGGGATGTACAACTGTCTTTACTGTCTGTGTCGTCGTTTAACACAGCGTGCATATTATCCGGGATGCACAACTGTCTGTACTGTCTGTGTCGTCGTTTAACACAGCGTGCATATTATCCGGGATGCACAACTGTCTTTACTGTCTGTGTCGTCGTTTAACACAGCGTGCATATTATCCGGGATGCACAACTGTCTGTACTGTCTGTGTCGTCGTTTAACACAGCATGCATATTATCCGGGTTGCACAACTGTCTGTACTGTCTGTGTTGTCGTCTAACACAGCGTGTATATTATCCGGGATGTACAACTGTCTTTACTGTCTGTGTCGTCGTTTAACACAGCGTTCATATTATCCGGGTTGCACAACTGTCTGTACTGTCTGTGTCGTCGTTTAACACAGCGTGCATATTATCCGGGATGCACAACTGTCTGTATTGTCTGTGTCGTCGTTTAACACAGCGTGCATAGTATCAGGGATGCACAACTGCTTTGCGCACACTCTGTACTTTGGATAAGGAAGGTCCTACGTATATTTTTGGTTTATTAATATCCTGAACGTGAGCGGTTACATATTTCACTGATGCTCTATTAGATAATATGAAAGCTATCATCTACTGAAAATAATATTTTAATAATACTCTTTCATAATAGTTATCACGCCAAATCATAGATGGGTTTCTTACACTCAAGCATGAGAAATGTCTGGCGAAGGAGGTGGGTACTTCGAAAATCGAAACATCATTACAGAGTACGTAGGCTGCATTTCAGACTTCAATTCATCTGTTTTGTATTGCCGTACTTCTTTTCAAATTCGTACGTGTTTTCTTAAACGTATTATATAGGTAGGCCTACATGGTTTGTGAAATAGTTTAAACTTCAAAGTGATATTTTTAGTTGAACAGTTTTGAAATAGTATGTATTTATATTTGAGAAAGTGAAGGCCGAACACTGTCTGGGAGAGCTGTTGCAAATTTTGCGCGTGTGATGAAGCTTCCAATAATTATAGGTCTACAATATTTATGAAATAAATCGAGTTGAACAAGTATAATTATCGTGAAAGAGAAAATAATTAATTTTGCCACACAAATTTTCCATTTTGGTCACAATTGACGGCAACAAATCTTGGAGATATTTTCGAAAAATAAATTGTCATTATTTTTCCATTACTAGGCCTAATATTAATATCGAAGTTCCTTTCAAAACATCAAAATACCTTAAAATATGTGTATATAGTTTGGAGGGGCACATGGGTAAAGCTGCTGTGCATTCAATAAGCCCTGCTAGAAAGCAAGTGTGTCTTCTTCAACATAAACCTGAGTACACAAGCCCTATTACTAGTCATACTAGTAGTCATGCCCTACATTTCAAAATAATACCAACTTGCTTATCATCCAATCCAAGTTACTGTTATTTATAATTGCTAATAATGTAATAATGTGGGTGGGTTCATATTTTCAACGCAGAATGTTCAGGGTTCTATTACCGGTTTGGGTTGGGGTTTACTAACTTCGAAAATTCTTAAATGGTTACGTTGAAATTCCAAACACAGCGGACGTGACTAATAAGCCTTGTGCACTCTACTAAGCGGAAGATCTCCGTTACGAATGTGTGAAAGCACGCCAGGAATCTGTTGATTTCCGTTGGCACAGCGTGCATGAAATGGGGACTGTACTTACGTTGGGTTTTTAAATCATATCTCCGATATTTTCTAACCCATCAATCTACACAAAAAGATTCCTAACCTACGCCCTTCCTCATCTACCCCGTCATTTCCAAGCGTGCATGTTTACATCTTCCCACAAGTCTCAGTAAAGAATGATGCCAGGGTTTCTTCAATTAAATAATATATCTGCCATTCTCTAACCAATCAGTCCACACAAAAAGATCCCTATATCCTTTTTCAACTACCCCGTCATTCCCAAGCGTATTCACATCTTCACAAAAGTCAGTAAAAAGTAAAAACTCTCAGTAAAGAATGATGCCGGGGTTTCTCCAACTTTATTAACACATTCTCCATTTCTTAAATAATATCTCTGCCATTCTCTAACCAATCAGTCCACACAAAAAGTTCCTTCCTCAACTACCATGTCATTCCCAAAGCGTTCACCCAGCCGTGTGCCGAAAAGCAGTTCTCATCTTCCCCTTTCCCTTTTCCTCCCCTTTTCGTCCGACTTGTCCCATTCCTCGGAACACTCCCCGAGATCATAGGACACCAACAACAAACACATGATTGTGTGTGAACGACCCGACCAACGTCTCATAAAGATTGACGCTTGTGTTTCTCCCAAGGTGAGCGAGTCTGAAGGTGACCGAACGTGAGCGATGTCGAGTTGCATGCTGGGAGAACTCATCCGTGAGCACTTGTTTCTGATCATTGGCATCGCAGCGCTAGTGGTCCTCACACCGATCATCGCTCTTCGCATCTACGCCCATCTGACACTCGGCGTCTGTGTCAGTAAGATGACGATGAAGGGGAAGACCGTTATTGTTACGGGAGCTAACTCAGGTACCAGTACATCAAGATTAATTTAATTATACACCTCTAATTGTTGTTAATTAATGTGAATTAGACGAGGTGGAGTCGGTGTTTTAGTAATATCGGTACAAACCCAGTAACCATGTACTAGAGGTTGCTAGAATATCTTACGAAATGAAAGACATAACTTATGATAACGGTTAATTGGCATGGATATTAATTGGGTCTTACATTATAAATAAATTGGTTTACATTGCTCATGTTATTTAGTTGGCACTGACGAATTGTTACAGATAAACTTATAAATGCGTTTTAATAAAATATATATATAATAAAAAAGCAATAATAATAACAAATTAATAATAATAAAATAAATAAATAAATCAATAAATAAATAATTAAAAAAAAAAAAACGTAATGTTTCTAAAATACTACACAAAGCAGACAAATGAAAATATATTGGCTTACTATCCGGCTTTATGACAAAGTGTGGGTTTCTAAACTTTCTTTTGTGTGGAGTGGATTGAAATGACATCAATAAATATAAACGTTTGTATTTTGTATGTAGTGTTTACCCATTTGGGTATACTGACTGATTTTAATTGGCTGATATTTAATTCTAAGACGGAGAACTCAAATTATTAAAGTAGTTTATCAAAACGAGTCAACCATTTTTATTTTATTTTTATGATCGATGGAAGATTGTATGCCACAATAACTCGCACTCCACGAGTTAGCCCTCGATATATTGTCTCGATCACTGTCACCGTAAACAACCACACCGGCGGACATGTAAATCAAACTCGATGAAGAAGTTCTCTCCAACGAGACACTTATTTATGGACTCTACTTGAAACTGAACAAGTTTAAATCAAAAATCTTGATCAAATCAAACCCTCCTCCTGGCGGAGTTTTTTGCGAACTCTCGACTAAGGTCGAATCCCTCAATTATGACTTAATTTTTAGTGGGCACAAATATGGTTGTTGTTGTTGTTGTTGTTTCTAGCGGTAGTGGAAACCCTTCCGCTAATATGGTGGTTTGAGTCCATGTGACGAAGTTATTGGGTAAATTGTATTGTCATGAAACGCACCATACGAGCCATATTACAGTGCTCTTCTGTTTTAGGCATTGGAAAAGAGACGGCGAAGGAAATGGCAAAACGAGGGGCCAAAGTCATCATGGCTTGCAGAAACTTGGAAGTGGCCAACGAAGTCCGAGGTTGGTATAATCACAATAAAGACATGACATAAGTTACACTGAGTTGAATAATGCGATGATAAATTCGTTTTACAGCAACTTTGTGCATGCTGTCGTCATGAACGAGTGAGTCAATGGCCAATCAAATGTCAGTATTTGTAAAAGCCATCTGCTAATTGGCTTCGTCTCACTCATCTGTGACGTCAAAATTCTCAAGGTTGCTGTGGAACGACTTATATAATATGTAGGATGATAGTAAGTATATTTTACAACTGAAAATTGTGTACTCTTATCTATTCGTGTTGGATCAAGATACATACTCACTGAAATCGAGTCTGGCAACGAGGGGTTTTCGATGGAGACGTTAACTATGGATTGTGCTGGTGAAATCGGCCATATTACTCATCTCGAAGTAGTATTTAGAAGTTGGAACTATTCTCTCCCAAAAGCTCGAAGGAAAGATTAAAACTCCGCGAAATGTTTGTATTTAATCATATCTAAGAAATTTACAATACTGAAAACCGTGCTAAAATTGGGTTCGAAAGGACTGAATACTGTCTAAAAAAAACGTGTTATGTTGTTGTGTCTGTGTGTGTTCAAATTTGTGGTTGTTATTTTCAATTTATCTAGATTATAAAGTAAATTTAAAATACAAACCATGATAATTACAATTTAAGGAATATTTTGCACATAGTATTTAGCACTTACGAACCCAAATTGAGCTCAGTTTTTACTTTCTCATGTGGTTTAGCATTATTGAGATATGATTTTAGAAAATTGCATTTTCGCACGTTTTTAATATTGGCGGTAGTATTTCAAAGTCAGTCTAAAAGGGCTGCAACATGATTAGTTTGTAGCGCTTCTCTGTACATTCACCTAGCCTGCAGAACTCTAGATTTCGGTCTGTTAAAATTGTTTTAAAATGTGTTTCAATTGCTTCTTAATGTGTTTAAATTGTCCCAAATGTACATCAGAATATGTCATTTTGTAAAGACTTAATGCTCCTTTTTTATGAATTGTTCTTTGTTCCAATCAATATTTCCTTTTCTCAGATGTTCTTAATTACCTTTTGTAATGTGATGTGGCTGGACACCTTTCACGCCTAATTGAGAACATCTGAAAAACGGACATATTTATTGAAAAAAAAATCACTTTAGAAAGTGCTTTAAATTCTCTGTAGAATGACATTTTTTTATTTTCTTTTAGGACAATTTGAAAACCATTTGGAAACAATTTTAACAGAACAATTTTTTTCTCGGTGTTCCGCAAGGTAGGTTTTAAATGCAGCTCGTTGTATTGTATGCAGTGATTTCGTCTTGCATTTTTTTTTTTTGTAATAGGGCCTAAGTTTTTTATTATTTTTTAAACATTACACATATTATGCAGGTACCCATGAAAATTAACAGTTTTACATTATGGTTGGAGCTTTGCAGTTTCACAATGATTATACGCAAGCCACTGAAAGGTATTACGTTTGAGGTATAAGCATAGGCGTGCGCAGGGGGGGGGGGGCAAGGGGGGGGGCAGAGGATAGGTGAGCTTTTTTTTTTTAAATAGAATTTGGCCCAGGGTATACCGTATACGCCTGCCGATCGTAAAAGACGAGAAGAGGACCTATAGCACCTTCCTCAAATTAAATATATGCCTCAAACTGTCACTGTTGCTCCAACTGCCTTGCCCGTTTGACCCGGGAAAGAATAGGTCCAGAATAGTGCCTGTCGTAATGGGCGACAAAAATACTGACGCCTGACCTAATGGTTCTAATCTTACCTGAAGTCCTAGATTGGAATTACGTTGGAATCAGCTGACCGGCCTCAACATCAACTGTTGCCCTACCACCAAGATTTTGGCTGTAGGACTGACCACTTCCTTCACTTTGTAACAATGATATCCACAAATAATTGTGTGAAATCAACTCATTGAACAGACAACCTGTACTCCTCTTAATACGCTTAAAAACACGTTTAAAAATGCATGTCTTTAAAAAATCTCCTGCGGAGCTTTTTGTGGGGGGCATTCCCCCCCCCCACCCCCCATTAGCGCCACCATGAAGAACTTTCATTGGGAATTTATTTTGCCTCCCCATTGTTCAATCTCTGCGCACGCCTATGGGTATAAGTTGACATGTAATTACTTGTTTTACAGCCGGGGAAATAAAGAGAGACTCCTATGCACGAAGTCAAATTATTACTTTTATTGTTTTACTACAGTAATTTTCTTACCTGGAACAGGAACAGGATTGTCACTGCAACTTATGTCTCTAGACCGTTGAGACAAAATATGGCAACTTGGTTGACGGCCGTGACTATGCGCATACGTTGGAAAATGAGATTCATCATAACTATAATCCCACTAAGCTTTAATTAACGACTCCCAATATGATTCTATATGTCAATAATTAATAATTGTGTATGTGTAGTAATATCTTGACTAGTTATAGCCTAAGGACTGTACGCGAAGAAAATATAGCCTATGCCGCTATAGGACAGCAATAGCAGAAGACCTACTTTTTTAAAGCTCTTACCACAGATAGTAGATTTGTTATCTGTGCTCTAAGTATGTTAGCATATTCTTATTATAACATATTATAACACATAGTGGAGCGTTTAAAAGAAAATCCATATTATATGGATTTTCCTTTGTGAATTATTGGTGCTTTGTGTCTCTATTAGTTGTGTAACGATTAAAATCGGCAAACGTTGGCATTATGTTGCATCATGTACAGTGATTGTTTAGTTTTGTTAATTTTAGGAACTTTTTTCAAAGGCACAACTCACAAACAAAAGTGCACGTAATGCTTATTGATAATCAACATAATCTCATCAACTAACTTCAAACAGCACTAATTTCTCTAATCTTAATTGATATTTGTTTACTTCCCAGTTGAACATCACTGCTATCTGACAAAACGTATCTTTGTTGAGATGTGTGAAAGATAGTGGTATACTAGTGTACTATGATGCTATTGTATTACTGGTATTTCAACTTATGTGGCATTATTGTAATCATAGTTGCAACTATAATTATTTATTATTGCAATTAATCATGATATCGCTATTTTTTTTATGTAAAGACTATTCTTAGGGTTTTGAAATGTTAATTACGGCACTAAAAATATGCCATCCTTTCTGGTAGCATTAAAATTAACCAAAAAATTTGATATTTAGCTGTTAATCGGTTATTGTAGAATCTACGTTGAGCTTATTTGTCACAAAATTCTTATCTTTGTTCTATATACCTTTTTATGTACTGCCTTAAATTGAAACCAATCACGGTCAAAAAAAAATTAGATAAATACCTGTTCTATTCTTTCATTCGTATTCTTTTATATACAAGGCATTTAAATTTTATTGATAGCCAACATTAGGCTTGCAATATATGTTATGATGTGTACAAACTAAGGCTATACTATTTCATTATTCCATTATGATTATTATTTCGTTACTTATGATTAGGGTAAAATAATTGTGAGGGAATATCTCTCAATTGCATCCTGCTTCATACAGAAAATGCACCTTTCCTAACACCTCAATAAAAAAGTTTATTTGTTTAGGGTAAGTAAATTGCTATTTATCATCACAGACAATAATTAACACAAAGTGCATACAATGTAATATGCTATATTGTGTCTGGAAATAAAAATTACTTTCTAACTTACTTACTTATTGAAAATGGCGTGACAAATGATACAGCCATCATTGCAATATCGTATCTTTTCCAAGAATGTTGTCAACACGTCTCTCCAAAATGTTTCAGACGAGATCGCTAAAGCCACAAACAACGAGAACGTAGTCGTGCGGGAGTTGGATCTAAGCTCAAACGACTCAATCCGAAGCTTTGCAGCAGAGATCAACAAAACTGAACCCAAATTGGACGTTCTCATCCACAACGCCGGAATGGCCAACACGTTCGGGCGCAAGACAAACAAGGAGGGGGTGGAAATCACTATGGCAACCAACCACTATGGACCCTTCCTGTTAACACATCTTCTAATAGGTAATGTAGTGCAAGACAAACAAGGATGGGGTGGAAATCACTATGGCAACCAACCACTATGGACCCTTCCTGTTAACACATCTTCTAATAGGTAATGTAGTGCAAGACAAACAAGGATGGGGTGGAAATCACTATGGAAACCAACCACTATGGACCCTTCCTGTTAACACATCTTCTCATAGGTAATGTAGTGCAAGACAAACAAGGAGGGGGTGGAAATCATCATGGCAACCAACCACTATGGACCCTTCCTGTTAACACATCTTCTCATAGGTAATGTAGTGCAAGAAAAACAAGGAGGGGGTGGAAATCACCATGGCAACCAACCACTATGGCCCCTTCCTGTTAACACATCTTCTTATAGGTAATGTAGTGCAAGACAAACAAGGAGGGGGTGGAAATCACTATGGCAACCAACCACTATGGACCCTTCCTGTTAACACATCTTCTCATAGGTAATGTAGTGCAAGACAAACAAGGAGGGGGTGGAAATCACTATGGCAACCAACCACTATGGACCCTTCCTGTTAACACATCTTCTCATAGGTAATGTAGTGCAAGACAAACAAGGAGGGGGTGGAAATCACTATGGCAACCAACCACTATGGACCCTTCCTGTTAACACATCTTCTCATAGGTAATGTAGTGCAAGACAAACAAGGAGGGGATGGAAATCACTATGGCAACCAACCACTATGGACCCTTCATGTTAACACATCTTCTCATAGGTAATGTTGTGCAAGACAAACAAGGAGGGGGTGGAAATCACTATGGCAACCAACCACTATGGACCCTTCCTGTTAACACATCTTCTCATAGGTAATGTTGTGCAAGACAAACAAGGAAGGGGTGGAAATCACTATGGCAACCAACCACTATGGACCCTTCCTGTTCACACAACTGACCTTGACCTTGACTTGTTCAGCGTTTTTTTCGCCGTCATGCGACTTTGCGTCTTCATAAGTTCGCTAAAACCCAGTTTTTCAATCAATCCGTAAGCATAGCCATGACTATTACCAACTTGAGAATGCTATGATGTTTTTTATTACTAAACGCCAAAAGTATTAGTATCCTTGTCTCGGTGCTTTAATTCTTACTGTAGCGAATACAAATGTTCTGTAGACTACACTGTATGAAATACTATGTCAACAATATTATCCTTTTTACAGACTTAATAATAAATAGCTATTATTAATATTGATGATATAGCATAAGTAAATAAACCATCTTTTCAACGATGAATTGAAAGAATTTGTAGAGGAATACTTACAGCTGGATGGATCATCGATTAAATAAAGCTCGTTAACTATTTCCGCGCCCTCCTTTGTACATCTTAATCTAAAATCTTGGTGAGATTAACAAATGACTACAAACCTCAACAAATGACCGAAAAAATTCATTTTTAATATCTGCTTTTTGCAAGTCCAATTTTGATTGACGGCTTGTGATTACGGACCGAGTCTAAGTGATATTTGTTGACCTTATAGAAACCACACAGTAACTGACAGAGGTGGTTGAGCGGTAAGTTGCGAGACTATTCGGGAGGTCAGTGGTTCGATACCGGCCACTGCAGATCTGACTGATGCCTTTTCCCAATGTTTTCCTCAGGCAAATTCTGGAATTGGCTTCTATTAACAGGCCTCGGACATTCCTTCCCAAACTGTCCAAAAATCCTAATACACCTATTAGTCACCTGAAGATGGGCGCATTGGTACAGCCAGGGTCTTTACCCTACAGCAGGGATTCCTACGAACAATTATCAATTATTATAATTAGAGGTTGGTTCGTGTACACGGTTCCTTTTTTTAAACCCGCACCGAAATTAGTTTTTTGTTTCATAAAACATATTTTAAAATTACAGGTTGAGTTTGAGAAACTTGCAAAAATCCCATTACTTACTGTCCTTTGGGTACTAATTTCTACTTACATCACTTTGAATATCCATCTTCAAATAACAAAAATTAGGCGAATCTTTTTTTTTGGGGGGGGGGGGGGGGGAGGAAGGTTTGGTATACTGGGTAATAAAACGGGTACCCGATTCCAAAAATGATTACCCGAACTGACCTCTAATTATAATACAATACCTTCATAAATGCTTCATTTAAAATAACAGAATGACAGAATACCCGGCAGGCAAGGATGGCAATATAGTTTGTTGTCGGTATGTGACGCATAAGGTTGCATGGCTCTAATGCTACCCTAGACAATACAGCCGAGATTTACACAGACATTCTTGAATGCAACATTAATTACCACAACACTAATAATTTGGTGTCCGCACGCACGTCAACTTGCCTATTCCACGCACCCTCTCTGTACGGTAGGTTATTCGCTGACCCGCGTCGGTGCGTTTTCTTGTTATACTATTTAATGGTTTCTTTTGCACCTCTTCGTAGCAGTAACAACAATAATAATAATAATTGTTTAATTGCCTTTATAATTATATGTTACAGTGCCGAAATTAATGTAATTTCACGGTTGCCTGGGTTTCTGCATAAAATAAGTGTGTCTCTTAACATTGCCCCTGTCTCTATCTTTACATTGTGTTGTTCTGTAACAAGAAAAACATATTCAAACTGCGCATGTGCACAGTAATTTTATTCAGATATTGCCTTTACGAAGAATGTTGGCACTCATTAATTTATTTTGTTTTTTAACTAATTACTAATGGCGTTTTGCAATTTGGCTGCACTGACCCCACTGAGTGCGGTTTTACAATGGGGCTTTGCACTGCGACTTTTTTCCACTAGCAGCGCCAGCACCGTCCCGGCCCTCAGACAAGGTCTACTTGATCTCCGCATAACTTAGCCAAGGTCCACTAGATCGCTTGTAGCGCGCGCGCAGCGCGCGCAATTACTCCGCTAGGAGTAAATCCAGTAGACCTTGTAACTTAGCCATGAAAAAGGGCTGATTTACCCATCCAGGAGGCTCTGGACTTGAGCTCGAACTATGGTGGCGCTACTTCTATTCCAATGTCTTTGGCAAAATGCTGCCATCACAGCCTGCTGGATGGGTCAAGTAGACATTGTCCGCGCTGATTTACCCATCCAGCAAGTCATGGATTTGGGCTTGGACGGTGGTGGCGCATTCTACGTCAAGCTTTGCGTGCAAAGCCTCATTAGAACAACAATGCACAATAATACAATAACGGACCAGTGCGAACTGAGTGTAGCGCATTGGAGAACGCCATCATTTAAGAACGTATCTAATCAATACGCTACGATGACGGATCACTTAGGTTGGTTGGTATCTATGATCAATCACTGAGCACCAGCACACATTGTGACTAGGGATTTTATGTGGATGCATAAAACAATAAGAATAAGGAGTGTTGTATTTCATTGGGCTACTTGTCGATAATCAATAGCTAAACGTGTATATTAAGATGACTTTAATGTTTTAATCCTGTCATTTTACGCATAAATCTCATACAAGTTAACCTAACGAATAGGCCCGGTTTCACCAAAGTATTTAAATCGGAGATTGGCTTGATCGGCGCCGTCACCAACTTTACATAAACAAATAATTTTGCATGTATTGAAAACATTGCATGTGGTTGCATTACGAAATTGATTAATTTATTAGTGTCAGCTATGAGTAGCTATAAAATATCATACTGTTATTACTGGTATTTAAACTAATTTTCATGAAAAACGAAAAAATGTAATCAGTACGTCACCAACAAAAGTTCTTTCAGATTGGCAATAAATGTCTGACACGTGTTTAGTCATTTGTTTTGCATTATTGGATCCTTACGTAAAATGCATACAGAAGGCCATGACCGAAGTTTATTATCTCAAAAGAAATTCATGCTCTGTATTCAAATCAGTACAACAATGGATATTCGATCTTTCTGTCAGGTCTCTGTTTTGATTTCATGTTTATTTACAAGAACAAATGAACGTTGCGACGAAGTTACAATAAGTAGCAAACTTTAGAATATAAATCATTGTACGAATTATGAACATATTTCATTGTCGAGTGTAAATACCTGCAATAATGTCAGGCTATTTTATATCTACTCTAAAACTGACACTTATTAATCACTTAATTCTGAAATATAACAATATACAATATTTTTACTGAATGAAAGATTATTTTGTTATGTGAAGTTGGTGATGGCGCCGATCAAGCTAATCTCCGATTTAGATATGTTGGTGAAACCGGGCCTACCTTCAAACGGGCAAAACAACTCATTTTTGTGGATATTCGATTATTTGCACAAGTAAATATTGAGTGTGATCAAATCTTTTTTGGGTTTATGCGTTTTATTTCATCATTTCCATTTAATTTATTGTACAAACTTTCAAATGGCGGTTTGAACATTTTATATTCTATTTTGTGTGCCCATCATATTTTCCTTCAGTATAAATCATGCTTTGTACTATAGTTGTATACAACTAGTCATTCACCAAATTTGTTCATAGATAATAGGATGTCAATACATCATATTGACTTCAGCTTTGATTACATTATAAAATGCAAAAAGTGGTTCTTCTTTGTTGCTAGTACAAATTATAGTTCAGTTGCGAAGCAAAACATTCGCTATTGAATTCAATTCAACTCATTACAACCACTAATAAGATGAGGTTTGAATCAATTATTTTTTAGTAATCGGTCTGGTATAGGTGGGTTGCTCCTCGTGGTGACCAGTGCCCGCAAAGAGGGCTCTCGTGCATCTCTTTTGACCTTTTGTCATTACTTTATTCATCTCAGGTGGATAATATAATTTTTTCCCTTCTTACTATTTCACATCTTCTTCATACTTGCCCGCTCTCTTTGCAATCCAAACATCCCCCCCCCCCACTTACTTCAGATTCCCTTATGACGACCCTGGCGATGTGCAAAAGATCTGTTTCAGCTGACATCATATGATCTAGCTATCGAGTACGTATTATATAAACGTTACATTTTCAAGTTATACTTAAAGGAATAGTCAGATGAAAAACTAAAAAACTACCATTTGTATATGTCCACCCTCAAATATGGGAAACAAGACTAAAAGATACCATACTTTAAAAGCAGGTGGTTAAAAAATTAAAGAAAACGCGTTTTTTGGCTTGTTGCTACCAAGTAGCACCTAGGAACTCTTCTCATGGTAATTCCCATTTAAAAAAAATGTTACCTCGAGATAGTAAAACCACCGCTAAAATAGGGCAATTATCAAAAATCGATTAGGAGGTTTAATGTGCATCGTTTCTCTACCGATAGCATGCTTCCTTAGTACGAACGTGTACTTGTACAAAATGCCCTGCAATTAATTTGTTTGTGACTTGATGTGTAGAAAAGTTGCAATCTGTTTTGAGCGGCGCTGTCCGCAGTTGCTGAGTGTTTCGCGGAGCGCTGGCTGAATTCGTATTACACAATGAGTGATCTGTCTATCGGGAAGGCTCTAGCGAGCTCAGAACCGATACAACTGTACTACGCTTTAGAAGAAAAATGCAGCAGAGCTGGCGAAGGGAATCTAGTAGAATAGCTAAATGTTCACTATTTTTTTCTTGCATTGATGCAACCTATATCAATTTTATTTTACACATAACTGAATTTCATGCACTTATGACTCGTTGGTGATTTTTTTGTTTTTCACCCGACTATTCCTTTAAAAAACACATAAAATCGGTAGAATTATCACCGTGATGGTGAGAACTGAGAAGACTGACTAATCGCATCCAAAGACTCGTGCAACAGCTGGTCATAAAGCTACGGCAATAAGGAAGCCACCGCTTCACAGATAATGCGACGTCACTTCAGAAGTTTACAAACCTTCCAGTCTGTCACCATCAGTCCGTAGCCCCGACATCCTTGCGACATGGCTGTCTAGATTAACGTTTAGATGCAGAAACGCAGCGACATTATGATAAACGCACTTTTATGCCCAGCCCGTTCGGGTAGCTTATTTTATGTCATTGCTCTTAGTTGAATTGCGGTAAGGAAATGGCTTTTATAACTTTGCAGTCCTAGAGTTCATTGGAGGTCTTGACACTCGACAAGATTAATGCCCATGCAGTTCATAGAAAGTCGCAAGGTTTAGTCGTATGGATTAAGGTTTAAGGTATTTTGATCTAGTCGTATGATTTACCAAAGAACTTTGCGCAAAAATGTGACATTTTCGTTTACGCTCTTTGGCATTGCGAGCGAAAGTCTTCCAATTGTTTCCTTCGATAGTAAGTTTTATGGTTTTGCCCTATTTAAGTTATACAATTTTATCTTTCATGTGGCAACCACTACGACTAAGCCATGCCACTAAGCCTTGTTACCGGGTGTTAACGCTTGTACGTGTTCTCTACCTCAACTGCTGTTTATGACTTCAACAACCCACACGACCTTATGGGAACCCGACATTAAAGTCTAAAGAAACTCTTTAACCAACTTGTAGGCGTAATATCTCATGTATTTCAAAACTCGGATGGATGTGCTCAACAGGTTTGGCGGTCCACAACTTTCTCGCGACTACATCTGCCACGTCAGTGGTGCGGAATATACACGTGGGTTGCGTCTTTGCGCATCGTCTGCATCACGTCAGGGGGCGGGGGGGGGGGGGGGGGGATAGATATACTGCTCTCACTGTAACGTACAAGGTGTTGTCGTCACGGATTTTGTAATAATTTCTCCTCCCCTTTTCCACCACCACTCGGTACCGGCTGAGCGCGTGCGAGAAAGGTATGCGGGGAAGGTTGCGGTCAACAAGTCAGGTGTCATTGTTTTTAAAATAGCAATCTTTTGAAGTGGTTAAATGTTACAATTTCTCAATTACGTCTCAAGTTCTCAGTTATATGGATTAATCACAAAAAATTGATATGAAATTTACTTTCAATTTCAAAAATATCTTGAATATAAACAATGTTGGCGTAGTCTGAAAATTATAATGATGACGAGACACCTGCTATATAATTGAAGTTTTCAAGCCATTTTTTAAATTCAAAGTTATTTTTATATCCATTTTTCGTGATTATTCCATATACCTGAGAAGTAATTGAGAAATTTGAACATTAAAGAGCGAAGGGTAGTCTCCACGTCAAAAACCGCAGAAAATGTTCATTATTTAATGATATCTCCAGATCGCAACAAGAAATCGAAAATCTAAATCAACAGCGCACTATGTTTTGGTAAGCCCTACAGACTGATAAAATATTGTAAACATTAGCTTAGCTATTTTGATTATTAATTCTATAATTAGTAATAAAATTAGTTATACATAAAAACAAACGGATTATGATGTAAGACACAGAGCATTCAGTATGTAGGGCTTACTAAACCACAGTGCGCTGTTGATTAAGATTTTCGATTTCGAAGCCCATTCCCCCCGTAGCCCGTAGAGGTACCCTTCCCTGTTAACTACTTCAAAAGATTGCTATTTTAAACAATGACACCTGGCTTGTTGACCGCAACCTTCCCCACATATATTTCTCTCAAGCGCTCAGCCGGTACCGTGTGGAGGTGGAAAGGGGGAGGGGAAATTAGTACAAAATCCGTGACGACAGCACCTTGTACGTTACAGTGAGAGCAGTTATATAGTCATCGTACAACATCTTCGGTAATGCTTCCGTCACGGGTGGGTGAGCGGCAGCCAACCAGCAACCGTGGCTAATTCAAATACGTGCTTGGGTTGGCCGAAACCGTAAACACGTCATTGATTGGTGACGAAAGCATTACTGAAGTTATTGTAAGACGAATTTACCACACAATTGTGCTTATTAGCAGACACGTGAATATAAATATTGTGGACTACACATCCCTTCCTATTTGAAAGATGTTATGACATAATAGAAGTGTTATTAAAATGTTTGCTCTGCGTTTACAATTGTCTGGATTGTGTGAAGTGTCGGATAAAAGAGACGATCTGCTTTCAGTATTTGTCGCGTAAAAATAATAATAATAATGATGATGACGATACGAACTCACTCGTCGATGGTGTTCGGAGTCTACAGGGTTGGTTTAGTCGCTTTAAATTCAATTCCCCCACTGAAAATCAGTTTCGTTTCTGAGTGAGTAGATTCTAAATGTGAATTTATTTATTTATTTATACAATTATGATCTTAGCTTTCGCGCACTTAGGCACGATGATATAGTTTCAGTTTCTCTGGGGACTGACGACACAACGGATTCTATGTTGACTGTGACTTGTTTGATTGTGCAACCTGATACCTGAAACAGGATTGTCACTGAAAATTATGTCTCTAGACCGTTATGATAAAATATGGCAACTTAGTTGACGGCCGTGACTATGCATGCGTTGGAAAATGAGATTCATAATAATAAACCCCTCTCATCAATCTGTGATAAATTGATTGGTGAATTTGGTTGAATCACCCGTGGCCTTCGCTTAAAGAATGAGAACAAAAGTGAAAATATAGTTAATGAATAACAACAAACGCGTTTTACGGTTTACACTAACTTGTCTTTAACTGAAGTTAACTGCTTACTGTAGTGGTGTTAGCATAGCAGTGTGCATATGGAATCTGCCCGTGTTCAAATCCTGCTTCAGGCAAAAAGTTTTTGAACTTCTAATATGGATTCAATTCCATCACTTCTTGGCTTAGTAATACGTATACGGTGACTTTGGAGCCGTCCTAGCAACGAGGCACTCAATACATTCAAAGTTGTTCTGAATCGACCTTGTTGATTCTGGCATTTGTCCGCAGGTGTTCGCACTGTCCAAACACTGATTCATATGTTTCATATTTGAAATATAGATCTTTGATTGGTTATCGCTCACTCGTCGATGGTGTTTGGAGCCTACAGGGTTGGTTTAGTCGCTTTAAATTCAAGTCCCCCACTGTTAATTAGTCTTGTTACATGAGTGGGTGGACTCTATAAATACGAATGTATTTATTTATTTTATTTATAGTTTCTTGTTTAATAAAGATGTATGAGTATATTTCAATATTTTAATGATTTCCGTGAAGACAATTATTTAACGTATGTTGTGACATGTCAGTTATTGGTCAAACTATTATTTCAACTAATCTGTTTTTTATTATTAATCACTGTTATAATTATTCTGTAATATGATGTGCATACTTCCTTGTTTAATAAAGTTTTACAACTCTTTTTTAATGATGTCCGTAAGATATCTCAATGTATGTTGTGTCATGTCAGTTAGTGATAAATCTACGACCATCTCATCAAAAATGTACGTGTTAAAGACTCCTAAATGACATCGTAAGATGTCGCAAGAGCAAGACATAGTTTCTGATTTTTTGCAATCCTCATTTCGTTTGAGCTGGGACCGTTAACAAATCAGTTTTTTCTTTTTTTTCTTCTTTCTGTTTTCTTTTTTCTTTTTTCTTTTTTCTTTTTCTTTTCTTTCTTCTTTTTTTTTCTTTTCTTCTTTTTCACTTTTATATATATATACATTTTTTCCCACAATTTTTTTTTTGTTTCTTCATGTTCTTTCTTATTTGCATACTTCTATTTTTATTTTTTAATATGTTGAATTACCACTTCATTTGATTTTATTTAATTTCTCAATTATTTTTTCTTGTTCTTGATTATATTTTTATATAGTTCAGTAGTTTGTTTTGTTTTTATTGTTATTGTTATTTATGAACCCATAACTATTCATTGTTGGCATAGCTTAGTTTTATTTAAGGTCCACCTTTGTAAATCAGTTTTTATAACTGAATAGGATAGACATTAAATAAATAAATAAATAAATAATAAATAAATAAATAAATATCTTTCGGATGTCAATGTGTTGGGAGGGGATTGTAGATACAGCTATTGGCTATAACTTTAACTAACAACGTTACATAAACTTGTCATTCAAGGGTGTACAAGAGTGTGTGTGACACAAATAGCTACAAAACCGCAACTTTAAGGTTTATTCTTCGATATTGAAACTTTCTAATATTTTCCAATCACTATCAATTCTGCGCCTTTTTTTGGAGAATATAATATGGATACAGATCTTAATAATATCTAGTCCCGCATCATTCCAAAATTTTGATATTGATCAACCCCGACCCCGTGAGCTCGCTGCCCGCCCACCCCTACTATGCTCTCTATAACAGCTGCTGTCTGGTCCCCAGATCTACTGAAGCGGTCCGCCCCCAGTCGTATCGTGGTGGTGGCTTCAGAGCTCTACCGCTTCGCCTGCCTCAACCTGAACAACCCCAACCCCGTGTCCTCGCTGCCCGCCCACCCCTACTATGCTCTCTATAACAGCTGCTGTCTGGTCCCCAGATCTACTGAAGCGGTCCGCCCCCAGTCGCATGGTGGTGGTGGCTTCAGAGCTCTACCGCTTCGCCTGCCTCAACCTGAACAACCCCAACCCCGTGTCCTCGCTGCCCGCCCACCCCTACTACGCTCTCTATAACAGCTGCTGTCTGGTCCCCAGATCTACTGAAGCGGTCCGCCCCCAGTCGCATGGTGGTGGTGGCTTCAGAGCTCTACCGCTTCGCCTGCCTCAACCTGAACAACCCCAACCCCGTGTCCTCGCTGCCCGCCCACCCCTACTACGCTCTCTATAACAGCTGCTGTCTGGTCCCCAGATCTACTGAAGCGGTCCGCCCCCAGTCGCGTCGTGGTGGTGGCTTCAGAGCTCTACCGCCTCGCCTGCCTCAACCTGAACAACCCCAACCCCGTGAGCTCGCTGCCCGCCCACCCCTACTACGCTCTCTATAACAGCTGCTGTCTGGCCCCTAGATCTACTGAAGCGGTCCGCCCCCAGTCGCATTGTGGTGGTGGCTTCAGAGCTCTACCGCTTCGCCTGCCTCAACCTGAACAACCCCAACCCCGTGTCCTCGCTGCCCGCCCACCCCTACTACGCTCTCTATAACAGCTGCTGTCTGGCCCCTAGATCTACTGAAGCGGTCCGCCCCCAGTCGCATTGTGGTGGTGGCTTCAGAGCTCTACCGCATCGCCTGCCTCAACCTGAACAACCCCAACCCCGTGTCCTCGCTGCCCGCCCACCCCTAGTACGCTCTCTATAACAGCTGCTGTCCGGTCCCCAGATCTACTGAAGCGGTCCGCCCCCAGTCGCATCGTGGTGGTGGCTTCAGAGCTCTACCGCTTCGCCTGCCTCAACCTGAACAACCCCAACCCCGTGTCCTTGCTGCCCGCCTACCCCTACTACGCTCTCTATAACAGCTGCTGTCTGGTCCCCAGATCTACTGAAGCGGTCCGCCCCCAGTCGCATTGTGGTGGTGGCTTCAGAGCTCTACCGCTTCGCCTGCCTCAACCTCAACAACCCCAACCCCGTGTCCTCGCTGCCCGCCTACCCCTACTACGCTCTCTATAACAGCTGCTGTCTGGTCCCCAGATCTACTGAAGCGGTCCGCCCCCAGTCGCATCGTGGTGGTGGCTTCAGAGCTCTACCGCTTCGCCTGCCTCAACCTGAACAACCCCAACCCCGTGTCCTCGCTGCCCACCCACCCTACTACGCTCTCTATAACAGCTGCTGTCTGGTCCCCAGATCTACTGAAGCGGTCCGCCCCCAGTCGTATCGTGGTGGTGGCTTCAGAGCTCTACCGCTTCGCCTGCCTCAACCTCAACAACCCCAACCCCGTGTCCTCGCTGCCCACCCACCCTACTACGCTCTCTATAACAGCTGCTGTCTGGTCCCCAGATCTACTGAAGCGGTCCGCCCCCAGTCGCATTGTGGTGGTGGCTTCAGAGCTCTACCGCTTCGCCTGCCTCAACCTCAACAACCCCAACCCCGTGTCCTCGCTGCCCGCCTACCCCTACTACGCTCTCTATAACAGCTGCTGTCTGGTCCCCAGATCTACTGAAGCGGTCCGCCCCCAGTCGCATTGTGGTGGTGGCTTCAGAGCTCTACCGCTTCGCCTGCCTCAACCTGAACAACCCCAACCCCGTGTCCTCGCTGCCCGCCTACCCCTACTACGCTCTCTATAACAGCTGCTGTCTGGTCCCCAGATCTACTGAAGCGGTCCGCCCCCAGTCGCATTGTGGTGGTGGCTTCAGAGCTCTACCGCTTCGCCTGCCTCAACCTGAACAACCCCAACCCCGTGTCCTCGCTGCCCGCCTACCCCTACTACGCTCTCTATAACAGCTGCCGTCTGGTCCCCAGATCTACTGAAGCGGTCCGCCCCCAGTCGCATCGTGGTGGTGGCTTCAGAGCTCTACCGCTTCGCCTGCCTCAACCTCAACAACCCCAACCCCGTGTCCTCGCTGCCCGCCCACCTCTACTACGCTCTCTATAACAGCTGCCGTCTGGTCCCCAGATCTACTGAAGCGGTCCGCCCCCAGTCGCATCGTGGTGGTGGCTTCAGAGCTCTACCGCTTCGCCTGCCTCAACCTCAACAACCCCAACCCCGTGTCCTCGCTGCCCGCCCACCCCTACTACGCTCTCTATAACAGCTGCTGTCTGGCCCCCAGATCTACTGAAGCGGTCCGCCCCCAGTCGCATCGTGGTGGTGGCTTCAGAGCTCTACCGCTTCGCCTGCCTCAACCTCAACAACCCCAACCCCGTGTCCTCGCTGCCCGCCCACCTCTACTACGCTCTCTATAACAGCTGCCGTCTGGTCCCCAGATCTACTGAAGCGGTCCGCCCCCAGTCGCATTGTGGTGGTGGCTTCAGAGCTCTACCGCTTCGCCTGCCTCAACCTGAACAACCCCAACCCCGTTTCCTCGCTGCCCGCCCACCCCTACTACGCTCTCTATAACAGCTGCTGTCTGGTCCCCAGATCTACTGAAGCGGTCCGCCCCCAGTCGTATCGTGGTGGTGGCTTCAGAGCTCTACCGCTTCGCCTGCCTCAACCTCAACAACCCCAACCCCGTGTCCTCGCTGCCCGCCCACCCCTACTATGCTCTCTATAACAGCTGCTGTCTGGTCCCCAGATCTACTGAAGCGGTCCGCCCCCAGTCGCATCGTGGTGGTGGCTTCAGAGCTCTACCGCTTCGCCTGCCTCAACCTCAACAACCCCAACCCCGTGTCCTCGCTGCCCGCCTACCTCTACTACGCTCTCTATAACAGCTGCTGTCTGGTCCCCAGATCTACTGAAGCGGTCCGCCCCCAGTCGCATCGTGGTGGTGGGGTCAGAGCTCTACCGCTTCGCCTGCCTCAACCTGAACAACCCCAACCCCGTGTCCTCGCTGCCCGCCCACCCCTACTACGCTCTCTATAACAGCTGCTGTCTGGTCCCCAGATCTACTGAAGCGGTCCGCCCCCAGTCGCATCGTATGGTGGCTTCAGAGCTCTACCGCTTCGCCTGCCTCAACCTGAACAACCCCAACCCCGTGTCCTCGCTGCCCGCCCACCCCTACTACGCTCTCTATAACAGCTGCTGTCTGGTCCCCAGATCTACTGAAGCGGTCCGCCCCCAGTCGCATCGTGGTGGTGGAGAGCTCTACCGCTTCGCCTGCCTCAACCTGAACAACCCCAACCCCGTGTCCTCGCTGCCCGCCTACCTCTACTACGCCCTCTATAGCAGCTGCTGTCTGGTCCCCAGATCTACTCAAGCGGTCCGCCCCCAGTCGCATCGTAGTGGTGGCTTCAGAGCTCTACCGCTTCGCCTGCCTCAACCTGAACAACCCCAACCCCGTGTCCTCGCTGCCCGCCTACCCCTACTACGCTCTCTATAACAGCTGGTGTCTGGTCCCCAGATCTACTGAAGCGGTCCGCCCCCAGTCGCATTGTGGTGGTGGCTTCAGAGCTCTACCGCTTCGCCTGCCTCAACCTGAACAACCCCAACCCCGTGTCCTCGCTGCCCGCCTACCTCTACTACGCTCTCTATAACAGCCGCTGTCTGGTCCTCAGATCTACTGAAGCGGTCCGCCCCCAGTCGCATCGTGGTGGTGGGGTCAGAGCTCTACCGCTTCGCCTGCCTCAACCTGAACAACCCCAACCCCGTGTCCTCGCTGCCCGCCCACCCCTACTACGCTCTCTATAACAGCTGCTGTCTGGTCCCCAGATCTACTGAAGCGGTCCGCCCCCAGTCGCATGGTGGTGGTGGCTTCAGAGCTCTACCGCTTCGCCTGCCTCAACCTGAACAACCCCAACCCCGTGTCCTCGCTGCCCGCCTACCTCTACTACGCTCTCTATAACAGCCGCTGTCTGGTCCTCAGATCTACTGAAGCGGTCCGCCCCCAGTCGCATCGTGGTGGTGGGGTCAGAGCTCTACCGCTTCGCCTGCCTCAACCTGAACAACCCCAACCCCGTGTCCTCGCTGCCCGCCCACCCCTACTACGCTCTCTATAACAGCTGCTGTCTGGTCCCCAGATCTACTGAAGCGGTCCGCCCCCAGTCGCATGGTGGTGGTGGCTTCAGAGCTCTACCGCTTCGCCTGCCTCAACCTGAACAACCCCAACCCCGTGTCCTCGCTGCCCGCCTACCCCTACTACGCTCTCTATAACAGCTGCTGTCTAATCCCCAGATCTACTGAAGCGGTCCGCCCCCAGTCGTATCGTGGTGGTGGCTTCAGAGCTCTACCGCTTCGCCTGCCTCAACCTGAACAACCCCAACCCCGTGTCCTCGCTGCCCGCCCACCTCTACTACGCTCTCTATAACAGCTGCTGTCTGGTCCCCAGATCTACTGAAGCGGTCCGCCCCCAGTCGTATCGTGGTGGTGGCTTCAGAGCTCTACCGCTTCGCCTGCCTCAACCTGAACAACCCCAACCCCGTGTCCTCGCTGCCCGCCTACCCCTACTACGCTCTCTATAACAGCTGCTGTCTAATCCCCAGATCTACTGAAGCGGTCCGCCCCCAGTCGCGTCGTGGTGGTGGCTTCAGAGCTCTACCGCTTCGCCTGCCTCAACCTGAACAACCCCAACCCCGTGACCTCGCTGCCCGCCCACCCCTACTACGCTCTCTATAACAGCTGCTGTCCGGTCCCCTAGATCTACTGAAGCGGTCCGCCCCCAGTCGCATTGTGGTGGTGTCTTCAGAGCTCTACCGCTTCGCCTGCCTCAACCTCAACAACCCCAACCCCGTGTCCTCGCTGCCCGCCTACCCCTACTACGCTCTCTATAACAGCTGCTGTCTGGTCCCCAGATCTACTGAAGCGGTCCGCCCCCAGTCGTATCGTGGTGGTGGCTTCAGAGCTCTACCGCTTAGCCTGCCTCAACCTGAACAACCCCAACCCCGTGTCCTCGCTGCCCGCCTACCCCTACTACGCTCTCTATAACAGCTGCTGTCTGGTCCCCAGATCTACTGAAGCGGTCCGCCCCCAGTCGCATTGTGGTGGTGGCTTCAGAGCTCTACCGCTTAGCCTGCCTCAACCTCAACAACCCCAACCCCGTGTCCTCGCTGCCCGCCTACCTCTACTACGTGTCCAAGTACGCCAACATCGTCTTCACCAAAGAGCTGGCGCGCAAACTGGAGGGAACCAACGTCACCGTCAACTGTCTTCATCCAGGCATGATCGACTCGGGAATATGGAGAAACGTCCCCTTCCCGCTCAACCTGCCGCTTAATCTGATTGTTAAAGGGTTCTTTAAGGTACTGTTACTTCCAATCCGTGTACCGCACATATTTTGTGTGTATTATTAGAAGGAACGAATTCGATTATTGTGCACAGGTATTATCAATAAAATTAAAATATTTGCGGGTTATTCCGCCACGTCCTACCTGCCGACGTTTCAGGAACCTTATGGTCCCTATCTTCAGGGCGTTGAACTCCAACTGAGATCAGATCAGTTGGAGATCAGATGATCAGTTCGAGTTCGACGCCCTGAAGATAGAGACCATAAGTTTCCTGAAACATCAGCACAATATGGAAGTAGGACGGACGTGGCGGAATAACCCACAAATATCTAAATTTTATACTTTAATTTTATCATTAATTTATTTAATTTAATAATTACTTTATTGACATAAATCCTGGTCACGAAAGTATAAGTGTTGTTGTAATATGTATAGCATTAAATTAATTAAGTGGTGTTTTGATCCTTAGTAGGGCTCTAAAATAATTAACATTTTTTGTACAAACAGTGACATCAGAGAGCTTGATCCATTATTTTATAGTCTCGCCCAAATATGACTATTTGTCACTCAGTCCCATTTTGAATCCTTCATGATTTGAATTGTTGGTTAAACTACAGGTTATCAAGAAATTTACAAAACAAAGCTGTAACATTAGTTAACTTCCCACAAGTTTAACCTTTTGATATATATGTTATATGTTGTTATATACCTGGATTAAAATGTTTTACAGTTCTGCCACATTATATATTATATTTGATTTTACTGAACTCTGCGTTTCGTGGAGAATTCGCTCTAAATTTACAAGAGTGGATACTGATGTTCCTTTTCTTTCTAGTAAGAGCAAACACAATAACAAAAACATGACAAAGATAAAATTCTGGTTTCTGTTGTTGTCTTTATATTTGTTTAAAAATACGTAAGTGTTCACTCGTTAAATATAGCGACCGCCACGAAACGTTAAAAATATAAATACTGTGGTAAAACATGTTTTTATAAGCATAGTGCAAAGCCAAGAAAATATCACACTATGCAATCATGTGTGTTCCATATTCCCAGACACCGGAACAAGGAGCCCAGACCTCAATACATCTGGCCGTGTCAGAGGAGGTTGAAGGAGTCTCTGGAAAGTACTTCATGGACTGCAAAGTAAGTCTTCAGTACTCTCAACTCATTCCGTATGAATTCGTAACAAGTAATTAGAATAACTTCAATAACACAAGAATGGTTATTATAATCTAAAGATTTCTCTATCCTAAAAATTCCTTTGAAATGCTTTAGAAATTGCCACAAAGTAAAACAAAATAATGTCATCTTCTAGAAAATTTAGTGCTATTTCTTATGAATGTTTCTTTGTTCTTATAATTGTTTTCGTTTTTCAAATGTGTTTATTTTGTTGGAAAGGTTTTTGCAACAACACATAGATGAGAACATTTGAAAAACGAAGATATTGATTATTGTTATTGAAGATATTGTCGGATGTTATTGGACCAAAGAACCAATCATAAGATAGAGCACTAAAATCTCTAAGAGATGACATTTTACTTCGTAGAAGTTTGAGTTTTGAACATACAGGTATCGGGGGCTTCCGAAGGTTACGTGGACATACAGCCTTAAAATAAAAACTACAATGATTATGCATATTTATGAATTACGTCATGTTCGTGTTCTGAAATAAAAATTAATAAAGATGTCTTGAAACGAAGTGTTTCAACCAGGCTGACCAATCACGAATCAATCAAGAAACTAACTTTCTCCACTTTACTTCTTATACAAATACCCTTAATATTCTCTAAACTAATAATATTAACGCGTACCTTTTCAAGGAAATGAGATAAATGGGAACCGCACTTACCAGACACGCACAAAGAGGTCATTGCTATACGGACGTCTGGGATTTTTAATGAATTTTAGATAGTGACTACGATTCAGAGCTCTATGTTATTATGTGTTAGTAATAAAGTTAACACACCGTAATGGATTTAAAAATTTGATATGTGGTTCTAAGAAAAGCATTTATGTCATGCTTGCATTTGTTGTTATTTTATTGCTTTGCGTCGCTACAATTTTTGTCGGATGTTAAGGGCGTTAAATAAATAAGATTAAGGACTATTTGCTAAACATGTACTTCCTACTCTCGGTGAGGGTTCATTCACATTAATGGGAGCTGCGTGCGGTAGTCTGCTGGCAAATAAATTGAAAATAAGTTGGGGTACCCGATTTTAGCACGTATGCGCAAATGGTTTACATTTTTTCTAAATTTGAAATGGTCTTTATTAGTCATTAGTGAAGTTTCATAAAGCGTCAGGGAGACATCGAACAATAAACAAACATTTGTTCAGTGTGAGAACCGATTTTGTTTTATTTTTGTCATAAAGATCCGCTAATCTTCGACGCATATTCTAATACACCGGGTAATGTCGGTGTACACAATTATAAGTCTCAACGGTCGAAGGACCAAAAAGTACAAATTTAATATAAAATTCAGTGGGTTGGACACTCGATTTTAGTAGGTTCTCTACTATTGGACACCATTGAGGGAGCGTATTGTAAAGCGACCGATTCGCCCGGCCTAAGACTGCAGTCCTGCCGGTCGAGACCGGGCGATTTACGGTACACAACCTTGAATGACGCACCTGAATGGTCGTTTCCTATTGGTTGGGTCCAAAGATTTAAGATCTAGGATCTGGGAGATGAATAACATCAATCGTTCGTAAACATTAGACACATGCATGTGAAACAAATTGTTGGTTTTCTTTCTTTTTTTGTAGAAGTGATATTTTGTGCTGTCATATTGTCTTTCCTTTCTACCTCTCTAATAATACTGTATAATTTTCCCAGCTGAAGCAGCTCACTTTCCATTCTATGTTATTCCCACACTCTGTACACTAAACTATTTATATTAAATACACCTTATATGAAGACATGAACACTTCATAATTATTCCATTGTCGTATGAATACATAAAGAAGGGACATTTTAATACCTAAAGAATTCTAAAACCCTTCTCGTCTCCTAAAATTATAATAAAATTACCCATTCACTGCCCGACGTTTTTTTTTTTACTAAGAAATATCGTCCTTGCGGGGTTTTTGCTTCTCTTATTCTGTTTGTGAACTTAAAATTGAAAAACTCATATTGAATTCGGTTTGTTTGGATGTTAGTATTACATTTTAAGACATTAGGCTAACTCTATAATTCAATCCTTGTCATGTATACTGTAAACACATATTTACAATTCACAAATATGTTTAAGTTGCAACAAACATTTTTTATAATTTAAGTACGAGATTTTATTAACAACCATACATTTTGAAATGGTTATGACATAGATTTCACCTCAAAAAGAGTGATCGAGTTATTGAACTATTTTCTCCCGCGCCAGGCTAATCCGATAAACCTATAACAAGTCTCTATGAACTTTATTCTCATATCTCGTATTTAAACACGGCTACTTTTTAAACGGAAGGTAACGTAAGTGAAATCGAAAAGCGAACACTTAAAAAGTGAATTTAGAAACGTTTCTAAGACTCGAATAATGACAGCTGTTCGTGTCTGGATTGATAAGAGAGAACAGAAGCGACAAATATGATTACACGCGACTTCGGTGCATGCCGAGTGCAGTCGCACTCGCAGTGTTTACTGGAGTTTGGTACACGTTTTAATGTTTTAATATATTGCTTTAAATGCAATTTCCCACTTTGGTAGGGTGTCCATATTCAAATGCAAGTAAGAAATGTACACGTATTCGCATTAGAACTACGTACTTAGGCAATTATTTTAGGTGCATTCTTCACTGAAGCAGATTAATTGTATTGTATGTGGCTCGTTCGTTTTGTTCTTATACGTTTATTCTTGCTTCAAATGCATATGGTCCAGAGTTTGATTTCCGGCTCGGACTGGGGGGTTTTAACTTTGGAACTTAAATTTAATCTATATGATACTGGTGTACATATAAATTGTGACTTAGGAGCCGTCTTCGCAACGAAGCACAATTTAAATATTATAAATATCCCATACTGAAAAACAGTTCTGGTGGTGCATGGATGGACAATAAATACAAAATATGTATTTAATTTAATTACGTGTTCACACATAAATTGTATTGGAATACACTGCCTTTCGCAATACAAGTAGGTATACATGTAATAATGTATTCATGAATGTATTATTTATTTATTTGGGAACGTATTTTGACCAGTGTTCCCCTTTCTTCCCTCAGGAACATGGTCTATCCCGGGGTGCAGAGGACCCAGCGGTTGCCAAGAAGTTCTGGGAGCTTAGCGAGGAGCTAGCGGGGCTCAAGGCCACAGACCCTCATCTATAAACTGTTGTGTTCGTAGAGTTCTTTATAGACTCAAGCATCACTATACTGATTTCACTCAATCAACTGACTTGACGAGGAACATGACAATCTGGTCGTTCACAAAGGGAGACAAAATGCTTCTTCTGTGTATACGTACCACAGTTATCAAACTAATGTCGATTGACTGATCATTCTCAGCTCTATTTCATTGATCATAATTTTCATTGTTTTTATAATCATACTAGATCAAAACGTTTAATATGCACGTTAGAAAAAACAAGTTTTGCACAAAAGTGAAACGCCATCACTTACATAAGATCCGTGCAATTTATAAAATTAAAAAAATATATTGTATTCTCCAAATAAATGTATTTGAATTGACTTCTTGGGAGTTATTTTTGTAATAGATTTCACATACCGGTACTAGACTAAAAGTAGCACTTTGGAGTAGTGATTTACAATTTTCAACAAAATGAAATACATTTAAAACGTGCATTCCAAATACATAAAAGTGTTTGGAACTATTTTTGGATAAACAATAACATATTAAAACCAATATTACACGATATTGCCTAAAAATATAATAAATTAATATAGTAAAAACAATGTTGATATGGAACCCATAAATTTCTAACAGATACAATCAGAATTTTGTTGAAATTGAGTAATAATGAATAAATAATACTTTGGATTTCCATAAAAAAAAAAAAGCGTGTGGTACTCTTTTGACATTTATAAGCTTACTTTTCAAATTTAAATAGGGATATGTTGTTGTTTTCATGTTGTTTTTAGATATATTTATTTTGTCCAAGCAAGTACATAATAAGGTTGTTATTCATGTAGCAAATACAATATATATATATATATTTGACATGGTATTGTAATAACATTGATGTGTTCATTAGCATGTCATTGTTAAGTGATAAGTAATGTCATTTATTGTACGATGTTACAGACAATAAAAAACTATCTGTTTTGTAACCATGAAATACTTACAAACAACCCTTGTGTCTTTCCATTAAGTATATTAATATCACCTCCCGATAACATCATTTCCACCAAACCATCATCTGCTTGCTGATATGAGTCTTGATGCTAAACTCACTTCATTACATATGTAAGGAGAGGAAGGCTCTGACATATGCATACCTTGACTGCAAAACAAAACAGAAACTCGCTAAACAGCCTAGAGTAACAAGTGGATGAATTGTGGGTGATACTGAGTTTTTCATCCCTCCAAAATAAATTAATTGGTTTGGCCATGCCGGGTCTGGACATTGCACAGAAGCACCGTGACACAGAAGCGTCGTGACACAGAATGGCCGTGCCACGGAAGCGCCGTGACACAGAAGCGCCGTGACACAGAAGCGCCGTGACACAGAACTCTTCAACGAAATTTCGAGAGTTTCCGAATGGGTCTTGACACGAAAAGAAATTTTAAGGTCCTTATTTGTTACCGTCCCCCACGAAGATAAATCCTGCCTTCGCCATTCCCTTATTGTGTGATACTTACGGCAGCTCTTCTGTGCTTCAGCTAATATATTTTGTTCTTCGCACTGACCATATATTTTATTTGTTATACACGATGTCAAAATGTTGTATGTAGCTACTAGTAAGCATGTCACTGGTATGTATTTACTTGGATTTTTCGTTTTTTAGTAAAGAAATATGGAACTTCCTTTTCTCTTAGTATATCTGGGTATGCATATCAGGAATTGTTTTGTAGAAAATTTTGGAATGTTATTGTGAGCTTGGAAGTGCCGAATTTTGACAAATGAGGCAAATTTGAAAAGATGAGTCGAACGCAGTGTTCTCCTGTAGAGTGACATTATTATAATAGGTTCTTGGTTCGATCCCGTCTGGGGTTCGAATCTTCGACTTTGAATTATGAATAAGCACGAATAACTCTCAACTCAACTCACATAGAGAATGGCAAAGTATCTAATAGGTCTTCGATTCGATGACCACAACAGTCTATGATAGATTACCGAGCCCCATTTCTATTTCTTACGATGTTATATGTAAAACAGGGAGGAAATTGAACTGTTCGTAGTTCTTGCTTGGAGATTTCTTATTCTATACACTAGGAATTCGTTGTTTTTCGAGAATGTAATGTAAGTGTTGGGAACAACAAGGAAGGTGGGGCGTATCCAGGATTTTGGTTCGGGGGGGGATCTATTCTACCTTTTACTGAGTGGGGGGGGGGGGGGGGGCGGGAGTCTTGCTCCTCAATAACAACAGGGTTTTGCATGGCCACTATAGGCCTATATGGGGTGTCCATTATTTAAAAATGAAACAGCGGGACGGACTAGCTACCAGTTAGTGATATATGCCCTTATAATCGATCAGATTGTAGTTCTGGGGCAGAGCCCCAGCTGCCGAAGCAAAAATTTGTAGGGCTATTTTTATCCTCAATACAGCATTTACAACGATATGAGCTGAGCAAGCAAGGAAGGTTTATTTTGGGCGAATGATCAAATTCAAATATTTGTTTGTTAAGTGTTTAACATTAATGGACCAGCGTGAAATAGAAGTTTTCAAAAACGGGACAAAACAGCGTCCCCGTGAACAGTTGTGTGAACACCGGGACAAATGGTCGCCCTATCTATATATGTTTAATTTGGAGCCTTTTGGAGCCAAGTTAAAAAAAGTTAATAATAACAGTTCAATTATTAATGTTATGAATACATTAAATTGAATTTGTGTGTCTTTTTTCAAAGTCGGGGGGGGGGGGATGGAACATCCTGACCTCCCCCTCCCCCCGCTACGCCCCCGCAAGGAAATGTAGCAATAGAATATCACCAGTATTGTTCTCCTACAAATATAATTTTTAAATTAATATAATACATTATAACACGGCTACTTTAGTCTGTAACTGTTTACAATTAATACGAGACAAAACTTGATACATACATAAATGATAATAGTACTTTACTATTGTTAACATTTTAACGTTTTAATATTAAAACATCTTTAGGCGAGAACGAAGACGCTTCCAGTCCATACTGTCGGATAAGTTACGATGTTACGACGGGTTCCGACGAGTTCCGACGGGTTACGACGAGTTACGACAAGTTACGACGGGTTACGACGGGTTATAACGAGTTACGACGAGTTACGATGACTTACGACGAGTTACGACGAGTTACGACGAGTTACGACGAGTTACGACGGGTTATAACGAGTTACGACGAGTTACGATGACTTACGACGAGTTACGACGAGTTACGACGAGTTACGACGAGTTACGACCAGTAGCCGTCCGAAGACCAGCAATAGTTGCTGTTGCCGTCACTACCCTTCGTCTGATGGTCCCAGTCGAACCGGGGAAGAGGGGGTGGCTCTTCATACAGTATGGTCTGGGTACTCCCAGACAAGAAGAGTATGTCCCACCTGGTAGGCACTCGAATTCGGAGTACAGACTGGGTGTTCGATCTGAAACAAATCGGTCACGATTAATACGACCACTGATTGTCAGAGGTGCCAAGGTGGTCGGGAGAGGCTTTGATAACAGGTGCGCATATTGTAAGCGACATCAGTATCAAACCACCTGGAAAACCTCTAGAGGGTATAGTTCATAAACGAGTCACTGATGCTGTTGACAGGAACATGGTGGGTTCTGGAAGCATGGGCGCCGCGAGGGGGGGGGGGGGGAGAGGGCGCTTGCCCCCACCTCCCTGGATTTCAGGAATTGATATATACGATAATGTATAACTATAATTACTAATTCTTCGTTTTTTAAACTTACATAAAAATTAACTGGCATTTTATTTTTGTGACTACATCAATCATGGCCAGTTACCATTAACAACTCTCAAGATATTGTTCCTTTAAGGGTTCATGCTTTCTATGTCATATACTGGTTTTTTATTTGATGTATACAGTATACATACAGTATACAATCATGTTATATGTCTACTTTTTTTTTGTACATTCAATTCTTATCATTCAGAACTTTAATGTACCAAAATCGGTTAAAAAGAGTTGAAAATAAAAAAGTCGCCCTGCGGGGCAAACTGGGGTCTGCCTCCCTCCCCTCCAGACACCTCTTCCACCTAGATAGAAAGTATTATTTTGCTTTGCCCCCCCCCCCTTGCAAAATATCCTGCCAGCGCCCGTGTCTGGTAGTCGTTTAAAAAGGTCTTCGGGTAGTATAGAGCTCGAATTGTTAATCAAACGGCCAGCTTGTGAGAAGCGCAATATATTTATTTTTATTTTATTATAAATGCGAGGAGGGGACTGTAATGTAGTTGAGGGGGAAGAGTGGTGGCAGGATATAAGAAGATGGAGAGGCTTATCTTCAATGCCGACCCAACGCAGAGCTGGACGTGGCAACAGATGATGATGATGATTTTATTATATTATCATTATTATTATTTTCATTATTATTGTATTATATTCTTTAATTATTTTGATTACACAAAATATCAAATTCCAATCAATAACTACAGTTTTGAGTGACTGTTCTATGATCTGTTCTATTCATGATCACAACTCGTCAAGTCTATAACAAACCTTGCGTCACATTTTCCTTGATAACTGTCCCGGATTGTCTGTGCAGTGTCCTAATGTGACAAATTGTTTAATTCGTACTTTGCCAATTAATTCGGTATAATTAAACTAAACGACAATTATGAAAAACAAATGCCAATTAGAATTGTTCTCGCACCGTAACTCGAAGTGCGTCGGCGGCCTAAACTAACATTTGAGGTACGTACGGTATATTTAAACTAGTAGCCTAGAAAAGGACGAAATTCGTGAACCCTGCACCTAGACGGCTCATAGAATTGCATTCAGAATCAAGATAAGAATTAACTCGGAACAATTATAATTGCATTGCGTGACCCTAAACGAGTCCAGGAAGTGTCTACATTTTAACACCACGCACAACGAGACTAAACAATCAAGGCACCAAAATCGACACGGGCGCTGATTCTAAGTCTGGAAACACCCAAAGAGTTGCATCATGCATAGTTTTTATATGAGTAATTAGCCCATGAAATTTTACCCAAAGAACCGTTTTGTGGTCGTGCCAAAGTTGAACTATTCGACAGAACGTCAGTCGGCAGCCAAATGGTCGAGCGCTAAGACGTCTTATTCAACATGTGCAATGGGTGTTGGCGAGGCTTATGCGCCACCCGATGGATTTTAGTGTTGATCATTTGTTTATCCTACTTGTTTATGATTGTGGAATGCAGATCGACGAAGAAAAATGAAATTGCGCTACCAAGGCAAACAGTTACACGTAAGTTAAAACTTATTTATTTATTGTACTGTTATTTGTTTTTGTGTTTTATGTTTTATGTTGTTTGTGGAGATAACATGCACTCGGAAATATTATGCATTAGACGTACAATACACTGACAACACACTTATGATTGACAAAGTTTATTGCGACACAAAATAGACGTGTTATTGTAAAGTTTGGTTTAATTTATAAAGATCGGTGGCAGCGAGAATAAATTCATTATAGAAGTATCACACATATTTGATCCAATTAGTTTCTTGGTTGGTTTCGTTTGGAATTTTATTCATTATAACTTTGTTTTATAATCCACGGTTAAACACACGTTTATTGGGAGTTTAGTTGTAATTGTATTAAACATGGCTATCGTTTGCTACCATTTTGAAATCCACCATGACGCAAGAATAAAAAGATGTCAGCCACCGTCTCAATGGCTGATTTCTTAGACACTAATGTCCATTGTTTTGTCAGAAGGAACGTTCGAGGTTTATAACAGTTAACTGTAAAAATATTTGCTTAGATATACACAGGCGAATTGTTTGCCAAGCGATGAGCAATATCTGTTAAAACTCTATGACAACCGTGATTATAATATGAAGTATTATTATTGCACTATACGTTTTAATGTACCGGAATCGTTTCACTGTTTCATGATACAGACAGATTATGTTAAAATAGTAATTTACATAATTTAAATGCATCGAAAATCATTTATCAAAGCACAAGGTGCCACTTTAATAGGTGGATCAAGGTATGACTTCATTGTACACGTATTTGTTTGCATAGGCCTAAATACAATAGAACCGTCAATAACAAGATTGTCAAAAAACTATCAGACATGTCACGTGCGTTACCACAAACATTTATGGTGACAAAAATACAGATATCGATTATTATAAACCGAATCACCAAATATCTGTATTAGTTTAAATTTTTAATTAGGGGAAACCAAACAGCCATAGCCAACAAAATAAAGTATAGTCTTTATCCTGAAAATGTGTCCCATGTTTGTTTGCCTACACTATTAAACTTATCCATACGACTACAGACTTTCGACTTATTGTAGGTGTATAATTTTAATAAATTACTTTGTGAAAAGTTGGTGCCCATTTTTGCTCTTTCGTCATTTGTAAGATTTTTCTTTCGAGTTAGCAACTTGATTAAAATGTTAATGGAAATGTAACTTTAAAAAGCCAGAGTTGATTTTAATAGCTCAAAACTGTTACACTCTCTATAACTTACATATTTCTTCTTGCGAGTACAAAGTTATGATTTGTAATCATAAATTATAATTTACACAAATGTATTAAAACATGCAAATTTTCAAACCCAAATGTGCGTTGACCATTATCCGCAGATTTGTATTGCAATATGTAATCGTTTACACATCATCCTCACAATACTTTAAGATCAAATGTTAACCGTCTACATCAGTTTGCATACATATACACTGTTAAACTTCACAATCGTAAAATCACTAAAATTGGGAGAAGAGAAAATTGTAGTTCAATCACATTCTTAGAGCAGATTCCTTCTTTAAGGGGGGACAACACTGAAAATCTCATTATTTAACAAAAAAAAATTCAATCTACAATTTTTTTTTTTTATTATTATTAAATTGTTTATACTATTAACAATCGATTTAAAACACAAAGGAAATAATATCATTCATATAGCATACTCATATCTATATTCTTGTGGATGTATGCGCTGCGTGTTTGCCCTAAAATGCAAACTTTGGAAGCTATTTCTGCAGGAAGCGTTTTTCCTACACAATTCAGTATGGAGAAATTCATATCTTCTAAACTAGTGACCCAAATCTAATAATTTTTTGTGTGTATGTTCTCCAATGCCATTAAGATGAAATGATGCATGCCCAAGTTTCTATCTTTGTAAAAAGTATTTTTTTTTTATTTAAAATTTTTTTTTTTTTTTTTATATAAAAATGTTAAAAGTTAAAAATTTATAACCTCCATAAAAAACACAGGTTCAAAGTGGTGATGCATCATTTCATTGCTTGTCTACATAACTTCAAATAACACTTTACAAAACTTGAATATCTCAATTGGTTCTCATGTAATCCTTTTCCCGGTGTGCATTGTTGTAAAAACCACAACAATGTCAATAAAAAAAAAATATAAGTATTAAAAAAAAAAAAAAAAATACTGCAATAACTTTAGGTTAGTGTTTGGTGCGTTCAACAAGTTTCAGTTAAATTGTTGCCATAGAACATAAGTTAGGATTTTCAGTGTTGTCCCCCCTTAAGGAGGATTGAACTATTGAACCCCAACGCGGAGTGAGCACTAAACATACCGCGTAGGTTTACACCTCATCAAACACATTCGTTTGAACATGTGATTGTAGTAGTCGATCAAACACCAGTTCATGATCGGTGTGTGCTGGGCTACGTAGGCTACCTTTTTAAGAACTTAGAATTTGTGATTAATTTGTGATCTGCCATTGTTGCAATTGTTGCAAATGTAAATCAATTGTTATGATGAATAAGAATTTTTATATGAGCACATTATGTGTTTTGATTGTTTCAACTTTGTTAATCACAAATTGTTAGTTTTACGTAGCCCGGTCTTAAGGTAACACGTATTCACAATCACAAATTGTAAGTTTTTCAATATCTACGTAGCCCGGCCTTAAGGTAACACGTGTGTGTATTCACAATGATGGCTTTGGAAGGTTTGCATCAGATATCATTAACATTGATCGGGTATTTATTGATATGGTAAAAACAAATCTCGTTATTTTACATAAAAAAACTACACAACTAAGTTACATGAAACACTTATATAACAATTTTAGAAATAAGATATTTTACACTAATACACACCTGTATAACAAAACTCTGTTAGTCCTTTCATAACGAAGTTAGTCAAGTAATTGTATCAATATAAAGTCAAACTACAAAATAAGTTATAAAGCAAGTCACAGTTTGTAACATTAGTTTCGAACCTTGACATATAAATAAATGCATCCTTAAAAAAGATTAGACGTGGTTCAAATAATTGAAAACTAGTAATTTTAAAACAAAATTTGTAAAACTGTTACAGCAGGTATCTGATAATAACTTTAGATTTATTCTTAAAATACATTTTTCAAAACATTTATTTGTTTACCTTGCCATTATTAAATAAAATAATAGTTACTCCACATGACCATTTAATTTCACTTTGTTAAAATATTGGTTCGAGTTTATTTACAGTTGCCAGATTATTTTGAACAAAGTTTAACAGAAATGACGTATTAGGACTTTACATTTTTGTGGTGTAAAACGTGAATGTATTTCTTGAAGACACTTCAACACGAAGTCACAAGACACACAAAGACACATAAAAGACAGTACACAATACAAAATAAATCTTTTCAAAGATATTTCTCGTTACTAGACAGGTGTGTACCACAAGGGAATTTTAAATATATACATCTTCTCGTTATTGAGTGGGTAGACAATAATTTTTTTTGTATTTATTTATTAAAGAAGAAATTAAATGAACTACTGGACATAAGCAGCCGTATGTCTGCAATTAGCCCTTACCGCTTATAATTTACGTTACTATAGTGCGTGTTATGATACAATTGCACACAATTACAGCAAACTTTCACTCACATACACCTACATATAGTTCATAGAAGGTAAACGATTGTTGTGTTGTTAAAACGCACTCTCACTACCACATTGTGTTTGTGTTTGTGTTTCTGTTCGTGTTTGTGCATGCTTGCGTCCCATTTCACATGCTTTATGTCTATTCGTTTTGTGTTGTGTTGTTTGTTCGTTTGTTTTGTTTTGTTTGTTTGTTTGTTCGTTCGTTTGTTTCTCTATTGTTGTTTCTTTGTTTGTTTGTTTGTGTGTATGTTGCTTTTGCAATAGAATACATTAAATCAGCTTTAATTAGGTTGTTTGTAAGTTTCGGAAGGTGAATTTTATAGGGAAGGTCGAATCACTAAATAGTAAATAATAGGTTTAGAAAAACGAAAAGTGGATGGCTTGGCTGAAAATATTCAGCTCACGTAGAGTTACGCAGATTTAAATGCATCGAAGCAACAATCATCACATTAACATAAACAATAATGTGTTATAATACTATTTAATAAGTATTGGGAACTAACATTTATGAACGAGGACGGAAAATTTCTGTACAAACATGAAATAACTTCTATATATGATATGGAAAGTTAGTGCAAGTTAGATTAATCTGAACTATTGATCTGATTTATTCCAACTTGTGGTATTCTCCTGATAATCAGTTGAAATAATGTTGAGGATATGGAGTTATTAACAATATCATTTATGTTTTGCTTTGTTTTGGGGTTTCGTGTTAACGAACTAATATTTCTAATAACAAAAAATGAGTTTTCCTATCAACAATTTGCATTTTACTTTTGTGGTTGTTAAATTACAAATGAATTCCAAATTCCAAACTAAGTTCATAATATAGATGACCAGAGAAGTTAGTAATGTTCTCCAATCGAATTTTTATTCGCAATGCAATATTTTTTTTTTTTCATTTATTTATTATATTATTTTGTCAAAATTGTTTATTTAAAATTTCGTATTTAAATGTAATAGTATCGACAAACATATACACATGGATCTAACTTTTCTCTCCGATTTAATTTTTACTTTTTTACGTCACTGTTGCTACGACTGTAATGAAGTCTTAGCTATGTTTACATATGATGGGTCCGCAAACTCACACAGACACAATGCAAAGATGTTTTGTAAACGAAATGAGATATATCCTATCTAATGGTTCTAATCGAATATTTACTCGGACGAGAAACTTGGGAATCTGAAACTTTGTTATTGTTCTCTTTCAAGCATGGTGACGTTTTAGAGATAAAATAAAATAAAATTTGTGAAACTGGCTTACAGAAATCTACAGAATATATTACAATTCATTTTATTTACATATATTTTAAGAACTATAAACTTAATACGAAGCATTATCTCGACGTTCGGTACGTCACCTGCTGCAGCAACGTTTTAGAAGTGTACGTTACATTTGAAAGAGTTCTTAGTTTAAAGGGGACTTTTGATGTAATAGAAAGAAATGTTTTGGGAATCGGAAAACCAATCAGTTTAATAAATATCTCATCCGGGAATAAAACAAGAATCTTTTTTATGGTGTGGTAATGGCCGTAAATAATGTCAACATACGAAAACTTATTGACGAAGATTTCTCGGTTAGAATAATTACCCTTTACTTAATTTTGAGTGTTTTTAAATATTTTATTTGTGTATTTAAAAGATAACCACAAACTATGACAGGTTATATTTTAATAGTTTTGAACTAAGGGCCTTACCCTTAAATATTACTCAGTATAAGCTGAGAGGTCCACGAAAAATGCCACCAAGATTTTTCCTTGAAGTGTATTACAAGTAACGTTTTTGTCTACGACACAAATTATTATAACAATTATTAATTGAAAAAGAATTTCAATTTAATATTATCATATGTGAATTGTAAGACGCAGTAGTTGTATTACCTGCACGATAATTGTGAATCTGTTTCAATTCTCGATTGTAAAAGTGAGCGGATATTTGAGTGGCTAGTTGTTATTTTGAATAAGGTACTGATTTCAATTTAGAAAATCACTTCTTCCATGATTTAAGTTGACACATGTGTCGCAGAAACGGTGACTTAGCAACGAGGCACGTAAAATAGCGCATACAATAATACCAATCAATAAAAATCAATGTTTTTATCATCATTTGGTTTCATACACTGTACTTAAATATTTCATAATATAATTAGTCATTATTGATCTAAGAGTAAGCGAAACCGGTGTTTCGTAAGTAAACTATCTTTAGAGGGACCTGCGGGGGGAAGGGGGATCACCGGACAGTTAAAAGGTCGAGCATTGGTATTTTTCTGACCCCGAATGATGATGATTATGATGATTACCTGATGATTATTTACTCGAAACGAGAGCTGGATTAAACAGAAACTATAACATATATCGCTTTCAAAATAGTGCTGGTGATTATCATGACGTATTTATAAGTATGTAGTAGTATTAGTTTATTTATAAGTACAATAAAAAGAGATATACATATATGGCAAACAATACGAGCTTAATAGTTACCAATATCGAAAGAGTAGATTGAGACTATGTAGCTCACTCACCGAGTACGGGGGGAGGAGGAGGCTTGCCCCCCCCCTTTTTTACCCTCGTTTTAACCACAATGTGCTTATATTTATGCTGCAATTTTGGTTTTTTGTCAATGTGTGTATTTGTAATATTTATATGTGTTTTGCGAAGTACTTATTCAATTTGGATCATTTTGTATCATTTATGTGCATGCAACTGAGTGGACATAAAACAATAGAATTATTTTCCAACAAGTGGTGATTTATAATATAGTTTCATAATTTGTTTATAAAAGTGAACACAATCTTTATTTATCTGCACAAGAATCGAACACACTATACATAAAGTCAAATTTGAATTTTATTTTTGAAAATATACATTAATTTTCTAAAAATATTTTTTTAATGTCAAAAAATTAAAATTCTCATTTTTTCATGTTATCATGTTTATCTTTACTTAAAATGGCACCATAGTTAGATAGCCACAAATAAAGTAAATACTATAGTTATCATAAACATATCAAAGATTATATGTTAGTAAACATAACATGATTAAAGGCTGGACTACGCAGATTTTTAAGAACTTATAACTTGTGATTAACAAAGTTGAAACATAAAAATAGGCGTTCAAATAATTCTTATTCATAACAATTGTTATATGAACTCATATATGTGTTTTGTATATTTCAACTTTGTAAATCACAAAATCTCAGTTCTTAAAAACCTACATTAACAATTAGAAATGCATGTTTAGATTACATTGTGTTGGTGTTTATAATGGCAACCACAGAATGTGTCAGATTTTAGTGCAGTGTTGAATAAATATGTGTTGCATTTGCTAAAAGTGATTGTTAATTGTTTAGTTATAACAATTTCGTTGAACTAAACAGATATTGTATTTAATTTAAAGCTAGCTTGTCTGAGATTTGTCGCCAGGCAAAATACAAGATGGTTGAGTTCGAGAAAATCATGAGTTCAGGAAAGAGGAACTCAGGAACTCTCAAACGCTGTTTTGGGCTCATCGAATCTAATTGGCTTAGTACGCAAAATACCTTTACCATTTCAGTAAACTAAATCCAAAATTACGGAGAACCTGGAACTATTTTCTTTATGCATAACTATTTCTTTCGGGCAGTTTAACCGAAACCTGAGTTTTTGCATTATGAACAAATTCATAATTCAGGAGCAAGATTATTTCACCTTTTTAAAGAGGTGTATACAATCACATCGTTGTTGATTGTTTATAAAGTCACGCTTGAACACCAATCGATGTGCACCTGTTCGTAACTGTTTTGAAAACATGCACTATACACTATGTGTCTGGAATAAGGGAGCCTATTGGATTATGCATGAGCCTAACAGCGTTTTAGGACACCTGTGTGTTGCACTCTATGTCATGTTACTTTTGTAATCCTGAACTCTTGAAAAGCATAACATTATCTTTAATGCCATTTATGATTTATTGGTTAGGTACTCATTAAAGTAAAATAAATACAAATACATGGTTTTAAATACAGTGTGTTTAAATGAATTATAATATATACTTATTAAAAGTCTAGTCAATAAATCTACTGGCATACAAAGATTGTGTACGCATTTCAGAAACATCTGTTTAAAAAACAATCTTTTATGTGTTTCTGTAACTAACTCCAATTGGAATATATATGTAACCTTTGTTGTTTCCGACATATCCAGACGTGTTTTGTGTATAACTTTACTTTAGTCTTGGTTGTAACCATATGAAAGAGATATACCGGGTGGCCATACAAATCAGTTTTGTCTCGGTACCCCCCCCCCCCCCCCCCCCACCACCCCTTCCTCCCCTCACAGTTTATAGAACACGGTATTCTACTAAATCATTTTCAAGAAATTTGGTGTTAGCAGTTATTATTTTACTTCGGGTTCTGGGTTGTGTAAATTCTGTTAAATATTACAAATTTAAGTATAGAGTTAGGTAGCATTGATCAATGTAAACAATTTTAGCAAAGAAACGAATACAATTATATTAATATTCAATTTTACTTCACTTATAATTTTTTTTAACAGTATTTAGTAACATTCTTCTCGAATTTCTCTAATAGACCTCAATATTAATGCTTTCCAGGTTCAAAAATAAAACCATGACTAAAATTAGAGGATTGGCTAAAACTTGTGACATCTATAAACTAAAGATTAATAACTTTTTAGCCAAAATAGGAATGGGATAAATAAATGTCCACAATATTTCTTAAGGTAATAGAACCTTTAAATTTTTAGATGTTCAATATCAAATTCCCACTTTAATACATAAACATAACATAATTGTGGTCCCCTATCAAAATATCAGTAACTACCTGAAAACCATTTTATATGCACAACAGCAAACGCCCCTTTAAAACAGCTGAAATTCTTTTGTTTTGTGATAAATTCGAATCAACGTTTTTCATTCTTTGCCCAAACGCAATCAGTTTTGAAGACACCCGTTTGTACACATGAGAGTAACGGTTTTATGAATTCGATTTTATAAATTCAGCAGTATTATTTTTCCAATACTGAAAGTGATTTTGTAATACACAAAAGTTCCATCAGAGATGAGGTTAAATTAGTCAATACTCAAGACCATAAACCATTCAATTTTAAAAGTTGTTTTGAAACAGTAGTGAAGCAATACCAGAACTATATGTT
Source organism: Isoperla grammatica (assembly GCA_945910005.1). Lineage (NCBI taxonomy): Eukaryota > Metazoa > Arthropoda > Insecta > Plecoptera > Perlodidae > Isoperla > Isoperla grammatica. The sequence goes on along the minus strand of OX246740.1, from coordinate 10,833,799 downwards.
TATGAAAGATTCTACTTTTGATCTCAATACATTTCAATTATCCAGCTTAAATAAAATATTCCTTCATAGAATTATTGATTTATCTTTACCGATGATAATCTAAACGTTCTAAAATTGTTTACATTAATTAGAGGCTTCTACGTACATGTTATTTTATTTCGTTGAGAATTGTTTTCCAATATTGGTCTTAAAATAAAAATTCATGATTTGGCCACCCGGTAAATATAAAGTGTTCCTAAAAGTCAAACACTAAAATGTAAGAATTTGGTTTGTACAAATTCCTTTTCAAGCAAGAAATTAATTTTGATTCTGTAGTAAATTGGTTCTCAAACTATTTTTGATTTTTTCTGACTTTACAACATAATCTTACGGATATCACCATCTATTCAGTACTTTCAAAAACTCGTAAATCAAATTGAAACAATACGTGCATCACATGGCAACGTTGTATTTTCAGACAAGTTTAACAAACATGTGTTTTCAAGTAACGGTTGCTCAAAATCAACTTTTATAACCACTTGTTGTTTATATTGTGTCCAGTAAAGCAAATCGAAGCAAAAACAAAATATTCCCTTTCTCTCATCACAATTTCAATATTTCGTGTTCCATTCTTGTTAGTAATCTTTTAAAGTAATCTGAAAGTATACTAAACCAATATTGTATTCATACATTGCAGTTCCCAATAAACAATACATATATTTCATTTTAAAATCGTGATCAATATTTAAAAAATAGACACGGAAGCAGCAATTTTATAGAAAAGTACGCAAATGTTGTGTTGATTGTATCTTACATCCCAAGGGTTGAATATAGATTGAAAATTAATTATTACTTTTTATTTCATTCAACTTCATCCCCATCCATACGAAAGAAACAATATACAACAAGTGGGAAATGAGACCTTTTCATACAACGAATGTGTTCTTCAACTAAGTGGATCAAATCAAGACTTATAAACAAAGTTTGAGGATCACTATACGCATAGAATCATCTGTGTATACACATACACAGTTTTGAAATAATCAACACAAATTCTGAAAAACCAAGGTTTCTTTTATTTCAGTATCCCCATTTCTCACCACAGTTAGTCTTCGGGTAGCTTTTGCCGCCCTTTTGGCCCTAGTCGCCATTACAGCTAACCTCTTGTGGGCCGCTTCCGGCATTCTTACCGGAGTGATATTCATCAGTATCGTAAGCTTGAAGACGCTGTTCCTGTCCGCTATCACCGCAGGAATCACAATATACGGGAAACTAATGGCTAAGAACAATAGCCAATCAGGTTCCTCGCATGGTGACGAGTCCTCCTCGTGGCCTTCGCCCTCCCAGAACGTTCAGCCACCAGTGCAGCAGTCGCAGTATCAACCACAGCACAGACACGACTATTGGCGTAATGAGAGGTCGGAACCCTACTACGACGCCTACAATTCCGTCATTGCCTACTAGAACTGAGAATACAATATATTTTGAAGGAAATTACGGGATTATGCATTTTCATGGACGTTCAATAAGTTCTTAACAATATTCTAACTTGAACGTCTAGGCTGGAGAACGAGCATAATGTTAAAGAAAAGTTGTGGCTGGTGTTTATTTTTGTGGGTGTAGCGACGTGGTGTACAGCCACAAACAAAAGTGTTTGCAACGTTAAAAAAAAAAAATGGAACTTTTACGTAGTAATCTTGTATGTATTAAATCAGTTTAAAATTAAGCGTTTGCACGCCCTATAAGATAGATTCTTTTATGAGGCCAAATGTGGTGACAAATCTAAGAAATATGGAATGGGAAACTTATTCTGAATCATTACCCTCGATATCTTAGTCGATTTTCAATAGTTGAGTATTTTCAATGGTATTGATCCTAAAAAAAAAACACACAGATACGTCTACATTTGAGACTTTTATTTACTTAGTTATTTCTTTGAGTAAAAAGCTAGGGTAGAGAAGGAGAACCCAACGTCAGCGACATTGTATGTCTACCACGTCGTGCCGGTCAACATATGCCACACGGCTAGTATACGGTCGCGACGCATGCGCTGTGACAGCGCTTCATACGATGCGCTGTCATTGCGCTTGCGCGGCGAACTTGTACTAGCCGACTAGCGAAAGTGGGTCTATACGATGCGGTAGACAAACAGACAGATACTGGCGTTGTTGCTCTACCGAACGTCAATAGCTTTATAATCGAAGGCTATTTAATATCAACGTGAAGATGCTACTGCACACGTGATTTTCAGATTTTCGTTTTAAATATATGTTGTATCGACATTGTACCTCGATCTCACGAGGTATATCAGTGTGGGTGGTCAAGATGGGGTGACGGGGGGTAAGAGGTTCTTAGAAGATCCCTGGGCCACAGGGTATGAAAGAAGATATATTTATTTTATTGGGAATTTAATAATCTATATTATTATAATGATAAATAGTTTATAATTGGTTTTGGTCTGTCTAGTTGCCATACTTCAATATTTAATGTAATAGCTTAATAAGCCATGGATCCAATATCATGCGTAATTATCACTTTTATCTTAAGTTCAATCTGTTCAAATTACACATGTACATATCAATAGAAAATTTGTATAACTATATGTCAAAACGTTCGTCTCTATGTGTATGATATGAAAATTTACTGTTTATTTGTCCATACTCTTTCGAAAGATTTATTTGAAGAACAGAAGCGTATGATTCACAGTTTCTCGTGATTTATTTATATTAATTATAAAAGATACAATGCAGTTTGTGTTTTAATCTGAAACTAGTAAACGTGTATTCGTTTTAGATCGCAGTAAGCGAGCTCAATATTTTATAAGGAAGATAATTCTGATGATTAAACAGAAATTGTTTGCTCAAAAATATGTATATCTCTTTAAGTTCTAGTTCTGTGAATTACTTTTGTAAGGGTTATGTTCAATCACTTCCAAACAAGGTGTACACGAGTCAAGTTTAAAAGATAAATATTATGAAACATTGCTTTTAAAACAACTAATCGAATGGTTGTTACTGTAACCAGGCTTAGTTAAATACATTTGAAGTACAGGTAATATAAAGTTAGTCACTTTCAGTAAGGAAAGAAACAGTTCAATTGTTTCCTTTTCGATATTTTTCAAAATGCCGTATCGACAGATATATTCCTTTTTTCTAGGATACGGATATGTCATTGGCACATACTGTATTTCTGTTCTCATCGCTTTAAGCAGAGTTGTCTTCATTGCGTCCTTTTCATTACGTCAATGACTTAACCCAATGAGGGTACACCGATTTGTTTACCATCAACTTAGGTCTAACTGCCTGTTATAAAAATACCAGCAACAAGGTCAGAAGAGTTTAAATTTTAGATCTCTTTATTGTTTTGAAACAAATGGTCATATTGCTCTTCATCGCCCAAATTCGATGTAACCGTCTTGAAGAGGAGATTATTTTGAAAATCAATGTCATCAAAACGTTTATTAAAATTCTCCCTTAAGATTTCAGACTAAAATGAGTAAAAGTGGAGCAATATCATCCACCATTAGACGAAGTGAACCATTTTATAATAAACTGTGTTAAAGAATACTATTGAACAAAATCGTAGGCAAGCAATATTGTAGGTTCATCAACCTATAATACGGTCAATTAAATATGACGGAACGAACAAACTAACAAACCAACAACTGATAGCAACAAATATAATTTTAGCTACGATTTCCATGAATTTCCAGTGGAACAAAATTAATGTAGTTTTATTTTTTGGTAATTTAGCCTGACAACAATTAAAATATATTATCATATACTAGAACAGATTCTGGAAACCGTGCACCTATTAATATGAAATCAACATAGAAGCAATTAATCTGTTAATTTTTAAATTAAAGTAAAAATATTGGTAGTAAATAAAGTAGTAATAAAGAAAAGATATTACCAGTGCAGAATTATCAAAATTACATCTAATTACCTTCATGTATTCATAGCTTACACTTCCTACGCAGCCATTTTAAAACAATCGAAATATTGGCGCCCGTTGTGGGGATCGAAACTCGACTCGTTTTTACTCACATTGTTCGTTTATTCACATAATAACAGATCAAAACACAATAAATAACGTGAATGAATTGCATTTCTTTAATTCATTTATTCAATTATTTAATTATACGCACTCATCGTCGGTATAGTGATCAACGCTGCTGCCATTACAGTTTCTAAACTCATTTGATTGGTGGATTTGCTTCCCTTAAATAATTCATTCAAAGAGCGAAGGATACCATTACGTCAAAAACCGCAGAAAGTTTAATTTTTTAATTATATCTCAAGATTGAAACACAAAATCGAAAATCTGAGAAATCATAGCGCTGTGGTTTGGTAAGCCCTACACACTGAATGATTCATGTATCTAACATTATAATCAGTATGACTGTGATGATTATTTCCTTACTGATTATAATGTTAGACACATGTATCATTCAGTCTGTAGGGCTTACCAAACCACAGCGTATGATTTCTCAGATTTTCGATTTTGTGTTTCAATCTAGAGATATAATTAAAAAATAAAAGTTTTCTGCGGTTTTTGACGTAATGGTATCCTTTGCTCAAACTATTATTCTTATAATCAATGGAATTTGACACAAATGTAGACGATAATATTAAAAACCGTTTAAATGACACTTTATCAAATGTACGTTAATAGTTTCTATAACTGCCAACATTCTTCGTTCAGTTCCGCACTGTTATGATTAACCAATTACAAAATTGTGTCATCGTTTAGATTTTGACATTTAGTTAAACTTAAAAAAGTAGCACTGATAATGAATAAAAATATTTCAAGTATCTGTAAGTGTATAGTATGGGCATTGATTATACGATATTTTCGCAAAACTCGTATCCTAAGGAGAAAGACCAAACTGTTTCACGGCAAATAAGTTGATTTACAATTTTACACACTCGCTTTGGTTAATACATGCGGGTATATCATTTGTTAGTTTAAGTGTCAAACCGCCTTTACAGGTTCCGTGCATTGTTTTTAGTGGCGTTATCTATCTCCCAGAAGTAAGAAGATATTCCAAGCCATAATTTAATATGTGTATCATAAAGTATTGAACAAGCTCTTGCGAAAACTTAGTAAACTGCTTTAACTGTGGACTAAAAAGATCAGGGGAAGGGATTAATGGTGGAGGATTACAAATCATAGGTGTTAGAGGTAGGGGTAGGGGGAATAATATAGTGAATGTATTTGTATTGGTATACAATTTACGCTTATGGGTGAATCAAGGGTTAAATACTGTTCTGAAGTATATATCGAAAATAATTTTGTTGAAAAATCATTGGACCACCCAAACATGTATTTACAGGTACCCTATTTTGTAATGTTTTCTTACCAATGTACTAATTCTCTCTTATGATAAACAAACGACTAATTATAATTATGAAAATGTTATTGAGTTGTTTATTAAACATTAACATATAAGCCAATTTGTAATTTCGTGTAAGCTATTTCCCCAAACTCCATAAAACACTCACAGAAATCACTAAGTGAAAGGAATTTTTAGAATAAGTTATTTCGGATGTTTTTGTAAAACATATCTAGACTAGATTAGATTATAAAATAAGCTTAAATAAGTTCATGTACACCACATTTCAAAACAAACGAGCTGAACAAGCAAACAGGTGCAAAACAACGAACAAACACAATGCATAAAATTAAAATTAATAAAAAAAAATTACTAATACGCTTTTACAAGTACTTGTAAAATAAATACGGAGACATTATTTTAAAATATAACCTGAATAGAATATAATTGTATTTTCAGAAGAAACTGTGAAAGGGCGTAATTAGGTACTGGTAATGTTATATAGTGCAATACACAATATGAGATGAAATGCTATGCGATAGAGACGAAACCAAATTTGTTGTTTCAAGCATCTTAAATCATATTATGTTTAAAGATGATTGAACCATTATAAAATATGATACGTATCAGTTTGTCAGATTTCACGTTTGACTTGTCAAAAAACTGTAAATTTGTACCAGTGACAGCGATATATCTCTGCAACATATTTATGGTGAGTGGTTGTGTGCCCGACATTTTAATGTTGCAACCTGGCCAGAGGCTATCATTGTTTTAGGTTTGATCGTAAAGAAGTTATACTATTTGGATAAATCAGTGTATTTATTATTCAAACCTACCTTACTGAAACATTGAACAGAGTCAACGTTTTATCGTAAGAACCATTGAACGAATCACTAAGTTTTTAACTTGAGATGATGCATCAATAATGTATAACAGCGATTGCATTCAAATTGAATACTATCATCTTGTTAGCATTAAATTATAAAACTGTCACCCAACTTAACTTAAAGGTATAACACATATAAGTTACAAAGTAACGACCATGTATGGAGTTACGTTTACGTCGAGTATAACTGTTGCGTTTAAGATGCAACATAAAACAAGAAATAAAAAACGGAACTATTTTCAAAGAAAGACCATCAAAAATGAACTTTGATTCATTTTTACTATATCGGCACATTGATTACACCGCAAGAATCAAAATTTAATTTGCAATCAAGTGTCCGCTATCTTACGGTCAGTATTATCTGAATTATATTTATACTATTTCCAAGCGATTGTCTTGTCCAGCCAAACTGTGGTGCCTCGATAGCCATGTTTAATACGCTTTAGACCTCCGCAGTAGACCATACCATTATTGGGTAAACCCCGTATCCCTTCGCAGAAAACGTCCCCTTTGAGTTTGTGACGCACCAGGGTCGATAAAGAAGTTCACCTCCTAGGATGCGAACTTATTTACACTCACTGAGAAGGGACTGTCGAGTAGGCCATTTCAAAATGGCGCATTTCTTGCGTACACTCGTTAGAGTGCGAAAAAGCGCAAGCGCAACAAAGCCAAAACGGAGGTGCTGCCATCGAAAGTTGAGCAGTAATGCCAGACCTACAGCTAGATACGAGAAACAGCTGTGCGATTCTGAATGGGCCACGATAAGTTTATCACCGGTTTCGGTCGTTACAAGAAGGCGATGAGCCAATCACCGTCTTGCATTCGCCTTCAGTAACGACCAAAACCGCGGACAGACTGATTGTCACCCATTCAGAATCGCCCTGAGGTTTGATTGAAACCAGTACTGTATCTATATACTTCCGATTGGACATAGTTGACGGTGCATCATATTGTGGATGGACATTCTCAATCGATCTACCCAATGTCCGGGGTATTAGCTTAGAAATTACGGATCGCTTCCTCTCTACACTACTACAATCAATCTACCATCTACTCTTATCATGTGTAAAGCTTCGTTCACAATCACTCAAGAACACGTTACAAATTCCATAACGTACGGGAAAAGTATGGAGGGAATTGTTCACAACCACTTAAAGAAAGCTCCTACAGTTCGTCTCAATTCAAAATACACGCCGGTAAAATGCGAACTAAAAGGAACTGTTTCTTATTGTTGGAGACTAATGTCTGGCTGTCAATCATCCCCTTTATTTGGCAAACCACTTACCTTCTAACATAGTAAAGACCGCTCCAATCCACATGGACCTTCGACTATGAATATTCAGGTTTAACCATTCTCATAATGGGTTTGTAAGATAAGTAGTAAAATAGCAGTTTCATTTAGTGATGATCATTTTTCTTGAGCAAGAGATAATTATGGCCAACCCTTTGAAAAATGACCGAATCCTGCCTGAGCCCCCGTCTTCGCTATTGTCAAGAAGGTGGTTTTTGTTATTTGAATTAGAAATCATTGGTGGTCACTTTTTTTAAAACTGTGTATCGTTCCTGATGACAAGCTTGACGTTTACAACCTTGCACAGTGAGAGGGAAATAAGCCTCCCTTTGAGGAGTCCTCTTTACCGGCATGCATTTTGGATAGAGACGAACTTTAGAAAGAAGTGGATTATGTGTAATTCTCTTTAATTAACAGCTGGCAAATATTACCGAACACTAGTTGTGAGAGTTCGTGCTACCTCAGTTTAGGAGTTATTTTATCACGTATTAACGTATATTAAAGTATAGTAGTAAAGTATACAACAGATGGGGTATCGAGAAATGAACGGGACTCGGAGGTGCACTATCATTGGCTAAAACAAATCATAATTTACGTGGCGAACGGAAATTAGTGGATATAAACTGTACAATTGTTTGACAGTATACAACTTTATTAAGTTAATTTTGAACGTATTCTTAAGTGGTTATGAGCGACGCTTTGTACGTACATTATCTACATCTATCCAAAGATGAAATCCTCCACACACAAGAATTTCTCTCATTTCAGTGTCCCCATTTCTGACCCAATTAAGTCTACGGCTCGCACTTCTGTCCCTACTCGCTATCGCGGGCATAACGGCAGCAATGTTGCCAATTGCTCTTATCACTCTCCTTGGCGTCGGCTTCGCTATCCTTGTTGCCAAGAAGACGCTCTTTCTAACGACCATTGTTGCCGGGATCGTAATCTACCAGAAGTTTCTCTCGAAATTTGGAGGCGGAAAGGGCGCTGACCCTGGTTCGTGGGCCCCCCAGCAACCGGCCCAGCATCACCAGAGACAAGACTACTGGAGGAACGATAGACTGGAAGTTCCACACGACTCGTATAGACCGGTGTATAACTACTAAACAACCCATATAACGTTGTTCTATTAGCCTATATAATACTCTGTTATCCTCATATGATTATGATGTAGAATGGAGTTGTGTCCTAGTTCTCTGCTCTAGAAGAGGCTTAGGAAATGAACAAAAATGTACCAATTTTCGATTATGAAACTCGTGTTTTTTTTCCCCAAGTGCTCCACATCGCAGAAGAATATATATTATAAACAAATTATTTGAGTCATGAACACTGAAAAAGAAGTTCTGGTTTAAACAAAACAAAAAAAACATCTGAACGAATATCTGCATAAATATTAAATAATCGTTCAGTTTTTTTTCTGTGAAATCGCCGATACTATATGATTAATCTTGGTGGCATTTGAGTGTGATTTCTAGTGAATCATAAAAATCGTAAAAATGATAAAATGATGTTTAAAAATCGCAACGAAAACGTATGAAAAGTATGTTTACGATAATTTGTGCACTGTACTGTCTACTCTAGCCAAATTTGAATGTGAAATGTAAAATACTTTCAATTTAGCGGTGCGAACTAACGCTGGGGATAATGGTGTTTATTTTATGAAATAGTTATTTATGTCGTATTTAATGTTGGTGGTGGAGGTAGGGGGGGGGGAGAGGGGGGCTGGAATTGGCGGTTTTGTTTTTTATTTTTCAATGATACATTTTCAGTTTATAAACATGGTTCAAGGACAGTTGGAAATTTCATGTTTGTACAAGAAATGGGTCTTTGACATTGACTCAAAGATAAATGGTTTCCAATCGTACATATGGTTAACTTGATATAGATGATTCATACCACTGTTGTTTGTATATGTGTTGTGTGTATTTGCGTGACGTTCAGCTGAGATATTCAATAGATAGAGTCTTTGAAACATTAGAAGCATTCTAGTTTGAATGCGGAATTAATAACAGTTCATTTCACTTATCTTGCATTTCTTTTTGTTTCCACTAACAGACTGTTTCGTATGCAGTCCATGTACTGGAAATTATATTCTGCTTTTAACTGACGTTAAATCTGAGTTAGGATTCCATTGTCTGGATATCCCTTATTTTGGTACAACTACTTTTGATTTGACACAACTTTCTCGTTTCAGTAACAAGTATACACATACATATATATAAAGTATGTAAACATTTTTCGGTGAAACCAATCCAAAGTTTATTTAAAATAATATGTCAACGTTTCGACGACTGTAGCGTCGTCCTTTTTAAGTCATACAAAAACAAATAAAAAACCGCAATAACCAAAAAACACTTGCATACAAAATCAAAAACACTGCCACAGCGATACATCACTGGGTAGCTCTAGCACCCATAACCCGTGGTATTTATAACTTTAACGATGTTAATAGTCACGAAAGTCTAAGTTCAGTAATATATATATATTTATTTACACAACACTTTTTTAAAACTTTATTTATGTAAAATACATTTAACGCGTGAGTCAAGGCGTTCTGTCGATTTGATCGACTCATGTCTCTGTGTATGTTTGTTTGTATGTTAGTATCGTTTAAGTTATGAGTTCTTATGATTGTTATTCACCTTTTAATCCATATTTATACATTTAGGTTCTGATACAGCCCAGCATTAACAACTAAGACAGCCTTTTACAATCATACGAAATGTGTACGCCCGTTCGTTTAGATCAAACATAAAGTTTGGCTCTCATATTTGTATTTCGACGCAATAGTACTAGCGAATGTACTTACATACACTGTCACATTGATCAAACACGCAGTCAACTTACACAAACAGACAGTCAATTGAACAAACACAAAGTCAACTTTACTCGATTGGATCCCTTGAACACTTTGATCACTCATAACTTGATAAGTCCTAACGAACATACAACAAACTTAAAAAGTAATTCTTGTTCTTCGCTGGTTTTAAATTCACTGTCGTTCACTCACTTTTGAGGCCAGCTTTACATAGAAAAATGTACCATGTAGGTCTAATACACTTCAACTGAACTTATTGTATCGAAATTAAAAGTTTGAAACGTATTATTAATCAAATCAAATCAAAATTACGTATTATCATGTTTAGAAATATATAAGGGACTAAGGGTCAACATATATATGGGTTTCTAAAATTCATCTTTAGTAAAACATGGGTAGGTATGGAGCATTTTGACAGTTAGCTAATATTAAAATTTGCATATATGTTAAGTGTTTTGAACCACATGTTGGAAATACTTCATGTTCTATGTAAAAGGAACCATAGTGGAACAGTGGTGATGGTTGGTGATGGTGATTAGGGAGGTTAGTAATGGAAAAGCTCTCAATGAGTCTTGAGTGATTTTCAGTATCTGGGGTGTCAAGAATTATTTAACGTGGGGTTACAAACGTAAAACAATTGTTAACGATATTGGGAATAACATATACTTACTTCGTATACTTACTTATACTTCGGGATAATATGAGTGTAAAATATGTAGGCATGATCGTAGTGATCAGTGTTTACACGAATAAAACTGTCGTAATATAGTATATGTTATTGTTATATAAGCTAATTAATAAATAATGCGACATAGTAACTGAATGGTGTTAGAATAGAATTATAATCGTGTAATTGTACAGATAAACTTAGATAGTTTACTAATAAAATACACTACGAAATTAACTCACATTATCCAGTTTGACCAATCTTGTCTTTACTTAACACCCACAAAATCCATTTGTAACATAACGTTACCTACTTATTAACATATTGTGATTCCTCATCCTTAAATGTATTGAACGTTACAAAAGTGCATCGTTCAGTTATAGATAAAACTTACAGTTAAAATGAAAAAATCCTTGCTAAAATGTTTACAAAAACCCAACCACACCTTATTTATTTATTTATTTATTTATTAATCATTTCCATTTACTACAAAAGTGAATGGGGGTTGGCAGAAAAGAGCACAGCTCCAAACACCAGAGTGACTGCCAACCCATACTAAAATTACTTAAAATCTAAATATCATAATGAACATAATACAAAATACAAAATATAAAATACAAAACAAAAAACATGAAAACATAATATGAATGAAAATATAATTATAAGATACAACTGTTAAATATGAAGTAAAAAAGAATAAAAAAATGAAAATTTACAAAACAATGTTTAAAAAATGCTCCGTTAAAGAGGCTTTGAAGACATCTAATGAGCGTGCCATCCTGATCTTGAGTGGAAGGGAATTCCACGATTGACAAGCCCTATAATAGAACCCTTTCTGGTAGGCTGCTGTTCTGGCAAAAGGTGGCTATTAAACTGATAGTTTTATGTAAACGACGTATTTTATACAACAAAACTTGTATTCTATTTCATCTAGTTTTTACTTTTGTTTCTTTGAGTTAAAATGGTAACAACCTAGAAAGTTAACAAAACGCTGACGACTCTCCACTCAATTCCAAATCTTGATTTGCAAACATTTTTGGTTATTACCTAGGCAAGATTGTTCTGTAATCAAATACCATGCTTAAGATGAAAGTACATCTTTTCACGTTCATTAGATGTTAAAGGTAAAAAAAAAAACGCTAAGATAACCGATATTTGAACCAATTGAATAGACAGACATAATTTCTTCAAGAAATGCATCTTGGAACACATCCCATCTGTTACTGTAGTTGTTACCAAACACACTATGATAAATTTAAAAAATATCAATATTAAATATTGTTAATATCATTATTTATGATTATGATACGTGACTCTGTCTAGCAACATAAATTTAGCATTATTTCAACATGCATGAATAACCAGCACACAATGTTGACAAAAATATGTCCTTTGTTTTTTGCACCTGTTACTAACCTATACTTTTACCACTACCTTGAACCAAATCTTTATGTTGATGGAGAAAAGTAAACGTTTTCAGTGAATCAAGTTAAGTCTGTTGCATAAACGTTTGTCAGCACCTACCACTAACAATTTCTTTTTTCACTAATTTGGATCCAATCGTTTGGTTGAAGTTAATGTGTTGCATATACGTTTGTCAGCACCTCTGTATCGCATGTCTATCGTTGAACATACTGTGAAGATGATATTTTAGTATCGTGTCTTGTCTTAGTAATAAATAATCCTGAAACGTTATAACCGTTTATTATATATATATATATATATATAAAGGATACATTTTACGGTTAAACCAATCTAAACTTTATTTTTAATGATAAGTCAACGTTTCGACGACTTTAGCGTCGTCTTTTTCAAGACATACAAATATACAAAAACAAATAAATAAAAAACCACAACAACCAAAAAACACTTGCATATAAAAACGAAAACACTGCCACAGCGATACATCACTGGGTAGCTGCTCTAGCAAGCTCCTTGAATTTGCTTCTGGTTATGGGACCCCCCTGAGACACTGCTGGAACTCTTTGTCTCTGAGAATGGTCAGCAACAGGCTGATTGATGGCTGGGAACACCTGCTGGACTTTAAGGTTAGCCACAATCGGTTTCCAAGCCGAAGGTAGTCTTTGAGCGTCATCTCGCTTGTTCAGGTTATGAGGCCGCTTCTCAATCTCAATTGCTTCCCGGATTAACCTCGCTCGAAGATTGTCCACTGAAGCAAGAAGCCTGAACAAGCGAGATGACGCTCAAAGACTACCTTCGGCTTGGAAACCGATTGTGGCTAACCTTAAAGTCCAGCAGGTGTTCCCAGCCATCAATCAGCCTGTTGCTGACCATTCTCAGAGACAAAGAGTTCCAGCAGTGTCTCAGGGGGGTCCCATAACCAGAAGCAAATTCAAGGAGCTTGCTAGAGCAGCTACCCAGTGATGTATCGCTGTGGCAGTGTTTTCGTTTTTATATGCAAGTGTTTTTTGGTTGTTGTGGTTTTTTATTTATTTGTTTTTGTATATTTGTATGTCTTGAAAAAGACGACGCTAAAGTCGTCGAAACGTTGACTTATCATTAAAAATAAAATTTAGATTGGTTTAACCGTAAAATGTATCCTTTCTTTACATATTGCAACCAACAAAGTCTGAGAAATCATATATATATATATATATATATATATATATACAATGAATATGTGAATCAATCTTTTTTATCCATTAAGTAGCTTTTTTCACTTGTAATTTACTAAGTGTAAAGTTATATTTTGTATGAGAAGGGCATAGATAAAAGCAGGGTTGAGACTAATTGTTTAATAATTCTTAGGTAAGTGGATTAATGTAATATGTTGCTTAATAAGAACTAGGGAACGCGTTTAGGAAAAACTCAAATTTGAGCAAGCGTAACAGTTCAAAATCTTGTATTAAGAATCGTATTTAACAAATGTAATGTCGTTTGTATTGACAATTCTTTGCAGAAAGAAAGTTGTGGGTAAAAACACAATGTCAACATTTGTAGAAAAGAAACTTAATCATAAAGCCATATTGTCGGTGAGCGATGTTGTTGAGAGTGGTTGGGTACTTATTTTAGGTGAATGTTTCGACATAATTCATTGTTTTTCGGGAAAAATTGTGTAAAAGTGTAAAGCCAGTTTTATTTACTAATTTACCTTTTAATTGGTTCAAGGGGTTCAGTTACAAACAGTTTTTCGGAACTTTGCAGAAATGTTATTTCTATTGAAAATATCCATCATTTGCAAATTTTGTAGTGTTACATTAAATTTGTTCAGAATTTTCCATTACAAAATAACGTATTTAGAATTTTTCTAGAAAAAGTAAATACTAAAAACAGAATGTTTGTATTTGTATTTCTGTTTATTGTTTATTATGGTTCACAAATATATTGTGTAGTATAACACTAAATTAATTCAGCGGTTAAAAAAACTAAATTAATAAAATTTCATTAGAACACGAAATGCAAATAAGTTTTGTTGTTTCTTAAAACAGAGTATGTCATGTGAGATAACAGTAAAACATGTGTTTCAGTTAGAAATAGTCATCTTTAAAATTGTCTATAAGAAAATTTACAATAAGTTATGGAAGTTTGTAGTGTAACAGACATTGTTTAAGGACATCTGTTCAAAATAACCATCACAAATTTGTGCAGGAAACTATGTGCGTAAACGAAGCATATAAATTAGAATTTAGCTTAGAAAGTTTGACGCAAATTAATATTGTACGTTATTTAAATGTGTGAAAACAAAGATACATATTTAAATACATAACGCATTTAATAGTTTAATACACAATTTGTTCCGGGGTCTCACTTCAAAATTCTTTCTTCAAAATTTGTAATAAACAAAAATAAAATATGTATTGTTACTTTCTTAAAGAAAGAGTAAATTGCGAAAATGAATTTTGGTAAGGGTTTCAATAACAATTTATTAGTATATATTTAACACCAGCTATTTAATGAACGGATTATTTCGTCTCCATTACGACTCACTTCATATGATACACGAGTCTTGGAAATAGCCAAATAAAAACCCCGGAAACCAACATTTCTCTCATTTCAGTGTCCCCATTTCTGACCTACCTAAGCCTCTGGATTGCGTTGCCCCTACTTCTGGGTCTCCTCACAGCGACCGCATTACTATTGCCCATCTTCGCAGCCACTATGGCCGGTGTTGGCGTCCTCATCTTAATCGCCGGCAAGACGTTGTTCCTTAGCACGATTGTCGCCGGCATCGTGCTCTACCGCAAGTTTATCATGAAAATAGGAGCGATCGCGAGCAATTCCAATCATTCAGTGTGGCCTGCACTTGCTCCTGCGCCAAACTTGCCAAACTTGCCAAACTTGTACCCGCCCCTCTACGCACCACAACAACAACCACTACCGCAACATAAACGACAGGATTGGCGCAACGAGAAAGTAGTTCCACAAAATGGCGCTTATAAGACTGTATTTACCTACTAGATAGCGGCACCGTATGTGAAACTATCATGTAGTTCCAGAAAATGGCGCTTCAAACACTGTATTTAGCTACTAGACAGCGCCAACGTGAGACTATTTAAAATTTTATCAAGCAGTTCAAGAAAATGATGCTTAAAATGCTGTGTTTTCCTTCTAGATAGCGCCAACGTATGGGTAACTATTGCTCAAGTGCTTATTGCCACAGTGCTTAAAATACGGTATTTACCTACTAGATAGCGCCACTGCATGTAAAACTATTTATCAATAATAATATACTGCTCTTAGTAATATTCGCTACTGCAAAAAGAAAGAAATCGCTTGTTAATCTTATGTTAATTATCTTCGACAATATGTTATTAAAGAAGTAAAAGGTGCGACGTGCAATTGTTGATAGCCATGTACATATATACTTGGACACTCATTACAATGAAAATTAATTATTTCCAGCAAAGTTGAACTCTACATTCTGTTGATTACTTCCTGCTGAGTATAATTAGGAAATATACAAACAAAAACAATACACGAAACATCTTGATGTGGGATTTGGTTCAACCGAGTTGGAAATAATTCAACAATGTAATGAAAACAAAATATATTATTGTACGCGAGCGTAATCAAACATAGATCTCAATTAAAGTTAACGAAGAATGAAAAATACTTTCTGTTACCGCAAACAAATGATTGATAACGCTTCGTTGTATTAAATGTATTTACTCTATGCACTTGTTAACGAAAGATCTTCGTGGGATACTCAACAACTATTTCCTATGCGATAATTTATGAAATTAATTTCATTCACTGTCAATGGAGTCAAAATGTTGACAACAAAATAAAACACTGAATTGGTGAAGGGCGAAATTACAAACGAATTCTGGTAGTGCTATACAAGTTGATTGTATTGGCTCTATGTTCGGTAAAACGGTGGCGTAAGTCTCTATACCCAGGGGGTATTTTTAACAAAATAGATGAATTTTCTTCATCATGGCTGCTACGATGGTGTTATGGATTTACTGTTGACGCATTTTAATGTTTGAAACCATTAAATAATGTTTGAAGGATATTATTTTATGATACATTTGTGTGAATGGAAAATCTGATATCGTAAATTGTTTATTTTCCTGTTGTCTCACAAGTTGATATGCGGTATACAGACGTTGCTGGCTATAATATGTTTTATAATTCCTAATAATGTGTAATTGCTCAGTTAAAATAAAGATATTGCAAACCCTTTGTCTTATTTACCAATATGTACGCCGGTGAGCTCTGGATTAAGGTGAGAAATTATAAAATTCAATTTAATATCACACAATGATATCAAATATTATCTACCGATTGCTACATTTAGAACCATGTTATAAACTACAATAAACTGTATGACTTATTATATTATTGAAGAACAAGAAAAGATTATCGTTCAAGAATTGTTCTCATCAATATGTTTTTATGTTTTGTGGACGAAGGCAGACCTACATAGAACTTCAAATAGTATAATTTTATTCACATCTCATTAAAATATAATAAAAATAATCCATATTGCATGTAAGCATAAGAATTGTAAATTTTATGTCCTCCTAAAATAAAAAACCTTTAAACATTAATTTTATTTACAACGAATTACGTCAATATATGAACACTTCTTAATTTGTTTGTCTGTAATAGTTGAATTTACTATGCCATTTAAATTGTATAAAATTTATATCGTGTTTCATAATTTTGTCCACTTCATTCCTTTGTTAATAGTAAATAAAATTATGATCAACAAAATAAACAGAAACAACAATGGGAAGCTAAAAGATACGTATACACGCACGCACGGACCGATGAGCGTTGATTAATTTCCCCAACTCCTCCATTACCTACCTTTGTGAATTGTTACTTATTTTAATCATTCATACACCTGTCAAATTACAATTAGTTGCTTTAATTCGTGTAGAAGACATGAGAGAATAAATATGCCTATTGGTTTTCAGATCGTTGTAGACAGAATAATGTATGGCAAATAATAAAGTCTAAGGTTGGAATTCATAGTCGCCCCCCCCCCCCCCCCCCCCCCCCCCTACACCTAGGGGCGCCCATTGTTACCAAGGTAACAATTGTTTGCATGTTATTTCTCATCAGGGAAACAAATCCATAGCAACAATGGGTGCCCCTAGATGTAGGGGCCGACTGTGAATTCCAACCTTGTTTAGACGTCATAACTAACTTATAGCTTTTAAACGAACTAAAATTACTTACTTGTTACCGAGTGGGTAAACAACTTTCGCAAATTTAATTATTTATATTTTTAATGATGATATCGTTTGTACGTCTTGCTCTTTAATTCATTTAAACGTCTAGATAAGTGAATGCCTACATAATATACTTCATTAACAGCAAAAGATGTTTCCACGATAACTTAGGCACTTGTCTGATAAACAATGATCATTGAACTCATTTCGTATTGTCTTGCGATTAATCTACATCATTAACGTTAAATATCTGCAACAATAGAGCTTTTCATTTCAAATTATTCAATAATAATTTAAAATTTCGTGAATACTACATCATGGCTGCAGAATATGAAACCTCGAAATAGCCACTCTGCCTTATACATAAACTCATTTCGGGAATATTTGTCAAGAATCAACGAGGACGCAATTAGGGTATCTGTGTCTAACGCTATCTGTTTTCTCATGCTGACTTTTCATCGGAATTCACAAGCCTTGTTCACTTTCAGTTTCCAGTCGATGTTATAGGTACCATGGTCAAATCATATGTAAGGAGAAATGAACCATGCCAGTTTTTGTGGGTTAATACTTACTAATGGCGGAAATTCACGTAACATTTTCTACTCTGTTTACTAATTATTAGTATTCATTGTTTAACGACAGACAACTGGGCCAGTATTCACAAAGATGTCTAACTCTAGGCACTATAGGGTTGTTCTAGGTTAGGCAAAACCTAACTAGATAAATCAAGATAAATCATCACTGGTATTACTACACATTGTTGATATTTTACTACATTTTATCTTTATGACATTGCAGAACGACATATGCGTGATTTATGTCACTAAGATTTGTCTAAACTAGGACGTCTTAGCACTAAGGCACCTTTGTGAATCTGGGCCCTGGTATGTTATAATATGACAGTGGCCCTTTTGTCGCCTCTTACGACAGGCAGGCAGAGCTACCATGGGTCTATTCCATCTCGGTGTGAGACAGTAGACGTTCACGCCCCAAAGAGGGTCGTCATGAATAATAATGCATGAAGTAAAATAAAATCGAACACAACTATGAAAGGTGAAGAATAGCGATGAGAAAAGATCGCCAAGGTTCAGGAATCTACCTCGACCGAACTTTGTATATGTAGAAATATAATGTATGTCAATAAACATGTAGTTTCGGAACCTGTTATCGTGCTTAAAATAGACAATCATGTAGCTTGAGTGTATAAGGCAATATGTAGCTCGTTCTGCTAGTGGATATATTCCTGATGTGGACTTAAAGGTCCAAGGATCGATTCCCGGTTCGAACTGGCTATTTTAATTCGATTCTAGGATTCTTTTAACTCAGTGGGTATAGACAATAAAATATAACATTCATGAATAGAAAATAGCTACATATAGGTTAGCATTGGGGATTACAATGGGCAAGAAGCGCATACGTAAATGTATCGTCGCGATTATCCTTGCCCCAATACGAGCGGGTATCTTCCCTACCTGTGGACCCGCCCACCCCCGAGCATTGACAACGTTAAGCCGGCCGCAGATACATGAGGTAACTACCATTAAGAACAATATAATAGATCGTATCATAATCAAGATTATACGGGCTTTTACTCCAAATGCAGATTTATGGATGATATAAATAGATATATACCAAATATAGTTAATTTTTGCCCTGGCTGGGGATCGAACCCATTTCTACCAGTGCTATTGCCACTACCAGTGCTATTTCCACTACCAGGGCTATTGCCACTATTGCCACTACCAGTGCAATGAATATGAATTTGAATATGAATATTGCCACTACCAGTGCTATTGCCACTACCAGGGCTAACCACTACCCTTGCTATTGCCACTACCAGTGCTATTGCCACTACATGGGGCTGCGGAAACAAACCTCGAGTAAAGTACTGTTCTTGTAATTGTTTACAAATATCTGCAACTCGTTTGTACTTTATCGAAACAACGACTACTGTAGGATCTGGGTTCGATCCACATTTGGGACAAACTTTCATTACCAATATATATATATAGTCAAAAAACCAAAAGCAATTTATACGGAGTATATCTGGCGGTCTCGATAGCTCAGATGGTAAGAGCCCGGGTTCGATTCCCAGTCATAGCAAACTTTTCCGCTTCTCAACATTGTGCATAAAAGCTGGCTATAACCTGACCTGACCTGAGTAATCATAAATAAATGTATATAAGTAACTAGATTTAAAACTAGAAATTAGTCAAATTACTACAAATCTTAGGATCAAGCCTTGCTTCATCGAATCCTATCGAAAGCATGAATTGGTGCATCGAATATGAATTTCTACTTCCAATGTAAAAGATGCAGGGTTCAAATCCCGTTTCGGACTGGAAGTTAAATCTCCTGGAATTGACTTTATTTTTTTCATATGATACTGCATTATAGGCCTATCTATCGCTTTAGTGACAAACCAAGGTATGAGATGAGTGCTTCATTTAGTGTTGAATTTGCAAACATATCTACTGAATTGATTATCTGGATTGGTCGTAGTTATTTGTGTTCGTTACAAATTTAGAAAAAAAGCGAACTAAGTGAAAGTGGGCACAGAGAAAAAACAAGAATATGCTTGTCTCTCAGTTTGGATACAGATAATACATTATTACTTTCACCGGATATTATTTAATAGTAATTATTGAAGAATACGCTCGGCCTAAGCGTATGAGAGGCACAATGTGGCCTTGGCAGTCTACCCGAATAAATTAGCAAACCAAAGTACATATTAACACGGATACAATTTATGACTTTTCGCATTAACCTGCTCAGGGATGATTCATGAGCCTCTTCAGGTGACTAACTAGGTACTGAAGCATTTGGAATAGTTTGGGGGGAACTCCAGAGATCTACTGTTGTATGACTCAATCCAGTGTTGAATTCAGAGTTTTGTCCCCGGGGGGGCTATTTCAAATCCCGGGGGTGTAGACATCGAATGAGCGAGGGGGGGGGGGGCAAATTTTCAAAACCACTGCTGCTTCCACATCACTTTTACTAATAAACTGTCCAAGTGTTCTGATACAAAAACACTACCTACTTAAAACACTCTTCAAACAAAAATATATTTTCAACAAACCACTTGATGACCAGTTGAATTTGAGACGAAGTTTAGATAATCCTGGCCCTTCTCTGTTTTTTTTTCTGCTTGTTTCAGCTCTCTTGTCACATACTTTTGTGACACACAGAAAAATGTATTTACTTATTAAACCTTCAAAGCATTATTTCCGTGCCATTTCAAAATTAAGTAATATATTGAGCTTGTAGCCAATTCAGTCCCGGGGGGGCGAATGACAATTTCCGAGAGGGCTTCGCCCCCCCGGGATCATAGCTGAATTCAACACTGACTCAATCCCAGCATTCGCATTGTGACTGAGGAAACTCTAGGAAAGCGGTTCCAGTCAGGATTGCCGGTACCCGGTATCGAACCGTTGACCTCTCGAAGACCCCATGTGCTAGTCCTGAGCCATCTCTATCGGTACACGAATACAATAAAATATATTGAAAATTGTAACTTAAGGCACACTGGCAAAATTAATAAGTGATGGCAGCAAGTTTGAAGCCTGAGCCACACAAACAATCATACAGACAAAACAACAACACAACACTATTATATGGAAACAATAGGATATAAATTAGTAATTGTAGTATAGTAGTCAGTATAGTTGTGCTGAGTTAGTTATCATACCACAGATAGGCACACAAATAGGCAGTTGCGCAAACCGATAAATATACGGTTCAGTGATAGCTCACGAAACTCTTATTCGGAAAGTTGTTGGATCGACTCCTTCTACTGCCAATTCTTACTGGAGGTTTTTAAAGACTTGCATCTGCTATAAGAGGATTAAGAGTTCTTCAATATACCCTGGGCATTTTTTATTATGTATCTAAATTGTCTGAAAAGGTTGAAATTATAAGTAAAGCTGGTGTTCGCAGTAATACATACATTCCTGCATTATTTATTAATAATTATTAATCTTAAGCTAATCATTATTGGCGCTTTTATTATCGATATTATTTTAATTCACGCCAAAATAGATCCTCGATTGAATATTATTTCAATGATCACGACACATCGTATTTCTGAATGGAACCTCCAATAGATGGAACCTCCAATAGATGGCACCTGCAATAAATGGAACCTGCATTAAATGGAACCTCATAGCAGAGCTACAAGAGTGAAACCTCCAAACATGATGATATTGTTGCAAATAAATTATTAAAAACAGTCTCTCTTCATTGTCTCATTCATTTCATGTTACCCACCCTTTGTTAACACCACATTTTACTAAGGTCCAGTCTTACAATGTTCCAATAACTACTTATTCGTCGAATAGCTTGTTTTCTCCATGGCAACCACCAATCAAAACCCTTGAAATCCTCCAAATAGCTTAATTGCTTAAAATAACTTTTTTATTAGGAGATTTTAAGACCTGCCCTAAGTTTCTTTTGTCAGTTCCTTGTGATTCTGAATTGAGAATAATAACGATTACATCACATGTACACATATTTTATGTAAAACTATCAAAACAACTAAACACTATTACATTGTGACTATCAAATTATCTTTCTAATATGGATTTTGCTATTTCATTTTTATAAATTTCAACATTTAATACTATACTTGAATATTTGTATTATTATTTTCTTGAAATTCGTAGTATTGTTGTGTAGATCAGTTTTGTAACAGTTTAAAACGGACTACAATAATTTAATAGAATTAAGCTTTGAGATAAACGCCCGCCAAGGCTACCAGCAATAGTATGAAGAGGTCACCCAACTATCGTCTGTCCGAGTCCAGACTCGCTTAACTCTGTCCATAACCGGTACGTAAACCCCATTTATGTATTGTATTAATAAAACCCTATGAAAAGTACATAAAACGTACGCAACTACTGCTATCATGGTAGTAACTTACTGTAACGTAAATACGCGATCACGTGCCAATATATATATTCTGGCCTGTATCTAGAAATTCTATAGTATTATGACATCATGGCTGTGGCTGACGAGAAAGAACAAACAAATAATAAAACAATTTTTAGTCGTAATGAAGACTCGACCTTACAGATAGCGCTGCTAAGCAACCTCCTTATCTGCACCATTTATGATAAAATAACAATTGACAATTGACAGCTAAACTCCTCCTCACAATAGTTTATGTTCTTGCCACCAGAATGCATCTAGTCTAATTTGAGTTGCCAATACAAAAATATTTGCCGCGCTAAAGATTTCCAACAAATCGGCCAAATATTCAAATGCGTCCCAAGCTTACACAAGTCCCCACCAGCAACAGCACGGGCAACAGATCAGAGTCGATAAAGAAGTTTACTTACCTCGTCTGTGAACAGACTAATATTTAAAGTTTTTAACGCTAGGTAGCACTAGCATCGTACGTGTTACACGTTTGTCAAAAGGTTTATTTGTGTGTGCGTGTCAGGTTCGATCCTGGGATGTCGTTTGGAACATTTTCATATTCATGAATATGACCTGTTCATAATCTTATAACAATATGAGCATATAATGATACTATACTAATCGTTCCCGTCAATAACTAATTACAAATATTATATTTACTACTAGTATATTACACTAGTCTAATGTGTATTCCTCTTCCGAACGCAGAAGGTCGCCATGGGTGGATTCCGGACTACTTTTTTTTTTTACTTTGGAACATAGCTTGAATCTATCTTTATGATACTGGTACATAAGTAAACGGTGACTTTGGAACTTACATAGCAATGACGCACATAATGAATGGTGTAAATACCCGAAAATCAGGTCTTGTAAATGAGATGGATGGACAAAAAATATAAATTTATTTATTTAATTGAGCATCTTACCAATGAATTGGTTTCTAAACCTAAATATTGAAACAAATAAAAATCTCATCTACTTTGTTCACCATTTCAATGTTGAAACATATCTCAACGAGAAATGTTACCCCATGCAAATAACATTTCCCGGAGATGTAACACAGCAATTGTATTCTTTTGGAGTATGCACTGCTGCTAATGCCATAAGCTATCTATGAAGAATATTACATTTTTTCTAAATCTATCCCAGGAATTAAATTCCATGATAAATCCTCTGAATTTTGAAACAATTGACGGGAACTCTCACAGCTTGACAAGTAGTAGTGGGAATCTTTTATAGAAGTGACTTAGTGGCTAAGAGCTAAACAACCTAGCGAATTGGCACACAATTTGGTGCGTTGTTAGTTCGATCGTGACTTAGGGTGAATTAGAAAGGCATTTCTTAGGTCCGAATTTACCAAACATTGTAATCGGCCGATTCACTAATCTCGGATTGGTTTCCATGGTTTCAACAAACATAACATACAAAATGCACGGTGGCTTCTACCGGGCGCCATTTTTGATCTCCGATTAACAGAAAATCACCGAATTAAAGTTTGGTGAAACTGACCCTCAGTCGTATGACTAATATGTCCGTTTCCACCCATTTACCAATTTAAATCTATTTGTCTTATTTTAGTTTAAGAAAACTCTGGTGTATTCTCAGATATGAGGGTTGAATGGAAGATAATGCCTTACGGGTCTTAATCCCGCCTATAATAAAGAACTGATTAATAAATAAATCAATCAATCCTCCAAACTCCTGCACCATTTGTCCCGGCATATAATAGGTCAGAGTAACCCTGACGGTCGTTAGATTTCAGGAATTAATACTAGAATAATTTTTCGTCGGACACCTGACCAGGGACAATCCACGTCCCTCTTCAGTGACTAACTAGGTATTGCGGAGTAGTTGGGAACGAATGTCCGAGGGCTGAGGACTCAATCCCAGCATTCGCCATTGTGGCTGTCAGTAGTAAGGATTTCCGGTTGCGGGTATCGAGCCTGTGATCTCCCGAATCAGAGTCTTGCGTCTTACCGCTGAGCCACTTTTATTTAAGAAATTATTGTTTCTTAATTTTGTATTTGTTATTTTATTTGTATTTACTATTTTTGTATTACTATTTCTATAACATGATGTGAGCTAGATTTATATTGCTTATCATGGCTGCGTTCCTGAATTTATCAGATTACTAATCTCACTCAGCCAACAGTAATCCAAGTGTTCCAAAATTCATACTGGAAATTTCTTCTTACATGTTCCAGAATCAGTTTTTAAGTATTAGTTCAATTCTATTGGCTATTCCCTCCATAAGCAAAACAAATTAGTGTCCCTACCACAACAAACACAACAACACATTAGTAACAAATTAGTGTCGTCTTGTGACGTCACGGCAGATAATCCGAGGTTACTTGTGAGATGAATTCTGCAACTCAGCTATTGGCTACACCCTGTTTGTTTGTTGTAAAACTGCCTTGCTATGTTTGTCATGTAATTTAACAAAATCAGAATGAATAAACTAAAATAAAATAAATCGAGAAGTATATTGTTAAATAACTATTACATGTGGTAAAACTAGCCAAGGTTTTCCTACATCATATTTACTGCTATTATCTAGTAGTGTTAATTTATTTAGCCTTCGCTCATATAAATTACATAGATACAATGTTATGGGTACAGTAAAACATCGAAATTACAATTGTACCATTGCAAATTAAGATACATCATAGATTGAAAAAAAAAACACTAACTTAAACGCAATAAGATAATATAAGACAGAGATTTAGATTTTTAATACTTACATGTTTGTTATATGGGTATTTATTCTTAAGAAAGTCGATACATTCGGCTTTGTACTACTTACATTTGTACTGAGTTTTGTAGTAAGTGGTAGACTATGGTAAAGTTTGATGCCATTTATAAAAATAGATTTTTAGTTACATGTCTTGTACTGTAATTTTAAGTGAAAATCATTTGCGTGTCTAGTTTTGTAATTATGTACTTCATTGTTTTTGAATAAAAACTCATTAAAGTTGACATTACAATTTCCATAACAATATTTCGAATAAAAATAAGTACTTTGAACCCCAACCTTTGCTCAACAGTCATCCACTGAAGAACATCTAACATGTTCCTGATATGTGAGATGATATCCATCCCTATTAAGACAACAACTAGAGATTCACACTATAGATCTTATTCCGTTCTAGCAAAGAATACTAGTTTGGAGGACGTGGGTTTGATTACCGAAGTCGACTATCCTGGGTAGTGGAGTGGGTTCGTTCTGATGGAAGCACTTCTCTTGAGAGTGTCAGCAGCCACAAGGTGTATAGTTTTACTGGCATTACTTAAAAAGTAGGAAGCGGCGGATATAGCAATAAATGTGAAACACCTCGATTTCTGGATTTGTTGTTTATATTCATGTGATATTCATGTTAAATCATTGCTCCACTTCAAACATATAACATAGGTAAATATAAAGCCTATTTACAATTATCGGCATCGGGATCGCAATCGCAATCGCAATCTGGAAATCGACATAGTTCTGAGGGTGCTGTTCACAACTAGATCGTAATGTAATGATTTGAAGTAGGAAAATCTACGATTAAATTGATTTGTAAGCCGTTTATAACGATTTACGCTGGATATCTGTATTATAATAAATATAAATTTGAACAATTGAAAATAAAATGTATCAAAATAGACGTATTTTGTCAACGTTTTAGACCATAGTTATGCACTGTAATAATAAATACATATACAGACAAACTTGGATACATGTAACTTTATTTGATAGGAACTATCACATTATATAATATGAAATACACACTAACCACTAATTTTCATATAAATAAATAAGTGTATACAAATTTAAAAAAACTTCAGTTATTGAGATATTGAAGAATTTCAAAGTGGAAATCTCGACAACACATTCCCAGCGTGAGCGCGCGTGCAATAATGTGCTCACCTCAAAATACCGAAGCTACAAGATGGCGACGTATTCGCGACCATCTCGATCACAAACTAAGAACTGTCCGTTCGATTATCACAACATATCAGAATATAAACCGTGCACCTAGTAAGTATACTTGGATCGTGTTATGTAGTATTTACCATTCTAGTTTATAGTGCACAAAAGAGCGGTGTTTTATAGAATTATCAAAAACAAATATTTGGCGAAAGACTAATCAAGCTGTTTGACCCTCCTACATAAATAATCAAGAGTAGTAAGATACTGTATTTATCAGCAACTCTTCGGACTAGTTCGTGGATAACTGGTTCGTGCTCCAATTTAGAAACCTTGGTTTAGTGACCATGGTTTCAACAAACATAACATTTAAAATGCATGACAATCGCCACTGTTAATTCGTAGCAAATCTCCGATGATAGGCTAATCAGAGATTAAAAATTTGGTGGAGTGAAACTTACCCTATGTGCAAACAATTATACATTTGGATTTCTGTACCCCATGAAAGTAACCAAAGGATTTGACCAAAGGGCCTTGAGTATATTAAACTATAAAATACAACACGCTATTGGCTACTTCTAGACTTAGATTTAATAAGTCTGAGATCACAGCGCGTTTAGTGGAGTCAATTGTACATGCCGAGCTAATTTTTATATTAAACACTCCATCAAGGATTAAGTATTTATTACAAGTTGCAATAGGCAATGCAATATCGAAAAAATCAACCGTCATATAGAATCGTCTATCTGATAGGTTCACAAAATGCACAAAACCAGGAATTCATGAACTAATCCGAAGTGATGTAGATAAAGAAGATATCTACTACCCTTGATTTTCTATGTCGCTCTACATGCATGTGTTAAGATTAGTATTACATACGACCGTTGAGTGTGTATTGTAGGGTAGAAATCTAACAGCTGCGTTTGTCTACTGCTTAGTGCGGCTCAACGTTATCTAGTCGGCTAGTAGCAGAACGCAAGTGCGTGGACGACACCAGTGCACGATAGTACGGAGTCATGCATGTGATTACATTCTGCTACTAACCGACTAGCGTATGTTGACTGGACGAAACGGTAGAAAAACAGTCGCTGGCGTTGGGGTTCTATCCTACAATACACATCTCAAACTCAAAGGCTATTGCAACGAGCCTTGGGATAAAGTACAATACAGACCTTTAAATTAAATAGGTTTAATAATTCAAAGCGATGCACAGTAACAAACATAATTTGGTTAAAATGAATTGCTGAAAGGAAAGCGCTCCATATACGTGATAAATAATTACATAGACACATAATTATGTATATATATATATATATATAAAGAAAGGATACATTTTACGGTTAAACCAATCTAAATTTTATTTTTAATGATAAGTCAACGTTTCGACGACTTTAGCGTCGTCTTTTTCAAGACATACAAATATACAAAAACAAATAAATAAAAAACCACAACAACCAAAAAACACTTGCATATAAAAACGAAAACACTGCCACAGCGATACATCACTGGGTAGCTGCTCTAGCAAGCTACCCAGTGATGTATCGCTGTGGCAGTGTTTTCGTTTTTATATGCAAGTGTTTTTTGGTTGTTGTGGTTTTTTATTTATTTGTTTTTGTATATTTGTATGTCTTGAAAAAGACGACGCTAAAGTCGTCGAAACGTTGACTTATCATTAAAAATAAAATTTAGATTGGTTTAACCGTAAAATGTATCCTTTCTTTACATATTGCAACCAACAAAGTCTGAGAAATCATATATATATATATATATATATATAAAGAAAGGATACATTTTACGGTTAAACCAATCTAAATTTTATTTTTTATGATAAGTCAACGTTTCGACGACTTTAGCAACGACCAACAAAGTCTGAGAAATCATATATATATATATATATATATATATATATATATATATATATATATATAATAACTATAATAGTAAAAGAAGTATAGTATAGAAATCATATAGACACAGCCAAAAGTCTTTTACTTGGTTGCTATGGAACTGTGCATGTCATTTTTCCAGAAGAAAACAAATTCAGTACAAAGTGCATCCGGGCCTGAATCTCTGCTTTGTGTGTAGTTGTTATAAAATTACTATGAATATTTATAATATGAGTAATACAATATGAGTATTATAATTGTTTATTAGTGTTTATAATTGGTCACAAGCCAACATGTCATGTTACCTTTATAAACACAAATACACTAAATAATGTAATGCAGTGAAAAATGTTGGTACACATTTGTTGTACATTGATTGGTTTTTCACGACCTGTACGTTCTAAACAGTGATCTAGTACGGATCAATATTGATCTGTGGCTTGCATCTGAAGTCAGTCGTATCCTATCATATGAGAAGCGACGAAGGAAACAATAAGTAGTATAATGTCCTCAACTGAAAATAAATTCTTGTAACTGAAGTGGTAGACAATAAATATAAATAAATTATTTTTATTTAATAAAATGAGACACTAACAATTACTTTATACGTACGGAGTAATTGTAATAGCCAACACATGCTACGTCACTACTATATAAACAACAAACATCTCTTGACGCTGTTAATAATGTTCCCTCTTCAGGTGATGAACTAGGTATATGTTAGGGTGTTTGGATAGTTGGGAAAGAATTTCCGAGGGCTCTAGTGGGACTCAATCCCAGCATTCGTCTTTATGACTACGGAAACCTTCGTGAAAAAACCTTCAATCAGGATTGCTGGTGGCCGGAATCTATCCGGCGACCTCTCAAATTAGAAGCTTGCGTGTTAGCGTCGAGCCACCTCAATCGGTGCTGTTAGAAGTTTCGGTATATATTATCGAGGTTGAAGACTAATCAACAGGCGCGATAAACTATATTGGAACTCATTCATTATCATCTATGAAATAAATATATTTGTATTTATTGTCTAACCACTCCGGTATACGGAGGCATACTTTATATTATGCGATTCGTTGCTATGACGGCTCCAAAGCCACCGCTTACATATAAGAGAGTATCAGAAAGAAAGTGTATGCTACTGAACTACTTCATTTATTAGTACATAAGGGTACAAACTTTCGGCATCACTTGAACCTGTTCAGTCTGGGCTCTGATACCTTCGTGTCAAATTATTCTATCTTTTAACACGAGAGAATAGACACATTCTCACATGTACGATGACCTTCACAGGATCAAAATTTAAATCGTTATTGCTTAGTGTCTTTGTATGTAACCACACATATATAACATATGTATGGATAGGATATCTACCTGAAGGAATCTTAGTGACCTGAAAGGAGGACTGACATAAAACACCCAATGTTATTGTGTTATGTCAAAAGAAGTTGACGTTTAATATGTGTTTTCATTTTTTCACTATCTCAACGCGTTTGTAAGTAATTGTACCTCAACTTTCCGTTTACTATAGCGTATGACATCATACTGGCCATCACTCAATGTTGTTTGCATTGAGATACTACGCCAGTATACACATTCCATTGTACGTTTCAGTTTATACTTTTGATGTACATAGTTTTAATAACAAGCTATACTAATTGAAAGCCAAAAATATAATTTCTTTTATTTCAGTGTCCCCATATCTGACCGCACTCCAGATCCGGCTATTGTTGCCCCTGGTGCTAGGCATCCTCGCCAAGCTAGCGGCCATGTTCCCCGTCGCTCTACTCATGGCTAAGGGAGTGGGACTCATCCTCTTGATCGCCAAGAAGACGCTATTCGTAACGACTATTATCGCCGGTATTATTATCTACCAGAAGTTCCATGCGAGCCACGGAGGAACGGGCACGGGACATTCCTTCAAGGGCGGCGGGGTAGGGGTGGCGCCACATCAGCAGGACTTGTATCGCAACGAGAGGACTGAGCCATACTATGACGCCTACAGAACAGTATTTACCAGCTAGATGGCCGCAGACATGTTTAGTCTGTGAGGTGTTGTCTGTAGATTGAAAATATCTATGGAGGAAAAATTTGGATCTACAGCAACGTTTAAAAACTTGATGGAACTAAATTGCGGAAGAAGATATACGAAAAACAACAAGAGAAGATGGCGAAGTGCAGAAGAAGTTACATGACCAACTCTCCGTGACGAAAATCATATCTGCCACACAATTTTACAAGTTTTTCGTTGGAACGATTTGCAGATTTTGAAACAACAACGATCATAATAATTGAAACCTGTTTTTCTATTGACTGTGGTTTTGTTTTTAATTAGTCTGCCTATCGGCACCGTCAAGTTGTGTGATTTGTTTACAGTGAACAAGTGCTTCGACGACTTTCAGTGCTCTTTGCCAATTTATTTCTAAAAATAATCATAAAAAATGTGATATTATTATTTGTAGGGCTTAATTTAGCGTTATTTTTTCTTTGAAAACTGAGTGTTATGAAATTTATAAATGTTTTAAGACAGTCATTAAAATACGTTAGATAAGTTAGTCTTTAAATTAATTCAGTGTTATTATTGTAGACTGTGTTTAACTGTGTTTAACTGTGTTTAACTTCACAAATTCGTATTTCTATGTTTGTGAATGTGCAATGTGAAAGTGCTGCAAAATGTGAAGATGTAATATCGGTTAAAATTTTATAAAAATATTGTAATTAAGTTTAGATGCTCATCTTTATACGACTGAAGTCATAGTATAAAATAATAAATTACGGCAATGATAAGATGTATTTAGGCTTAAGATGAAGGTAATCTTAAAATCAAGTATTGTGTTAACGTCATGTGTTTAAAATATGGAATAATGGGAAAGTAAATAATTCTTAAATGAGAAAAACAAAACAAAATAGATATAAACGGTATTCCATGCGAGAAGTTCGCCTATAATTGTTTTCCCCGTGACCTATGACAGTCTATGACAGCGTGACCTATGACAGTCTATGACAGCGTGACCTATGACAGTCTATGGCAGCGTGATCTATGACAGTCTATGACAGCGTGACCTATGACAGTCTATGACAGCGTGACCTATGACAGTCTATGGCAGCGTGATCTATGACAGTCTATGACAGCGTGACCTATGACAGTCTATGACAGCGTGACCTATGACAGTCTATGGCAGCGTGACCTATGACAGTCTATGGCAGCGTGATCTATGACAGTCTATGACAGCGTGACCTATGACAGTCTATGACAGCGTGACCTATGACAGTCTATGGCAGCGTGATCTATGACAGTCTATGACAGCGTGCCCTATGACAGCGTGACCTATGACAGTCTATGACAGCGTTACCTATGACAGTCTATGACAGCGTGACCTATGACAGTCTATGACAGCGTAACCTATGACAGTCTATGACAGCGTGACCTATGACAGTCTATGACAGCGTGACCTATGACAGTCTATGACAGCGTAACCTATGACAGTCTATGACAGCGTGACCTATGACAGCCTATGACAGCGTAACCTATGACAGTCTATGACAGCGTGACCTATGACAGTCTATGACAGCGTGACCTATGACAGTCTTTGACAGCGTGACCTATGACAGCGCTGCTAGGCCATATTTGGAATAACTCAGTCACATTTAAAACTGTATTGTATTCAGCATGATAGAACATTTAGCATCACGTTAGTAAAAATGTCGTTCCAAAATATCTCTGTACGGTGCCGAGTGCGCCGGCGTTGGTTTCATAGTGACAGAACCGGTCAAGAATACAATGGCGAGGCTATGTAGATTACCGTGCAGTGACGTCACTAGGAAACTATTTAGATTCTCTCAGAGCCCAGCGAAACGCTTTAGTTTTGTTACACTTGCCAAAAATTTTACATTGCCATTGTCGTCTTAGATATAAGAAACGGTTCTCCAAAATGAGAGTGTCTTTTTAATCGCATAATTTTTTTCGCGGCGTCAGTAAAGTGGTACTTACGATACAATATCTTTGGAATCTACCTTACATATATTTTGACGATTTTGTTGTAATATTACTAATACACATTTTCTTTGCGATTAACGAACTCAAAGCTCTGCTTAGATAAATGAACAAAATAAAGAAAGTTGTGTTAAAAAATATACATCTCTCCGTGAATACAAAAAATATGAATTAAGATCGAATTGTTCTTGTATTTTAGATTTCTTAAAATCAAAACCAGTATGACAGTACTAGTTGTCATATCTAATTTCCTTATGAATCTAGTGAGGGGGTATTGGTGCGGTGCGGTAAAGGTAGGACAATGGGCTGTTATCTTGGGGTTTGTGGATTAAGGGGTGGGCCAGGGTGGGGGGTTGAGGAGTCTGGTGAAGGTAGGATCTACGGTTCTTGGACTAATGGTTATTTGTTCAAGTTTTTGGTGATTTATGTGTTGGTATATTCAGTTACTTTAATCGTATGGTATGTAGAAGCCAAAGACAATGTAGCAATACTATTAATTGTTAACAGAAGTTAATGAAAATCAGAAATTAAAACATCCCAATCCGTGCGGGAATTAAATCACTTGCCTGGAGTTATAATGTGTGAACGTGTGATCAAAGCGTCCTGGTGGCAGGTGGGAGAACCGAGGTTAATTCGGGGTTGGTTGTTTCAATTTCTGGTGTTCACTCACATATTTACACCCTGAAGAGTGATATTCAAATTATTAGGTATTAACTACTCCTCTTATCAGGTGAAATAAGTTTGAAGTTATATTTAAATTGTTTGGAAACATTTAATATATTTATGGTTCTGTTCTATTTGAAATGTGTGGGAAAATTAAAGTTAAACAAATTTTAACCAATTCAAAATGTCTACTCTTTGCAATTACACCATTTCTACCGTCCTTCACATCCGTTCGAAGTTGTACTCTTTAGTTTTCCATTTTATGGTGTAAAGTTGTAATTTCATGTTCACAGAATATCTATCAGGTAAACGCTGTTACTCCTATTTGAAAAAACACACGCACTATAGCTTATTTGTCACGCGCGTATGCATCACTTTACCTGCAGATTGTGAGTTTTCGGATCGTTCTTCTTCGTACATCGTCAGGCCAAAACCGTCTGATGATGATTGAATTTATGGCGTCCGAAAATTGAGTTTGGTTGTGAATGTTTGAGTGCGGTGTACATTGAAAGAGAAATACAAACCAAAGTTATTTTTCTTTGCTGGACTACAGAATGTGTTTGAAATTCGTCAAGAGATGCCGGTTGATAACGATACGAAAAATGTATGGTAGCTTGTTAAATATTAACTAACAGCTATAATTTCAGTTTTTTTAGTTGACACATACCGGTACTCTTATAAATAATCTTATACTGCTAAAATTTACTTGGTAGCCGGGCCTATGTACTTTACTTATACATGAAATAATTTTTTGTGAAGATTTAAAAACTATACGTTAGTGCAAAAAGAAGAAATCTAACATTTGTCTACGTTATCGTTACAAAGACATATTTTAATTTCAATTTATCTCTTTCTATGAGCAAACTAAAAGCAAAATCGGACTATGCACCGGTTCGTTTATTATTTCAACTGACAATATATTTGCTGGATACATGCTTATTTGTGAAATAACGTGAATACATTTGGTAATTAATTTACGTAAAGGTATATAAATTGTTCCTATAGTGTGGAAAAAATATCAATGCAATCCAATGATTTGATGTATTTTCTTAGTTGTGATAAAAATGTTATTCTTTCCGGTTACAGATACTGAAACGTTTTGTTTGTTATTACCATGATATCAGTGGTTCTCAAACTTCCGAGACCGTAAATTGCTTATATACATGATAGATACGCGTATGGTTCCCAAACCACTTGCTATGCTTGGCTGTGCATCTTTAACCAAACGCTTTAGTCTATGTTCGCTAGATGGTTCCGTCACCTTAACTTCGGTAAATCGGTGTGGAAGAAGCTATTGAGTCAAGCATTCGTTTAATAAGTAAGTATATTAACTCTTTAAATGGCCAGTAATATGATACAATATAATTTGGGTCCTTACTTGCCAATAATGGCACGCGGACTCAAGTTTGAGAACCACTGTAATCATGGGGAATTTGCATGAGGTTTGTCTATATAAGTAGTCAAAACTAAGTCAAGAGGAGCGTTGCGATGACTATTTGAACGAGAACGGGGCTAGTAATAACAACCATTCGATTTCAACATTAGGGGTGTATCCTGCGGAGATTTATTTATAGATTTAGCTACATTTGTGGAGAGTAGCTCATAAATTGAGAACGTTTAATTCAAAAAGCTTATCGCCAATTTAATAATCATGCAAAGTTAATGTGTTAAGGCTTATTTCAAGATCGCTTTTAATCGTTGAAAACTGCATTATGTTTACTCAATGTTTGTTCTAGAAACTAACATCTTGCAATTAATTTGGATAAACTCATGAATCTCATGAACTATGGTCCGGTATTATAAACGAATACATAATATTTCATTGATAGCTTCTTTATTTACAATGTTATTTTTACTAACTAAAAGTATGCATTATCATTTTACATGTATTATACATACTTTAATTAGAATGTGAATAAAAATCTAACAAACGTAACTTAAAAAATCTATTAATTACAATATATACTCAAGTAATTATGAAACTGAACATATTTTCTACATAGTATCCATCTTATCTCAATTTTGAAGCTAATTTCTCAAAATCACAATATTAGATTCTAGTTTCGAATTAAATTCACGCGCTTACAAACTTTTATTTGTAAAAATTTCTAAGCTCAAGATTGGTATATTTTTAAATTACGTATACACAATCTTTTAAAAGCAACTGAAGAATGGTAATTTCCCGTGGTTTGATCGTTGCTTGTAGTCTAAAAACTGCGAAAACTCGTGCAAATTTCCCACACACACAAAAATTATAGTCATAAAAATGAAACAAGTCCACACATCAATAACAATTCGTTCTCTTTCAGTGAACGCATTCCTCACCAACTTCCGTCTTCGGGCGTTGTTTCCTCTGCTCCTGGGCCTAAGCGCCAAGACGGCGGCCATTTTCCCGGTCGCCCTCTTCATCCTCATCAAGACAACAGTTGCCCTTCTGGTCGCGAAGAAGACATACATGATAACCTCCATCATCGCGTCTATGGTCGTCTACCACAAGATGTCTGGAGGGGGAGGGGGTTACTCCAAAGACTCTGAAGACTCAAAGCACTCGGGACTACTCTCTTCCCTTCTAGCACCTCTAACACATCATCGGAACGACTATTGGCCGAATGAAAGAATGTCGGAACAATACTATAATCCGGTTCCTACACAACCGTCTCGAAATAGTTATTGGCCGAATGAAAGAATGTCGGAACAATACTATAATCCGGTTCCTACACAACCGTCTCGAAATAGCTATTGGCCGAATGAAAGAATGTCGGAACAATACTATAATCCGGTTCCTACACAACCGACTCGAAATAGCTATTGGCCGAATGAAAGAATGTCGGAACAATACTATAATCCGGTTCCTACACAACCGTCTCGAAATAGCTATTGGCCGAATGAAAGAATGTCGGAACAGTACTATCATCCAGCTACGACACAACAATATCGAAACGACTATTGGCCGAACGATAGAATATCAGAACAGTACCATTATGGCCCGAATGGGTCTCATAATACCTATAGCACGTATTACAACTATTAGAAACTAAAGTCAAGCCATGAGGAACAAAATAACAACGGAAAGTTTTTTGTGAACAATTATTTTTATTACCTCTTCATTTCTTACATCTTTTGATCGTACCACGTAAATTAAGACGTTGTCCAAATGCACGATGTTTCTTTGCGATGCAGTGTTTTTTATTAGGATACACACACTTTGTATTTACATTTTTAGTCTTATGTACATATATTTTGATTCTGATACCAGGAAAAACATTTTAAATAGGTTTTGGGATATTGTATTTGTCTTCGTTATATCTTTACTAATTTCCTTTTTTTTTTAAGTATTGTATTTATAACTTAGCAACGACTTAATCATTTCAAAAAGTTTATCAATACATATTCTTGTGTAAAGCCATACGACTTCTGGCCCTTTGTCGCCTCTCACGACAGGCAGAGGCCGCAAAGCTACCCTGGACCGATTTTATCCAGGGGCCAAACGGCCAAGATACTTAGAGAACTAGAAAATCTGGCGAATTTAGATGTAAGGGATATTGAGAGACAAGAGGAATGGATAACTTTGTATGGTCGCCTCTTACAACCGGCAGAGTCATTTCTAGGCTCTGAAACAAAAGGCATTACATATAATGAAGTAGCTTCATTGTGCAAGATTTGTTTCAACTATAGCAGATATTTCCGGCTTTGGTTTTAAATTATTGAGCGCTGTTGGCACTGATATATTCATGATACGGTGCTTGCGTACAAGAACGGAATAACATTAAGGAATATTTTGAAATGATTTAAGTTTGTACTCAATGAAAATGCATGTATTTTTAATAATTAACTACTAACTGGCTGATGTGAACGAAACCGGCCCTAGCTGTGATATTAGAATATTCGAAGTTATAGCTTTAGACAGATATTTTTAGTATATTTTGTACATTCGTTCAGTTGAGTTGTAATTGAAATGTAAATGTAAATGTATGGACAAGTAAAAACTAAGGCCCGGATTCACAAGACGTCCTAATTCTTTTTTGGTCTAAGACCAAAAATGACTTAGGACCTCTTGTGAATCCGGGCCCAGGGTCCTGATTCATGTAAGTTTTAACATCAGACATCTTATAATTAATACCAATTGTCTTATAACCAGTTTACACGGCTCAATACTTTCGTTAAACTTATTGAATTCATGAACAATTGTGAATCAAACATTCAATAAGTTTATCGAAAGTATTTTCTTATTATTTATTGTGTATAATGTAATGTAAAGTTCTTTATTGAACACCTATTTGACCTCTAACATTCAATTGTTCTCTTCATCATTCACTCACGAGACTTAATTTTAAACAATCCAACAATCTTAATTTCCCTAATAGATCGTGACATGTCATTGGCTAAAACTCACCAACACGACCATGTTCTATGCCCGACGTTGTTACGCAAATAATGACTAAGACCAAAGATTACAAAGACAACAATAATAAACATTTAGCTCCAAAAGTCATGCCCAGACTTTTGTGTATATCTTGGATCAAATCTAGTGAAAATGTGACCGTGACTTCGTAATCTAATATTGCAGTTACATCGACACAAGCATGTGTGTTATATATGTGTGTGCGGTCTATACATGTGTATTACGGATTAATATTTGAGATTTGAATATATTGGCCTTGAAAATACAATTGGCTGTCTTCAATTTGTTGTAAAATTGTTGTCTTTGTAAAGAATGTGTACACGATAAGTGAAAACACCGCCTTATATTTTATCCGAGATTAAACTTTTTGCCGAGAAATAACAATTCCGTAATATATATAGTGCATTGTATTATTTGTCGCTTATTAACTACGTTCGGTTTACAAGAAACTTTTCTGAACACCTTGAAAAATAATAGCTCACAGTTATAATTACTTATGTCGTTCGACAGACACAATCTATAGGTGAAATCAGAGCAAAACAATATAACTGTTTTTGAAAAGAAGGCCTACATTCAATTTTTTCTTTAAGCAATAAGAAATAAAAAATTAAACAATTGTTGTCTGGCATTATGGTTTCAACTTTCAACATGTGGCTGGGAAAATAGCTTGAACTTAATTCTGAAAAGTTGTGGAAGTGTAGTGGCACCATTGAGTTTGTTACACAAACAAACTCAATGGTGGTAGTAAGTAGTTTCATGAGTAGATAAGATTGTTATTCAAAACGTATCTTGTATGAATAAGCTCTGTTAATGTAGTAAGTGTAATATAAGAGGAAGTTTACTTGGGTATTAATCCATGGGTGTGTACATTGTACAAAGACAAATTTGTAAAAACTTTCGCTTGTTAACAAAACAATGTAAATCAAATATGTGTCAAATTGTTAACACGCTGTATACTTTGTATTTATATCTCGTGTAAAATATTAGTTATATAGTGTAGAAATTAAATGATATTTACTAAAATATCCAACGATTTGTTATTTTGATGCCCACAAATCAAATGCTATAAGAACATCCTTGGAATGTTTTGTTTTTGTATATTATTTCTAATTTGTGCACATTATAGAAGTGTATTTATATAGATAATAAGCAATGATATCGTTAGTACCAGATATTGTTCACTCATACAACCGATGCCAACATGAAACATAACACAAACATGGGACATGAAGGATGATTCACTATTTGAACAACACAAGTATTTTCTTGCCATATTTCTCAGTTATCGCAAATTATGTGTATGAGGAATATTTGCCACGAAAATTAATATTATTCGTGATTGATGTAGGATGTAGGCGTCCATTAATCATTATTGACAGTACTATATTCTCGAGAAACAAGGTTTTGTCAAAGTAATTATTTTATAATTTTCAACGAAGATGATTTTTAATTTTCTTATTTATACGGTATACTGTAATGTCACTGCTGACTGAATGTATGTATATGTATGTACAACTAGCGCAGAGTCGCTAACTAAAGAGATATTATTAATAAAACGAAGAAACAACGCAGCAAAAAGAAGTAAAAATAAGCTTGTAGTTTAATAGCAAAACGTTTTGGGGCGTACACAGATTTCCTACCATCAGTCGGATGCTATCATACTTAAAGGCGAAGTACCTATAACACGAACCGCGGTCATAAACATATTATACTAGACTAGTGAGAAAAATTTGACTCCTTTCCAAAGGAAACATAAACGAGCAGAAAACAACAACAATAATTTCTTTTATTTCAGTGTCCCAATTTCTGACCAACTTCCGCTTACGGCTATTCATCCCATTGCTTCTGGGCTTCGCTGCAAAACTGGCGATTCTGGTACCGATGGGTATAGGGATGTTGATAATATCCTCTCTCGTCTTCTTCCTCGCCTTGAAGACATTCCTTATGTCTGCTATGATCGCTGGCATGGTCGCTCACAGCACTCTCTTCGGACACAAGAAGCATCACTGAACATATTCAGAAGACATTCCTTATGTCTGCTATGATCGCTGGCATGGTCGCTCACAGCACTCTCTTCGGACACAAGAAGCACTAAACATCAGCAGAAGACATTCCTTATGTCTGCTATGATCGCTGGCATGGTTGCTCACAGCACTCTCTTCGGACACAAGAAGCACTGAACATCATCATCATCATCATCATCATCATCATCATCATCATCAACAACGTCACACCTGATGCGTCCCATCTCATGGAGTTTCCAATATCTTCAACGATCAAAGTTCTATCTGGTTGGTGACGAAACTGATTGAAGTCCTGTGAGATTCGATTGTTCATCGGATGTTTCTTAACTGATCAAAGTTTTATTTGGCTGGAGTCGTCACCAATTGTTGTTCCATGCGATCAAGTTTCAACTGTTCCAAGATATACCCAACGGGTTGCTCAACATATCTAACAACTATGCGATTGAAGTCCAGTATCATCGACTGATCGAAATGCCATCTCTAATCTGAATCATCGGAATCTCAATCCATGAAGTGTCAACTGCCATGTGCGTGAAAATGTGTCAATGCTCACAAGTATAACGTCATGTTTCTCATTCTTCCACAATAATATCAGTGCACAAGGTGGACAAGTGTATTGAGTCACATCTTACTATCGAATACGTCGCCATAAGTAATGCAATACACTAAAGTTATCATCAAGCATTCTCTGAACATAGAAGTATAATCGAAGAAATCAAATATAAACGGCTACAAAACAATACGTAATTCTGATAAATGTGATGAGAAATGAATACATATCATTATAGTGCATGGTATTGGTATAGATAGTATTAAATTTGTATTGGTATATCAAATGTATACACAATATGTTATTGCATGTAGTTTGGATCCTTGCTTTGCATGCAAAGAACATAGGCCTACACTATGGTTCTGATACTGTGAGATCACA
This sequence comes from Isoperla grammatica, assembly GCA_945910005.1. Lineage (NCBI taxonomy): Eukaryota > Metazoa > Arthropoda > Insecta > Plecoptera > Perlodidae > Isoperla > Isoperla grammatica. Next base: position 10,793,461 of record OX246740.1, on the reverse strand, counting down.
ATATTGACATAACAATACAACTTATTGGACGACAAAATAAGTTAAAATATGACAAAATCTGTTTTGTAATAATGGTGTATCGATGATTATAAATTTTGTATTAAAACGTGTTTAATTTATTTGTGCCGTTATAACAAATCTGTATCTATATAATATGTCCTAGTGATGTGATTTAATAGTATTGTCTTTGTAGAAATGTGAAAATAGAGTGAATGTAAAGTCTGGCTGTTCAGACGTTACCCACTCGAATGATAACATCATCGCTAAGTTGCTAATTGTCGCCAATGTTGGTTGAAGAATGTTGGTAAATTCAGACATGACGGCTGTCGAGAACTCTGTCCCAATGTTGGTACTTACATTAGTTCCGGTCTCCTGATTGGCAAAATGTTTCAACTCGCGTTCTGATTGGTGAATGGGATAAACCTCCTCAAGGAGTTGTTCCCTTCCCTCCAATTATCGTGTCGCATTACTTCAGGGCCTGGATTCACAAAGATGCCTAACTCTAAGGTTGTCCTAAGTTAGGCAAATCCTAGATAGATAAATCAAGATAAATCATCCTTGGGTATTACTGAACATTCACAAATACAATATTATTAGTTAAATTGTTGTTATTTTACTATATTGTATCTTTATTGCATTGCAGAGCGACATATGCGTGATTTATATCACTAAGATTTGCCTAAACTAGGACGTCTTAGCACTTAGGCACCTTTGTGAATCTGGGCCCTGGTATTTAATCAAAATAACAGCCACTTATTCCGCCGAGTGATCTTCGATCTTACAGTGGACAACCTTCGAACGGACAGACTTTAGACTATTACATTTCGTTTTTCCATGACTGAAATCAAAATGTTTTTTTCGGAATACATCTGAAGATCAGCTTTTATCAAATTAAGTAAAGTTATTCTGGAGTTTCAAAATCCATTTGTTGTTACTTTGACATCAAACTATTTACACTCACAAACACATAGGCCCCTCATACACAAACACACACACACATACGACTAAGCCAATACTCTACATAAGCTGTAGATAAATGGAAAGTATAGACACTTTTATCATTGAGTTTGTTACTAACAAACTCAATGCTTTTATGTATTGCAATATGATGAGATTTTATTGGTTAAGAAGAAATCATTTTATCACTCGTTTTTTGTCACAAAATGACGGCAAATTTTGATTTTACACGTGAAGTCTTCATGCATGCTCTATTTTATAACATCTTACATTGATTAAACTGGTTCTTTAATCAATTCATCTACTTTGTACCTGTAAGCAAGCAATACTTTATATTAGTAAGTTACAGTGGTCTACAGTAGTACGACAGTGCGTAGAAGTAGAACCACACAGCTGATAGTATGTGCAAAAGTGCCCTAACATAGGACAGTTTGGAGATTTGAGTGTGAATTCGGACCTCGGTGTGAGGTAAAATAACGTGCGGCCAGTGCAGGAATTTGTTGGGTGGTATGAGGGGTAGAGGGGAGCAGGGGGATATATTTCATTACTCGTGGTTAGGAAAATGAATGTAGTTCGCAAATGATCCCAACGGTTCATCATTATCTGAAATAATGTAATGTATATATTACGTATTAATTGATGTTGGTAAAGTATTAGTATCATGTCAGAAACAAATTTGGTTTCAAATTTACACTTACGAGTAAGAAAATTCAAATAATATTATAGCCCGTCAATAATTTGTATGCGATGTTGATAAGCGATTGTTAATTGAACGTTCTGTATCGTTTTCCTGAAATATAATGTGTAATAATTTCAAACGAACAAACTAAAACACAAAAACAAAAGCATTGTTTACATACAAATGTTGTAAATAATTGTTGTAAAATGTCATCTTTTATAAAAGTTTTTCTCTTTTAGGTAGGAAATCGATATTTAGGCGTGAGATGTTCTAAACGAACCCTGCACAAGAAACCATTTGATTACGGTTGTAAATGTGTAGTTTATCATGTTTGACATGCAAGCCAATGTTACAGTTATTGTTTTAAACGTCACTTTCAAAATATATCAATATATATAGGCATTTTTTTAACTTACAATTATTGAAATATTAGGTACAAATTTTGATATAAAACAAAATGATAACAACTTAATTTGCTGTACATATATATATATATGTTTTTTTAAATAAAAATCCTTAAAGTCAAACATTTCAAAATAAAATACGATTTATCCAAGAGATACACATTATTTAAAACATAGCTGTCTCACTGTACCATCTATAATCCATTTGAAAACACTAAACTTGACTATCAGCATGTAATACTTTGTGGAATATAAGCCTTCGCTTTCATATTTAGCGAATTAATATATAACATAAGTTATAGACGTTCTTATTATTCAATTTGAATCACATAGTTTTCAAAACATAGCAGTTACATTAAACCACTTATCAAAACCAGGCTCTTTTTGTTTACTAAATTATCTTATATCTTACAAGACTTGATTAGTACAACTAAGTAGTACAACTTAGTACAACTTTGCTGGAAGTTAACCGGCGTGTTTATGTTTGCAAGTATCAAGAGTCAATACAAAAAAATAAAACAAAACTTAATGCATAGTCTGGTAAGTCGACTGTTACTAACACAAAAAACTGTATCAAAACACTTACTGCAAAATATCAGGCTTTTGATTTTATACTTCTGTAGAAAACTAAAGGGAGTACATTCGTGTTAAACTTCTTTCACCAGTTATGAGATGGTATTCATTCAATTTCATGATGTTCACTACTGTGCTTTGAAGGTTCTAATTGTCATATGTTGTTCATTATAGGAATACACAAAAGACTTCTTCTGCTCTCACAAGGTAACGTTATGAATGCGAATTAGTATCATCAAAATAGAGCATAGCCTACTTACTTTGGCGCACTATGTATATTTCAACACCTAGAGATCACCAGTGCTTAGTCATTTCATATTTGTGTATATTTTTATGTCTGAATTTAGTCAAAATAATACTGAAAATAAACTGAAATTAATTTTCATTAATTTCACATCTTCAACTGAAATTTTCCGGTTAAATTCTGGGTATAATTTTAAGTGCACCGAGTTCTATTGAACTCTATAACACCATTATCTTGGCTACTTGGACAACTGTCCAGTCACCGTTGCCATTACACTACACAATTCAAATTAGAATTCCACGTTACGTGTAAATACTTTTTTATCCGTTGTGACTTCTTTTCATCTAAGTTAAAGAAAACCCACGGCATTTGCAGTAATACTAATGCCCGGCCTTCTGACTTCCAATAAAATAGTTGTTTCCACTAACTTGTATCACCATGTCAACCACCAACCAAAAAACTTTGGAATCAGTCAGCCGACACCTAAAATATTAAGTTGGAACTTATAAGCCCAACCATAAGTTCTCCAAGATCTATTTAAAACTACTGTATTATTGGCCGGTTAAATGAAAATGTAACACGCGTTTAAATCAGTCAACGACGTATAAATAGAAGGCAAAACAGAATATATTCAACTCAATCGATGACACGTTAAGGGCCAAGTGTATAGTTAAGACTCAAGCTGTCCTCAACTCAGCCTCTCCTCAATCTCCTCCAGCCACCAATCATAAAACGGCATTACCATGCTAGGCATTGGGCCACTCAAGTCAAATTCGTAGATTAGTTATAACAACTATCAACCATATTATATAATAAGATCATATATGCAGAAGAACGGATAGTGTAAGAAAGGTTTGCGTCATAACCAATTGATATACTTTTGTCACCTAGGCCTGGATTCACAGTTAGATGTCTAACTAGTTTTCTTAGTTAAGCAAATCCTATAGCAAGGTAAATCATCCCTGGGTCTTACTACACATTCACAGTTTGAAATACCGGGCCCAAGTGTAGGCTACTTACTGATATTTGTATATACTTATTTTATCTTGAATGGGGTTGCAGAACAACATGCATGATTTACATGTTGAATATCTTTGTAAATCCATGCACTGGTATACAAGGACCCTTTAGGCTCTTGCGAGGATACACACAAATTGTCCAAATTGTCACCACTTTGGCATTCCGATTAGAACGATAACAATTAGGCTTTGCACTGCCACTTTATCCCACTCGCAGCACCAGCAACATGGCCGCCATCACAGCCTGCTGGATGGGGCAATCATTCGCTATCAATCATCATCCAGCAGGCTCTGAGCTGGTACCACGTCAAGCTTTGCGTGCACACAAAGCCCAAAGCAACCGCCCCCTCTTGAATGTTACAGGAAACCCCCGAATGAAACTATTTCTTTTCTTTCAGTGGCCCCATATCTGTCCGCGTTCCGCCTATGGTTTATGTCTCCCTTCATCGTCGCCATGGCTGCAAAGATGTCGCTAATATTGCCACTCGGCCTCGTCATTCTTGCCAAGGTCAGCCTTATCTTCCTTATCGCTAAGAAGACATTTCTCCTCACTGCTATTACTTCTGGAATTATAATGTACGATAAAATGACGTCGCATTTCGGAGGATTGAAGGATCTCTTCAGCAAGGGATACATGAATTACGTCATGACCAATGCCAGTCCCGGTATCAACATGGGCGGACCGAATCCTGTCTACAGACAACAGCTACAACAAATGATGATGCTGCTTCAACAACACCATCTGCGACAACAACAACAGCAACAACAGTCACAGCCGCAACCACCGCCACAACAGCAACTACCTCCCAAACCTCAATCGTACTACGGCGTTCCTCAGCGTAGGAGGGAGGAGTATTTGTGGCACGGACACCCAGCACGTTTTCCGTACATCGACAACATTAATTATTAAACCTTAACCGAGTACAAGATTGGTTTGACTCTAAAAGATCGTATGCAGAACTTGCAACAGTTTGGATCTCACCTATTTCTGTTTTTAATTTTAATTTCAAAAGTGGAAGGCCGTCAAAATAAACAGTATTTACTCTTCACGCTACAAGTTTGTGTGTGTTTGTTGCAATTATATATTGATACGAAGAATAAAACAATGAAGTAGATACTATGATAGTATAAGTTACCAAGATAATAAGTTAGGTGAATGTGTTCCATCGTTACTCTATCGTTATTTCCAACATTTATTTTATCAAAACAATTTTGTTGATCGCATAAACTTGAATAACATAATATAAGAAGCAAATAATATGCTCTTACATTCTGAAAGATGTCTTGAATTCACTTGACTGCTTTGAAAGTACAATCGTTTTACAAATGTTAGTTGTTGGGATGGTTTTAAACATGGAGTGAATGTTTAAAATAATTCTTATCGGCAGTAGCTTATCCATAAAAAGGTATTGAATATTAATATAGTTTTACAAAGCTGTTTAAAGTGTTGTTAATTTACCAGGAGAGTGGAGAAAAAAAATGTTTTTTGTTTACATTTAATAAGAGGTGTTTAACAAATAAATTTTTGTAAAAACTTGGGAAGATCTCTTACTAAACTTACATAATGTGTTTACATTACTAAATGTGTCTTGAATTGAATGCAACACACTCTATTTCAATACTAAGTTTACCTACGAATCGCTTTTGAATTTTGATCACAAATAACGTAACGTTTCGAGGCACAAAGAAGCTACTACAGCCCCGTCAATAAATCTCTATTAACCATCATCACGGGCTTTCTTTTAATATTTTGAGCCAGATGTAAAAAGGGAGATAGATGTTCTAATAGTCTTCAAAAAATGTATTTACAAACAGATTAAGCATTTCGTATTCTGCAGGAAATGTACATGGCCCGCATTAGAACAGTTTTATTTGAACTCGGATTTCTCATAATTCTTGATATGCATACCCCTTAATTTTAGAGTATCATTTTCAAAATGTAAATATTGATGCGCATGTGTTTGAAACAAAGAACTGCTTGAGTGTCGCTACTGTGTACATTCTTATACTGTGAAGCTGTTAACGTTTTTAATCTTGTTAGGATTCATAATTTTGTTAGGGTGTTAAACATGAACAACGTTACTGTCGACCAATAATGTTTGGTAAATCCGTTGTACAAGCAGACAAAATTATTGACCCTCTTAACCTCAATCAAATATAAATACATAGGTTAAAACACTGTGCAATGGATAATTATCATAGTAGAGAAGCCAGGCAGATACGCAACTGAAAGTTAAAACAAACCTAATTTTGCTTAAGTTACGTTTAAAGTTCGTGATCATTTATGTTTATCAATCCAATACGTCAATATGGCGGAAATATAAAGCATTGTATAACAAGTGTGTGTGTTATTTGCTCGATCTCTTTTACTATAGGTAAACACTTAATGCAATGAACCAAGCATCTTCAAATGCAACATCGTCAGAAAATGTATGAAGTATAATAGTATTATTTTGTTGTGACATTAAACAATACGAAAGTCGTAGAATAATTGTTTTTGTTAGTGCTGTAGAACATTTTAATATACATAATATATTGAAATAGCTTATGGATGTATTTAAACCTATAAATAAATGTCGGTTATATTTACGTAAACTTATTTCAACATCCTCTTATGGTCGTCTGTCCTGCAATTCCTCACATAATTTACAAATGCGGCGCAAAAAATGATATCATTCCATTTGATATTATCTGGATAGTATGTTCGTGTACACAAATAGTCACATTTCATGATAAAAAAAATACTACAAAAATATTAACAATGATTTAGTGTTAAAGAACTATCAACACCTAAAAGATATCGAACCCAGGTTTCACATGTGTAAGGGTTTTTTTTTAACAGTATACTACCAGAAATGACAGTTAGATCTTAAAACTACACACACATCGATATCACATCGGCTTTCGCAGCCGATGTTTTGACTAAAATTTGTCCGTCAAAACAAATTGTTGCTGTGCGATCTGCTCATACTTCACCGAGAACCAAGATCTCATTGGGGTGGGAGAAGTATGATATCACCCCAGTATAAGTATGTATATTCACTAACGAAACTTGTATAGTGCACTTTTGCTTTCCTGCGCGTTGGTCAAGTAACCCATGAGACGTACGTTGTAGACCTATCTCTACAACTATACCTCAAGTTACTATAATTTACTTTATTGTAATTAAGGCCAGTGTAGGGAACAATGCCCTCTTTAGTCATGCGTGATGATTAATGAATGATAATGAGAAAGGAAGGAGGGGAAGCCTGGTACCAGCACCTAGCCTACTCCTGTCGAAAAGTACCAAGGGGACCATCGGCTTTACGTCCCATCCGAAAGGACGGTGTAACTTTGACCAGTCATATAAGTTCCTCCACTAACCTGGACTGGCGAGCAGTTGACGAGAAGAACGAAGCTGTTACACAAGCTTTCGAACCCTCCAATCTGCTCTAACTAACGGTAACTAGTGTTTCAGAGTTGTAGTAGTACTCCTTTATCGGCTCTTCACGTAGACCCCCAGCCCATATAGCCGTAGGAACTGCGCGCATGTGCTTGCAGCAAGAAATTTTGCTTCATTTTCGATACTGGATACATTCATATACTGTGATATTATTATTGGAACGAGTCAACTGCCGTTTTTTTTTTTTTTGCCTACATAATTAATTATTCTTCTGCTAAAAAATTTGCATAGTATAAAAGTAAATACCTGATGTGAAAAACACCCTAAACTTTTAACATGAAAATAAGACAGAATCAAATATATTTACATTGTCTAGGGCCTATAGCAGGAAAAAGTTATTTAAAACAACTGCTGAACAAAGAAGAATTGAAGATAAATGTGATAAAAGGTATAAATTACAAATTATAAATTACAAACAATGGTGCTAAATACAGATAAAGTTCAAAACAATTCAGCAGTTCGTCTCTCTTATTTACATTATAAATAATTGTACATAGAGCCTACTGCCGTTATTTATGTCCCACTCATTGGCGTCGTAGGTTTATTCCTGCTTCTGATTCAGGAAGTCTAGGAATCAATTCAGCTCGGGTTGGGGGTTTTAGTTCGGAAATGACTTAAATCTATCTTTATGATAAACATAAAGTGTAAAACTAAAAATAATGAATATCATGCCAAAAACCCACTGAACAATAGACAAAATTAAGAAAGTATTATTTGAGTATACATAAAGAACTAAAACTCAGTCTAGCGTCAATTTCATTGTATCGTTGATGCACATTTTTGCTATTTCTTAATAATCTGTTTTTTGCTTGAGGAAGTTCTCAGAAAATACTAGTACAGGATTACCGCGGCTGGAATCGAACCGGCAACCTCTAGCGCCTTCCGTGTAACCGCTGAACCACGTATCTCGCTTTTGGTACTAATCTTCTATGGTGACTATTTACAATCTACATTTATACAACATCATATGTTCAAAGGTCGACTCTCTTCAACCTTGTGACTCATTGAGAATATCGTTGAGATGATACAGTGAGTCAACTGGTGATGGAATAGTTCATAAGTACACGATGTCATAAAGGAGCAGGCCGATAATTACCATCCCATGTTTACTCGACAAGATCAAATGGCATATTTTTTAATGTTTTTTTTTATGTTTTATTTTATTAAAACATATGCGTCGGAGTGAGGAAAGGGAAATGTACGAGAAGAAAAATAGATTAAAGTGCCATTTTGGAAGACCTTATTTTGTCCTCTATTACGATTGTAAGAGTTACCTTGACCTCTTTCTAGCCTAGATTTCCAAAGTCTTCCGTTGTCCCCCGAATATACTAAAGTTACTCCAGTGTAACTATAACTAAACTAGTATCATGTTTTAATTGTCTACTTCACTAGTTCCTACCATCTACTTGAAACAGGTCTATTGGGGAAACTTCACTATCTTGGGTTTGCTACCTGTATCACACAGCGCTACACACAGCTACAGCGCTAACACAGCTACAGCGCTAACACAGCTACAGCGCTAGCACAGCGGGCGTGACTAGTGACTAATGAGGCTAGCTTTCACGATGAAGTGAACGAACGCCAGGAATCTGTTCATTATCGATGAAATTGCGTGCATGAAAGAGGCAATAGGTATGGATTTTGAGATCGGTACGAGACTAATTACGTTGGGGATGACGTCATACTATACTATGCCTAGCAGTTGAGTACACTGAAGGAGTAGGGAGGGGTAGGAATGCGATGAGGGGCTGCCAATGATTAGTCTGCTTGAGAGACTCGCCAATAAAAGTCTTAAGGGAACGACTGGAAGGTTCATCTTCTCGACGAAGGAAAACGCACAAGAGGACTCAATACAGAAGGTAGGGGTTCACTGTAAAATATAACACTGATTTTCTTGAATTTAATTGTTTAGTAATTTAAAATAATTTATAATATATATATATATATAAAGAAAGGATACATTTTACGGTTAAACCAATCTAAATTTTATTTTTAATGATAAGTCAACGTTTCGACGCCTTAGCGTCGAAACGTTGACTTATCATTAAAAATAAAATTTAGATTGGTTTAACCGTAAAATGTATCCTTTCTTTACATATTGCAACCAACAAAGTCTGAGAAATCATATATATATATATATATATATATATATATATATATATATATATAGTTTTATTGTCTTTTGTCGCTAATGAATTATTTAAGTTCCAGTAATCAGTATGACTGTGATTTTTATTTCATGATATTACTAATGAAATAAGTATCAGTCATACTGATTATAATGTAAGATGATACATTTACCATTCAGTCTGTAGGGCTTACCAAACCACAGCGTTATGATTACTCAGATTTTCGATTTTGTGTTTCAATCTTGAGATATAATTAAAAATGAAAATGTTCTGCGGTTTTTGACGTAGAGGTATCATTCGCTCTTAATGCCCGGTCTTATGAGTTCCAGGTGTCAGCTGACTGACTTGATTTCAAAGCTTCTGATTGGCGATGCCGACTGCAATGATGAAAACACGGTTATGGAAGCTTCACTATTTAGATGGAGTCATCATAAGACCGCGCCCATTTCAGTAACCATTACATACTGCAAAAGAAATGTATATACAAATGGCCATTATCATAATTCATTCACATTTCTGTGAACATTTGTAAAGAAGGTGAAGTCGAAACATATCATCATATAAATGGATATTTATTGGAAAAACTCTCTCGTGTGTGGATTTGTTGTGAAATCTAGAAATAAAAAATAAAAAATTCCCAGTCGGGGTTAGTTATTTTATTTCTTTATTTCACAATAACTAGTCACTCGTGCTCTGTTGCGCTTTAATGTGTGTGTGTAAACCATCAAGTCACAAGTCACAAGTTGCAAGTCACAAGTCAGTAGTCACAAGTCACAAGTTACAAGTCACAAGTCACAAGACCCAAGACACAAGTCACAAGCCAACACTGCAGGTATGATAGATTTAATGTTACCCACGCTACGTGCATATTTATTTTTGAAATGTGTCCTTGTTACAGATAAAATATAAAATGCAAGTGGATAACATTAGGGATGCACAGCCATAAAATAAAAATTGTCAATAATAACTTTATAGATATAGTTTCAGTTGGAGGAAAAGCAGTTTTAAACATTTTGTGTTGCTCGTTGGTCAAGCGGGTTTATACAGAAGATCCAGGGTTCGATTCCCGGTTCGGACTGTGATTTTTTTTATTTTACTTTGGAACTTAACTTTAACTCGTTTTATCCTTATGATACATCCTGCACTGCCACATTCTACCATCGTCACAAATCCTTAAGGAAATCAAAGTAAACTAACAACAAACGGATTAAATAATAGTGTATATCAAACAATTGCATAATATGAATCTCAACACACCTTTTAACTTTTATTGACACATTTAAACCACGCAATTATTGCACTAATTGTTTATGTTATATTAACATACATTTGTTCTATTTCTATAGTAACTCAATTTTAATAAATTCCACCTTTGGATTCATTCGCGTGCGATTAGAACAAGACAAAAAATTCAAAATTCACGGTTCAAATTGAAGATTATTTGAGAAACTAAATTTCAGTTATAATCTCAATAGGATAGAATCGTTCCACAGTAGAATCAGCTGCGTCCTTGCATGTGAGTTTTCTTTTATCAATTATTTACGTGAAGGGGGATTTCCATTGACGTCGTATATGACCTAGTTGTCGAGTACCTCGTAAAACAACAACTGTGGAATAAAACATAATTTGAATTACATTACAAGATAATCTCTACCATCAATTGGGATCAATTATGTCCAGACTATACAAAACGTGTTCCAAAATATTAATTTTTTTTAATTCACTTATCATTAGGAATCCCTTTATCACATTTGATCTTTCGAATTGATCTTTTCGATCTTTTTTTTTTTCTTTTTGATCTTTTCGATTGATCTTTTTTCAATCAAGATATAGGTTACGTCTAAGATGTTGTAATACAAAATAACAATACCGGTATGTCTCTGCTACTAAAACGTTTCAAGAATGCAATTTTTTTAAATAAATATTATTGCTTATCGAGCCTGTGTTTTATATTCACAAAATCCTTGAACACGTTCATAAGCATTGAATTCTCGAATTATAAATTTGATAATAAATATTTTGTAAATTCAATAAAGAAGATAGCACATTTTTAAAAATTGTGTACGATTTAAATACAGGTTACAAAATGTTTTACTAACATAAAGATATTTATGTTCTACACTATCGATTCACAATAAAGCAACACACGAAAAACTTAATCAATTGTCTTCTGTATCGTACTAACATTCGCAAATAAAATATTATCTTTATCTTTTAATATTATCTTTTATTGTTGATACGTTACTAATATGTTCATCAGTATGCAGCACGACATAGGCTTAAGATTATCTTAACAAAGACAACTTATAGGAGGTCGTCACATTTGTGAATCCAGGCCCAGATAAGTAAGATCAAATATTACACCATATATTGCCACCAACCAAAGCACTGCATGAGACCGTATCCACAAAACTGGGTGTTTCGTCAAAACTCCTTGTTTCATTCCTTCTCCAGTAATCCCCGAAAACACCTTCTTTAAAACTACGTATCCATAAAGAGTCATTCATCTGTCAGTCATCATTCAGTCAGTCATTGTTTATCATATTGCTGTTTGGAAAATTTTAATTTTGACTTCATGAATAAGGTCATGAATTTTAAACCATCAATCGCAGGTTTGCATAACCACAAAACGTTATACCATTTTTCTTTGTGGATCCGGACCCTCACGTATTTAAACCTTACAGTGAGAGAGACAATTGAAAATAATAAATGCTCTACCATGTGGATTGTCTAGTGAAAGAGTCTCGTGAACGCGTCCAAACAACTTAGCCGTAAAGATGCCTCCGAGGAGTAAGGAGGACCAATCATTATGGAGACAGAACTTGCAGCGATCGCATCTCTTCCGGAAGGAGCACACTGAACTTCTCGCCAAGCCCAACTGGCGGAGGGTGATGAAAATAGACCCCTACACTGAACTGAGGGTGAGTAATTTAACTCTTAACACAATTAATGGAGCCCATGCCCAAAACATGTGTTCACTCTTTGTTTGAATAGACTTATTGTAAAACTCGTGAGAAATTAACGGATTTAGTAATAACTTGAGATCGCCAACCAACCTGTGTCGTCACAGCCCCCTTAGGGGATATTTGTTCATATCCCTCATTCGTGCACGCAAAGAAACCTTACGGATGCTGACGTCATAAATGAGTGGAGCATTGGCCCAACAAATGATACTATTTGATTTGAAAAATGACACGTTGATTGGCTTTGACTTACTCATATATGACGTCAGCATTCACAATATTGCTGTGGAACCACTTTAAAATCTCCACTTGTTTTTAGTACAGGTAGGCTACTAACTTTTAAGGAATTGCTTCATGTTTTGCCAAAAAATATCCGTCATTAAGGACTAGTTAGGTAGCCTACCAACCTTACAACCAAATTCACTTATTTCAGACATGCTTTTGCCTTAAGTTTCCTTTTCATACTTGTTCGAAAAATCAATATTGTATTGTTTGTTATGATGATCATAATGTATTTTGTTTGTAGAACCTACCTAGGGACATACCTAAGCCCACGCTGAAGGCCTCTCCTACAGAGCGAATAGAGATGCTGGCGGTGCCCAAAAAACGCGAAGACATGGAGGAAAGGTGGGTGTCAGAATAAGGACTATTCAACAAAACTTTAAAAATAAAATTGGAACATTTTATCTACGCATTCAATGCATTGTGTTTTATCAACTAAACGAGAGGTGTTACGACCAGTGATGAAAGGACTGGAGCTGAGCTCTGGTACTTTCATTTGCACACAACAAATTATAGCGATTCCTCACATCTGAAACTGATTATTTAGTAGCTAAACCCTGATCTGTGGCTAAACGAACAAGTACCACTGATATAATATAAAAATAGAACAGTTATTGCATATATATATATATATATATAAAGTAAGGATACATTTTACGGTTTAACCAATCCAAATTTTATTTAAAATGATACTTCAACGTTTCGACGACTTTAGCGTCGTCTTTTTCAAGACATACAAACATAAAAAACAAATAAATAAAAAACCACAACAACCAAAAAACACTTGCATATAAAATGGAAAACACTGCCACAGCGATACATCACTGCGTAGCTCTAGCAAGCTTTTTGAATCTGCTTCTGGTTATGGGTCCCCCCTGAGACACTGCTGGAACTCTTTGGTCAGCAAACGTTGAAGTATCATTTTAAATAAAATTTGGATTGGTTAAACCGTAAAATGTATCCTTACTTTACATATTGCAACCAACAAAATCTAAAACATCATATATATATATATATATATAGTAAAAGCAAATTGACCACTAAGCTCCGGCACTGTTTTGGGACCACTTTCATCACTGGTTACGACCCAGGATAATTGAACGTATTGAGTGGGTATTCGGGGCAATGTGTTTTATCAAGTTATACTCCCTGATTGAGGTGAAAATCAATATTAATCTGTCCTCAAGCCAACATTTCCTCAGCCTTTCCCAATCACCAATGACTCAGCAAACTTTCCACGTGGACGCTTCTGTGATAGGTGATTGGTGGTTGGGCGAGACTGAGGACAGACTGAGTTGAGAAGGGTGGACTATGAATTCCAATTTAACAATTAAAGATCATTTAAATGCTGTTGAAAGTTATCTTTATTGATTTCCAATAATTCCAATAAAATATTCATTCAAACATAATAATTCATAGGTTGCACGTAGAGCATCAGAGTCAAATTCGGAGTGATACCTCTTACCTTAGAATTACCCCTGGGTATTTCAAGATACAGTTTTGGAAATAAAATAATTAACGCAGCAATGTCTTATTTAATTCATTTGTTTTTTTTATTTACGATTTCATTTTTATATTCTTTTGATAATAATTAACATAGCTAGATGCTTCTTTCGCTTTAGCCAATTTTAAAATAATACCCAGCAATGTTACTTAATAATTGTGTCACAATCATGACCACTGTGACGTCACGTGGGAACTATGAATACACACTTCACTATAGAGCTTAACTTGTTAAACTGCCTTACAATTTTAATAACAACAAATTCATGATAATTCGATAGGGTACATAATTTTGCAATTCTTATACACCATAGAACTATTTAATAAAAAATATTTTTTACTGTATTTACTATTTACGTTTATATACATTTTTTAATATGTACAAAGAAAATGGTAAAATAGGTGGAATTGTCAATGTGTACACAGTAAAATTGAGACATTAAATGTTATTTGATTCGTGTTTTATATTTTATAATTTGACCATTTATTCTAGGTTGATTCATAAGGTGACATAATGATTAATTGAACACGTTCCGTTGTTGCAGGCCCGTACCAACCGTAATAGATCCCCGTACTTTGAGTGCCAAGTGCAAGGACACCGTGAAACTCCTTGCTATTTCCAAACTACCGTAAGTACTTCACATAAATATTTTAGAATATCTCTTCCTTAACCTTCCTAGACTAACAACATATTAATTGATATCATAAGCATGTTTTATATTTTACATCTCACGTCTGTGCCTGGGGTAGAGTTTGACCCCGGATGACTCTGCCAATCGTAAGAGTGACGAAATGAGGTCCTCCTGTTTCTCACTCATGTATTCCTTATCAAACGAACACTTTCTTTTTGTGTCCCTTACTTCCAATCATCCTCCCCGTCATCATCCCGTCATCATCCCCGCATCCTCCCCGTCATCATCCCGTCATCATCCCCGCATCTTCCCCAACGTCATCCTCCCCGACGTCACAGGTTCTTTAATCAATGATATGACCTACTTGTCGAGTATGAAGTAAAATAAATAATACAATTCATGACAGTAATATCGAGATGGCTTATTTTAAACATTACATTTTCAGAAAACTGATCCACCACAAGTTTCACTTCAGGCAAATGTTGGGTAAAACATTCGTCGAGCGGATGGACAAGCAAATTAAGGAGAGGGAAGATAACATGTGGAAGCCGCCCCCGCACCGAAAATGGCTCGGGATTCCCAAGAAGAAGTAAGTGTTATGTTACGTGCCCATACGGCCTCATGTCACGTGCACACGACCTCATGTCACGTGCTCACACGGTCTCATGTCACGTACACACACGGCCTTATGTCACGCGCCAACACGGCCTCATGTCACGTGCTCATACGGCTTTGTCACGTGCACACTCCACTTTATGTCACGCGCATACACAGTCTCATGTCTCGTACCAACACGGTCTTATATCACGTGCCATCACCACCTTATGTCACGTACCAACACGGCCTTATGTCACGTGCACACACGGCCTCATGTCACGCCCATACGGCCTTATGTCAAGTGCACACACCACCTTATGTCACGCGCATACACAGTCTCATGTCACGTGCCAACATGGCCTCATGTCACGTGTACACGGTCTCATGTCACGTGCCAACACGGCCTCATGTCACGTGTACACGGTCTCATGTAACGTGCCAACACGGCCTCATGTCACGCCCATACGGCTTTATGTCACGTGCACACACCACCTTATGTCACGCGCATACACAGTCTCATGTCACGTGCCAACATGGCCTCATGTCACGTGTACACGGTCTCATGTCACGTGCCAACACGGCCTCATGTCACGCCCATACGGCCTTATGTCACAGGCACATACACTGCCTTATGTCACGTGCCAACAAAGCCTCATTTCAAGGTTGACACCTATTACGCGATTGATAAATTGATAGATGATAAGAGTGAATAATGGTGTAAATTAAAGTTCCAAAAATATTAATTTAGCCCTAATATCTCATTTTCTTGACAAATTGTGTAATTTTGTGCTGTTAGATCATGATTTAAAAATTGCGAAATTCGAGAGATTTAAGTTCGAAATCCGAACAAAATTCTATACATTTCGCGAAAACGCGAAATTTTTAGAAATTCATTATAAGTCGGTAAAAAAGGGTACCAGTTAAGAGCGATACGAACTTTTCATGTGGTTTTGTTTTCTCTCTTTTTATGAATTGAGATATATAATCATGACTTTATTGTGAAAATTGCGAAAAAATCGAAACTTACACTTCATAAAACATAATGCCACCACTTAACCTATATATATTTTACAGATGAATCGTCATTGTCATTATTATTATTATTATTATTGATTGAACAATTACATCTCGATGCAAATTTCCGACCAATTTTTTATTAAAAAATATAAATTGTTTTACAAAATACATTCAATATACTTGACTCACGATTCAAATCAAAACCATAATTTTGTCTGCAATTATTGTTGGCATCAGTTTGTTAAACAAAAAGGATGACTTGCTTGTATTTGCTTAGTGGTTATAGCATTTAATTAATATAGCTTTAGCAGCAAGTCAAAGATTGCGCTCTCAAAACCGGACCTGCGCCATCTTCCTTTGTTATCAGCACGTTCTGACGTCATATCCCTGTATACAATCATATTTGTATATCATTCAAATATTACTAAAATCCCAACGTTTTATAAAATATTTCTCTCATAAGACTCTGTTCGAGACAACGTATAAGTAAATAAACACCTGTAAACCTTGGTTGGTAGGATTACGATATTTACAACTTTTTAGCAGCATTTTGGTAAAAGTCGATAAAC
Organism: Isoperla grammatica; assembly: GCA_945910005.1. Taxonomy (NCBI): domain Eukaryota; kingdom Metazoa; phylum Arthropoda; class Insecta; order Plecoptera; family Perlodidae; genus Isoperla; species Isoperla grammatica. The sequence goes on along the minus strand of OX246740.1, from coordinate 10,776,451 downwards.
AAGTTTCCCCCCAGGGCTCTGGGGAACTTCTTAATCGACTCTAGTATCAATACAAGATTTGCTCACTGCCTTCTAGAATTCATCTAGAAGTCAATGTGCAATTGCAACTCTTTTCTGCTAGATTCGGATTAACTTTCTGAACACAAAAATATTTGATTTCGATAAATCAAAACACATTTTTTTTTCATTTATAAAAACGAGCTAAATGTTTCACATATATTTATGGGCATACAACACACGCCGTGTTTCACCAATCCAATGATAAATTAAATTAAATAACTCTTCTTTCGGATTATCTTACCCAGAAGCAAATATAAAATGAAATGTTATTTTTAGTACGTCTAATAATTAATTTTGGAGCCCAATAGGGAAGTCTCATCAAAAATAAATATTCCTCAAAGCACCTAAAAATGGAAGATAATTACCTAAAAATACGGGTGGTATGATTTTTATATCTGAGAAGCGTATATTTCCAATCCTTTTAGCATTTTAAGTTAGAAATTTGGAACTTCTTGTTCCGTAATTGAAAAACGGCTCTTGACGTCATATGTCATGTAAACAACTGCCTCCTTGAAGTATTCTTAGTAATATCAACGATATTAAGATGGATATTTTACAATATCTAGGATGCAGTGACTTTACAACAATACCTTTCATACCACTGTTTTCTTCAGAAAATACATTTTGATACAGTATTTACCAAAACGTGTTTAAAATAATGCAATAATTTAACATATTGTTGTTAATTAATGTTAAGAAGTGTTCATTTACTAACTAGAAATAAATGTCGGTTCAGTTAAAGTCTTATGAGAGCAATAATCTACTAAAGGGTGGAATTCCAGTACTATTTGTATGATATAAAATTATTGTTTACTGACATATGACGTCAGAACCTTTAAATCACGAGCAAGATGGCGCAGGTTCGTTTCTGAGCGTGTTTTGACAGCAATATCTTTGACTTGCTGTTAAAGCGATGTTAATGCACATTTCGAGCCGAAACCAATTAGTTCCCGTTTATTTTAACTTGAGGTAACCAGTAAGCAAATAAAAAAAATGCGTGAGACTTGAATGGGACACACAAATCGAAAACTTTGAACCATTATAAAAAGTATAACTAAGTTAGTTAATTTTAAAACTTTCAATATCGTTTCTTGTGTCGTTAGATGAAGGTCTATATTCTATTCCACACCAGTGGCGTGCCGTGACTTTTCTAATGGGGGAAGCAACTACTTTTTTAAGTAATCCCTTGGCAATGGCACTTGTGAGACCCCCCCCCCTCCCACCTTATACATGCATGGGGGGTCTGGGGGGTGGCCCCCCAGTCAATGCGGATTATCGTGATTGCCGTAAGAGCCTTTTAACGAGTTTTAGGCAATTTACCATAAGAAATTTAAGAACAAAAATCTGATCCATTATAAAATATCAGTGCTAAAATGCCGAGTGCATTTTTTGGTTTTTGAATTGAGATTTGGCAGAGCTGGTGTTGGTCGGCCACTCTCAATAATTGCACATTTTTCTTGAAAAGATCGAGTGCTAAATGGGCGCGCAAATAATTCATCGATTACATAACATTCAATCATGTTCATGGTTATTGAAAGTTGATAGTACAAATTCAGAGAGGAGTGCACATTCGCGCTAGACCTAGATCCTCCACATCCGCGCTAGACCTAGATCCTTGGCCCACAGCAAGCGATCCGATCGAGCTCGCAGACTCGGAAGCAATCCTTCATATTGCTTATTCGCGCGTAGATGAACAACACACCAAACATTTGTCACACACTACAATTATACTCAAATAATCAACTAATCAATGTAGAATCGCATTCCTTCTCACACTGAATGAATTTAGAAAATAAACGAAACGGTTTTACGGTTATAAAGAGGTAAAAACACGAACAACTCTCAAACCCACGTGTGTCTCGGAACAGTCTGGCTTACGGGTGCCACGCCACTGCCGGGTGGAGGCAATCCGAGGCATTGCTTCCACTCGGCTTTTCTTCGTCAACCCTCGGCCACCCTCGTCGCTTGGCCCACAGCGAAGGCCTGGCGCTCGAATTCAAACGCGTAGAATATGGTACAAGGATTTTTCATTGCGCTGTCAGTTATTTCGCATAATTCGGGTAGTTAAGTTTGGTTCATTAATTATATTTTAGTGTTACTGGTAAGCGATATTGTTAACCAGCATTGAGGGTATACATAGGTAATTTAGTTAAAAATAAAATGGAAGCAATGCTTCCATTGCTTCCATGGACGGCACGCCACTGTTCCACACACTTCCAGAGCTGTAGAAAATGCATGTACATACCTTGTCCTGTCACAACAAAGAAGCGGGAAGGCAAAACTTTCAAACTTGAAATTGAGTCAAAATTGACTTTTCTAAGATATACAAATTATTCATAGGTTGCACGTACGTCACATCTTTGCGCATGGCGGCCACATTTGTGATCAAACTTTGACGTTGCCATGGAGAAACAATTGAAAGCTGTTGTGGAACAATACAGAAATTCTTAGTTCTTTAAAATTCAGCCTGTTTTTGAGATACAATTGGTATATGTGGTAATTGTTTATTTATCACTTATGTTCACTTTTACATTCAAAATTAGGCTTATTCATTGAATTTGAATAGTATTTGCCAATTATCTAGGATTGGTCCTCATCAATTGTGTCGCAATCATGGCCGCTGTGACGTCACGTGGGAACTATGAATATCCACGTCATGTTTTGATAATGATCCATTGTTTTAGGTAGTCCGAGCAATAAAAGTCTCATTACATTGGTCTCATTTGTAGTTATTTATATTTGAGTATTCCATTTTTTTAATTTTTTACTATGTTTATGTGGAATAAATCCGGGACTTTTTTACTTTGATGTCAAAGTTGCCAAATGTTTACATCGATGGGCTATTGATCACATTGTATACCGGGCCGTACTCAAGTTCCGTCTTTGAAAGCAAAAAATGCTCTCCGGTCAACCCCGTATAACTTCGTAAGTTAGCTTGGTTCATCTAATGGTGGATCCAGATTTACCTGGACAATATTCAAGTTAGATGAGTAACAAAACCTCTTCAACAATAACTTTTATTTTCATTTTAGTACTGTAGATATATATTTGGTCGAATTGATATTTTAGTATTTGTTAAGATTTGTACATAGACGTTTGTTTGTGTTTTAACCATTAGCGGTCACTTTTTGCAATAAGTATTTCTTAAAATGTTATTAATATACAAAAAAACACAGTGCCTACAGCCTACACTATTGAATTTCAATGTATTGATAATATAAAAATGCTGACATGGGGATATAAATTATATGAATGTGCGTCTGTAATTGTTCAAAGTGTTATTTATGTTATCTTGTTTACAGAGTGAAGAAGTTTAAATCGGATATCCAATTTAATAAATACTTGGAAAAATTACTAACATTTGCCCGTCCAAAACGGCAATTTCCACCAGAAAAAGTGGTAAATATTGCTTACTCTTTACTTTACTTGCTGTGTACTCTTCGTAGATGATATGTATTAATCAATCAGTATCTATCCCTGTACCAACTATCAAGTATGTATTACTATATTAATTAATTTTCATTCACTCATCACTCATTAATTGATTGATCAACTGATTGATTTATTCATTAATTCATTCTCGTTCGTTCGTTTGTTCGTATTTCGTTCTACGTTGTCTCTATTAATGCAACATTTGCTTTATATTTCAAATTTCATATATATTATACAAATTGCCTCAGAACGCATTTTAGACCTTGTGGTGGATTGTAAAATAACCCCAACCGCACAAATCTCTCTCTCTCTCTCTCTCTCTCTCTCTCTCTCTCTCTCTCTCTCTCTCTCTCTCTCTCTCTCTCTCTCTCTCTCTCTCTCTCTCTCTCTCTCTCTCTCTCTCTCTCTCCTTAATCCCACTCTTTTCTGTTTACTTTCTTCTTTTTGTTTTGTTGAATGAAAATAAATGTTATGGATGAATGGCTAACCATAATTACAATGCATTTGTTTCCAGAAATTTGTATTTGTATTGTGTACTTCAATGTTTCTAAATTAATCCTTGTATTCATGTTATGTTTATTATCAAAATGTATTTATATTTCAGACACGCAAGAAGGTGCCATTAGCCAATCTTATGACCAGGATACTTGACCTATCAGTGCCCAGCGAGCGACAGACGAAGAAACCACCGCCAGAACGACCAATTGTAAGCCTAACACCACAATCATTTAATATTGTAGGCGGTTCCATCCGGCGTTCTACGTTTTCGAAAACGCTCTGTGTGACGCGTTGATAAGCTAGCACGCCCACACCCACGAACAGTCTGACCAAAAATGCTCAAAATTATTTCCATTTCAATATACAAAACATTCAATAACGACTTAAAACAAGAATGTGTATAAGTTTTGTTAGTAATGTTACTATTCACTGTTATATAATGAACTAGATTAATATGCAATATTTCGATATCTATTCAGCTTTTTTAAGTGAATTGTCCCATTACTAGCAAAATATTGTCATGCACCTGTATACTACAAGCTTCGTTTTTTAATACTAGGAAAACGCTCTGTTTGACGCGTTGATAAGCGAGCGCGACAATATCTACGAACTTTCTGGCGAAAAGTTTTCAATGCTAATACGAACAACAATTAACAACAATTCAAGAATGCGCATTGCAAAAATTGTTCTTATTTCCATGGCTATTATACTTTCCGACATTGTTGTATGCAGTGCAATGTGCGTTGCTAAGAATTTTCGTGGTCATGTTTTCAACACGGTCCGCCACCGTTACTAACACTTGTTGACAGCAATAGAAATGTAATTTCTGCCTCTAATACGTATATCGGATCGCGTTTGCATTAGTATATTCGTGACCGGACAAAAATTTACTATAAGATAGCCACCTCACATTTTGCCGTTATTGCGTTTTAGAAAAATATTTTCGAGTAACTTTCGTGTAACTTTGCTAATAATTATCAGATCGCCATTACATTAACATATTCGTGACCGGAAAAATCTGTAGAAAAATCTTACTATCTCACATTTTGCCGCCATTTTGTTTCAGAAAAATATTTTGCAGTAACTATGGTGTAACTTTGTAACTTTTCGAACGATTTTGCCTTAAAACTGTACACCTTCAATCCACATCGAGGCTTGTGGATGGTCCAAATTTCAAGTTGATCGGACTTTCCGTTCGACCGCTATCGACGGACATAAAAACAAAAAAAAAAACAAAAAAACAAACAAAAAAAACAAACAAACAAACAAAAAAACAGAACGAAGTGCCATAAGAGTCAAAAGGAAACGCTCGCTTCGCTCGCTTAATAATAATGTGCATAGGTTAGATTTTTCGTTGTCATAGTTACTATATACATAATAATATATACAAAAGTATATGAAGAAATCCAGAAATTACAAAACCGAACCCAGGTCTCCCATTTGCCGGGTGGGTGCCTAGACCCCTAGACCACCGGGACTGGCAATTCATGCCCGGAAATAGCGCATTATAACATCTATGTAGCAGTTTTACCAACACTGCAACATTGCAGTTACACTTGAGTGGACCAGCCACACATATTCTAATGTGGATTTCACAATAAAATCCACCCATCAAGAGTTTTTTGAAAAAATATCCATATATATATATATATATATATATATGTGTGTGTGTATGTAGGCGTTGTATGTGTGTGTGAAAATGTCGTCTTTGCGGTATAATGCCCTCTTGGATGCGTGGGTGTTTGTTTCTGAAAAAACCCCTATCTTGTCGACGTTTCAGCAGGTAGGCCTACTTGCCGCCTTCTGGAGTCGATGCTAGCAGTGAGACGGTACTGCTTTCTTCGATACTCCAACCACTCATCTTAGAAGACTTTACATCGTAAAGACATTTTCGTCACCTGGTAGTCCTTAAAAACCAAGAAGCAATAGCATATATGTTGATTCGTAGATTTTCAGGGCTACCAGGTGATGAGCATGTCATCTTTGCGGTATCATGCCCTCTCGGATGAGTGTTTGGTTCTGAAAAGAACCGGTTCACTCCGTAAAGTAGTAGTAAACCGGTTCTTTTCAGAACCAAACACTCATCCGAGAGGGTTGATACCGAAAAGACGACATGCTCATATATATATAATACAAATGGAATTTCTTCCTCCAATACTTATCGGATTGTGATAAAATTTACTGCAATATGTCATCTCATATTTTGCCGCCAAACCTGAATCCATATGCTTCACCTGCACCCGAACCTGCAAATAACGGCTTCGTTGTGACAGGTTCGTCCCGAGGCGCTGGATTACGAAGCTACAGATCGCATCAAGGAACTCTCTGTGCCCAGGAAGTTCTACGTTCCTGATCCGGGCCCACCGAAGACTGCAGCTGGGGTCTCTATCGCTGCCCTTAAGTACAAGAGTAAGTAAAACCAGCAACTATGTCTTTCTCAGTACAGTGAGTGATCAAGTAATACCTTGAAACGCTACATAATTTATAGTTAAGTGGCTACTATGAATATTTGGTTTCATTAGAACTAAACACAGGATTAAAGGAATGTCAACCATTGTAATAATGATAATGACGGTTGTCATTTTGGAAAACAATTAATTGTTAACTCTTTACTTGGGTTCCTAAAAAATATCGATCTTTGATTGGTTATCGCTCACTCGTCGATGGTGTTCGAAGCCTACAGGGTTGGTTTAGTCACTTTAAATTAAAGTCCCCCACTGCAAATCAGTTTAATTACTGAGTGGGTATCCTCTAAATGTGAATGTATTTATTTTTATTTAACATATGTTAAGGATAAATATGTTTGATTTTTTTTTTTATACAATGTTTAGTTCTTACGAAATTAAATGTTGGCTAACTGCCACTTTTTTAATCTATGTTCTCACTTTATTATTAAAACAAGTTAATTTTGCGTCGTTTTTATAGTGAGATTAATAATAGAATAAATGAATAAATTCACATTAAGAGTCTACCCACTCAGTAACAAGACTGATTTTCAGTAGGGGACTTTAATTTAAAGCGCTAAACCAACCATGTAGGCTGTGAACACCATCGACGAGTGAGTGATAACTAATCAGTGTTATATATTTTTAATATGAAACACAGGAATCAGTGATTGGACAGTGCGAACACCTGCGGACAAATGCCAGAATCAACAAGACCGATTCACAATAACTTTGAATTTATTGAGTGCTTCGATGCTAGGACTGCCCCAAAGTCACCGATTACTTATTCCTAAGACAATTAGTGATGGAATTGAATCCGTATTAGAAGTTAAAAAACTTCAGCCTGAAGTGGGATTTGAACCCGGGACCAACGAACCACCTATCCATCCCCGTTCTATTTTGGGATATATATTATTTAACATTTTTGGGTCAATCTGTTATAGGCTATATATAATTATAGTAAAACCCAAAACAAAATTATTTAATTCATTGATTATTCGTATTTAATTATTCATAAATAAGAATAATCAATTAATTAAATTATTTTATTTCGTTTTTATAAACGTTTCATCGAGATCATAATCCATAATAATCCGTAATTAGCGTCTCGATGAAACGTCAGTAAAAATGAAAATAAAATCATTTGATTAATCTCATCGCAAAAAATCGCAAAATCGCACTGTTGGTGGCGGTGCCGGGTTGACCCACTCTGGTTCTAGTCCGCCGACTTGACGGACTTTAAAACACGACACTTCTAAAATTTCGTAAAAATCCTATAAATATAAATACACAACCATTACATTAAATATTAAATTACATACATTAAAGATTTACGTTAAAAAAGTAAAATTTGTTTAAAAAAAATCATGATCATTTTATATTCGGTCTAGTTTTTATTTTATATTTAAAACTGACAAGTGTGAAATGAAGAAAACGAAATTAGAAAATGTCCTTTTTATTTCATAAGGCCTATGCATTGTGTATGACACTTATTTCAAACTAATGACAATAAAATTAGAAACAATGACCTTACCTTAGATAACAAATCGTAGTTAATTAATTAGCTGTGTCCTTACAAAGTAACATGTAGTAATATTTTTCACTAGAAAATACGAATCAAAGTATCTTGTTTGTTTGTAAATAATAAATATCATTCTATTATGTTTCTAGATACATAAACTTGAGCTAAACAAATTTTAAATTTGGTTACACAATACTATAAAATAGTATATATCACATTCACACCAAAAACCGTTTCTAGGTCATATCATTGAAAAGGTAAATGTAAAATAACCATAATAATTGGTACAAATACATGAAAAGAACATAAATTCCACACCAGGTGAAATTAACAAACAAGTTTGTAATAGATACAATACAATGTCTTTCCAAATTGTGAGTACTTTCAGTGATACTAAAATTGTATGCCCGAGTCTCATCCAACACGTAATGTGTTATGCTTGCAGTAACGGAGAGAGACTTGGCATTAGCGACTCCTCGTGACCGACGAAACGCGCCCGATCTGGACACAAAGGAGAATGCCTTCGAGATCAGCCCTCTCGCCCTGAAATACGTCATCACGCCGCGCATGGCCAAGCTCGCGTTGCCCGTTCAGCGTGGCTAATACCTCTTCTGCTTTCCTGATACCTGGATCATCATTCTGACGTCCTGATACCTACAATACGATGTCATAGGCCTGGAAGGCATGAAGTGGTGAGAGTTTTTACGTTTGTGTAAAACTCACATGAAAATCATACCGGAAAATGAAAAGCTTTTTTTGTGAAGGTCAAAAATGTAACATGATAAAAGCGGGTTTCTTTTCAAACAGACCGATACTGACAAACGATCGTATTAAGTCATTCATTATAATTGTAAAAACGATGTTAAATTGTTTTGTGATACATTTTATGGAATTTGTTCTGAATAAAAATGTTTTTGTATTAATTTTCGAATACATTTATTAATTCTTAATTAATTTGAAATAAGTAGATACTGGTAAACCATAATTTAGATTATGCGTAGTAAAACATTAAATTATATCATTGTTATTGCTACCAACGTGTTAAAATACCCCTAGTCTACTCTCGTCTTTTTTAACGTATTTACGAGATAGAACAAATATTCTTCTCACGAAAATATAGACTTGTCTTGGCCCGGGATAGAATAGGCCCAGAGTGACTCTGCTAGTCGTAAGAGGCGACGAAAGGAGACCCTGTCCCTTTCCCCCCACTGTCCCACTGAATACTTTCCTCCCACTTGGCCCTGCATCCCTTTCTGGACTCCCCTTATGACGACCCCCGTAATGTGCAATGGATCTGATTCGAACTTGCATTCGTCTCGATTAGCCTGGTTGCAAAAATATGAGACGTTATGCCCAAATATCAATCGAACTTGCATCTTCATCTTCATATATCACACACTCGTCGTTTCGATTAGCCAAAGCTACAAAAATATGGGACGTAAAACTCAAATATCTTATCATCATCGTCACGAAAATATGTCCACATAAAGTGTTTTAATTTCAAGTTTTATCTCATAACCTTGAAACATGGGTGGAGCGATGTTCCGTCTCTTAAAGTAGGATCGGAATGGTATTCCGAATCTGTATAAGATTAGATTATTTTTCACCGTTTATTTTTGTATTATTTTATTATGTACGTTTTTATTATTCACATTTTTATTATTCACATTTCATCACGTAAGAGTATTCAGCGTCGGAGAATAATCTTAGATTAGATTAGATTATTATTCACCGTTTATTGTTGTGTTATTTTATAATTCACGATTTAATTATTCACGTATTCATCACATTAGATTAGATCGGTGAATAATCTTACACAGATTCTGAAATCACCGTTAAGAATTCGAGCAGTGTCTTTTCGCCGTGTCTCCTTTTCACCCACGTTCTTTTTCGCGTACTTTCTTTTTTTCGCGCAGTTGTGTCTCCATTCGGAGTATGTAGTATATTAAACAGTATTCTCTGGCCCAACGTTAGTTACTTTTGCAACGAGTACTTTAGAGGTCCGCCAGTTGGGAACGCGCGGGTTTAGAGTAGTATTACTGTGTTTAGGTAGAACAGCGTCGTCCGAATCAGAACCCTCACCCATTGCCGTGGGCCGTGATAAAGGGAATCCGGTTGGGGGTGGGGGCCTACTGCGTAGGGGGTTGGTGGGCGTTTGGATCGTAAGTAAAGCCAGTATTTATGAAGAAGAAAAGTGTGAAAGTAGGAATAGGAAATACGATATGAGACCAATATATCAAGGATATGCACAAAGGCAGTCTTTGCCGATGTGCCAGGGATTGAATACCCCGCAGCTGGAGTATACCCCCCGGTACACAAACACTAGGGATACAATACTTCCCGGTAAACTGGCCCTAGTGTATGAATACAGTTATCCGGTAAACGATCACTAGGGAAAGAGTACCCTAGTGCTCAAGTACAAGTTTATCACATGGTGGGTAATTAATACATCCCTAGCTCAAGTATCTATTTTGAAGTTGGTTTATCAAATATGTTTGATTATTTGTTGTTCAACGACGGACTCGATGAGTTAATTTCCAAACATATTTTTCCTTTACATTTCTATCGTCATTCACGATGTTTGATTGATGTTTGATTTGACACAGTTACGATCTATTGACCTTTCACCGCCATTTTGAATGAAGCCCGTACAAGCAATGTGATAGCAAGAACTATTCATTTTAACGTATTTATGAGTAAGAACGTTGATATAATGTATATTGGCCAATAAATCGACCAATATTTTACAAACTACCCATTTTGAGGAAATTGACCCCAATCAAGGTTAAAAAAGGTTTAAGTGGTAATTTAATTTTTTTTCTTAAATATAATACATTTAGCTTACTAAAAATGTACGTTTAAACTTGCAAACATTTTTCATTATTTAATTAAAAATTATTAACAATATTACACGTTTGACCTTTGACCCTGGTTTTGACATATAAAACTTGATTTACCAGAGCTATATCATGTTTTTTTGAAAAGTGGTTATCAATGGCGCAGATAATGAGGTTTTGAATAAGATAGAAATCAACCAAGAATAACGCACTCTACCGTAGACATCGGGCACCTCCCTCCGCTACGGCAGTGCCCGAAGTCTACGATAGAGTGCGCTATCTAAAAAAAGTAAGTTCTGCGACCTGTAGGCCAATTCACAAACTACGCGCGTTCGTTCTACTAAGCGAGTTCATACTCTCTCCGCTAGATGGCAATGCAGTGCTTAAAGTGACACTGGCCGACAGGTGGTTCTGTTTCCCGGCGAAGTGGATGTTGTCATTGGATACCACCACCACCACCACTACTACTGTATTTACTACATTCCAGGTTCGAAACCTGTCTAAGGCTGGAATGTTAAATCATTATGTAGCATCTACTGACCGTAATCTCTGTAATTTCGTTTAAAAACAATGAGATAATTATGAAGATTGAGAACCCAAACAAGAATCATCTAGTACTCGAATCATCTAGTACTCGATCTAGTACTCGAACTACGCTAGCATAAACATGTGTGTTGACTCCATCACAAAAGTCACTATAATACACAAATTAATTGGTAGTTTTTCATTGTCTTCTTGTAAGGCACAGAGTGGAGAGCAAGTTTCCCACAAGGGTTTATAGTCATGTCAAAGCGAGCCCCCTTCCTCCCAGTTTACGAGTTGAATCCTGGGAGCAAGTAAGAAAACCCAACATGTTTGTAAGGTTTTCCCAAATTATGGGGAAATTCCTTCCAGATTTACAAATAGTACCCGATTTACAGATCAGTTACCTCTTGTTGTAATTTTATGCCACAATTTCTATTTTAATATATTTGACTTCAATTAAATTATTTAAATTAATAATATAAAATAACATTATTACCTGTATCAAACCTTGTGTAGTTATGCATAAGCTTACATTTGCAATTTTAATCTTTATTTTTAGAATGCATTTATGTACAATGATAATTCGTCTTTTGGGGTATTAATCCACGTTATGTGATTGAGTATATTTTCCACCTACCTCCTTTATTAAATCCATCTAAATGCACGATTTTTGCGTCCTGCAAACGTAAGTGCATGCAAAATAAATAATAAACAATGCATACCATTCAAACTTGTGTGTGTGTTATTTATGACAGACTGCTACGAAAGCCACAATTTAGACCACTACTCTCATCATCATCCATTAACCTTTTCTTTTACGTTTTTTGTGTGTCCAAGTCGCTTAATTTCGCTGATTAATTAACGATAACCCAAATTGTTATTTATTATATCTTCCTCCTGTTTAAATTTGAGCACAAGCATAAGTTGCATATTTTTATTTCAAGGTGCATATTAACGATTATTATTTTAAAGACAGTTTCAATATTTAAATATAAGATTATTACATTGTTAATGAATGTTACTTTCTTATTTATTTGTATTAACTATTGTTCACCCGCACAGTTACAAGCCATTATTTGCAGTAGGGAACATTTATACCATGTTCTTCGTTGCTACGACGGCTCCAAAGTCACCGTTCATGTACACTAGTATCAAAGTAAAAAAATCCGTGTCTGAACTGGGAATCGAAGCCCAGACCTCCTGCATTAGAAGCAGCGCTAAACCAACGAGCCACACAAAATAAGGTTATAGGGGACCAAACTGGCAAAATTCACGTTTATTATTGATATATCGAGAACGCTTCAAAATATTAATAACGTGATTCTTATTCCCGAGATTTGGTTTTGGATCAGCTAAACAACTGGATGTATAAACTTTCAAATATAATAATTGTTATGATTGATATTTATTTAATTAATTAATTATTATAACGGAAATAACAATCGTAAATATTTCAATATTTTAAAAGTTTTTAAATTCGTTGTTTAGCTGATTCAAAACCAAACTCGGGTAAGAATCACCTTTTCAATACCTTGAAGCGTTCTCAAAATACCAATAAAATACCGTTCAATTACCGTGGTTTAACATTGTGAGCTACCCACCCATCGTATATAATTAAATTGATTATTAAAATATGAATGTGTGATCTACACTCATTTTGATTATTGAATAATTAGTAATGAATCTTTTTCTAAAGCGAAGTGTTTGCTTGGGAATTACTTACAGTTATTTATAAACCACCACGCAACATAATGGAAGACAACAGCTGTGTATTGACACGGCAACTACTTGCTACTCACAATAAGTCTAGGAGTATGCGAGAGTTACCGGCAACTACTTGCTACTCACAATAAGTCTCGGAGTATGCGAGAGTTACCGGCAACTACTTGCTACTCACAATAAGTCTAGGAGTATGCGAGAGTTACCGGCAACTACTTGCTACTCACAATAAGTCTCGGAGTATGCGAGAGTTACCGGCAACTACTTGCTACTCACAATAAGTCTCTGAGTATGCGAGAGTTACCGGCAACTACTTGCTACTCACAATAAGTCTCGGAGTATGCGAGAGTTACCGGCAACTACTTGCTACTCACAATAAGTCTCGGAGTATGCGAGAGTTACCGGCAACTACTTGCTACTCACAATAAGTCTCGGAGTACGCGAGAGTTACCGGCAACTACTTGCTACTCACAATAAGTCTCGGAGTACGCGAGAGTTACCGGCAACTACTTGCTACTCACAATAAGTCTCGGAGTATGCGAGAGTTATAGGCAACTACTTGCTACTCACAATAAATCTCGGAGTATGCGAGAGTTATAGGCAACTACTTGCTACTCACAATAAATCTCGGAGTATGCGAGAGTTACCGGCAACTTCTTGCTACTCACAATAAGTCTCGGAGTATGCGAGAGTTACGTGGTAGTGTTCACGTACGCATCCATGCTTAAATGCCTTCAACGCATCCATTAATCTTGGTAGCATGTGCATACTTCTTGAGACGAGAGTTGTTTGTTGAGCTACGTTAAACAACTATGTATGTTTTAATATTTGCCAACAGACTGCAGAGAAAAAGTCATTTACGTATTGCAGAAATGATTTTTCGTCACAATTAGCTTGAACAGCATGAGGATGTTAGTTGGTTTTTATGTCTTTGAAATGGCATTAAATATTTTGAAATAATGCAGGGTTGATATCATCAAGCTCTACACATACTCACAAACAATCATGCACAATTGATCGTGTTTGGATAAAATTAGGCCATTCGAATAGTATCCCAAAGTGACTGATTTGATCGAACGAAACATTTTGAATACTTGTTTGAGAATATCAGTAAATTAATAAATATAAATTAAAATAATACATTACATTAATATTACATCTGTATGATTATTTCTTAACACATTGTTTACTTCATACAATGGTTTATTTGTGTTGATTATTTATACATTAATTGAACTGTTAATCGATCACGAAAGCTAAAACTACGAACCAGTGGCGACATCACGAATTGACAACCTTTCGCTCTCTTAGTCAAAGCTTCGTGAGAGCCAATCAGCGCTAAGAACATCTGAAACAGCCAATCAAAAAGAAGTTTGAAGGTTCGGCAATGTAAGAGGGCAAGTAGAGTAGCAAACGAAAGGAAGGAGAATCACATCCCAACTTCCATTTAACGGTATCTTGCACAAGTGTATTCATACTTCGACTTGTTACACGAGTAGTAGCGTGTACGTGCGAGAGCGGTTCTCCAGTGAACATAAGAACCATCTCACTGGCATCCTGTACACATCTCGACCTACCCTGCGGGACCCCCGATCAAAAGTAAACCAAAATGTTTCATCCCCTAGAGGATTTAGTCATCTTTCTTGTGAATGTGTCTTAGTTCCAATAAATATTTCCGGAATTCAATTTAACTTATTTAACTTTTGTAATGTGTTGTTGTAACACACTTTTCAGTTCACAATTAAATTGGGTCATTTGGAAACAGGAAGTATTTATTTTTTATTTATTTATTTATTTACTTTATTTGTTTCCCCTTTTTGTACATTACACATTTGGATTTTTTCTTGATCATGCGGAAATTACCTGACCCAATATACATAGGTTTTTGGCGGTTCAGGTTGGGACAGAGAAACATTTATAAGACGAATGCCATTAGGGAGAGTCTAGAGGAGTCTATTGCATATTTTGGTTTAATTTTTGACAATTTAAAAGCATTTCAAAGCCCATTTGAACTGAAACAACTCAGGTGTTTCGCAGGTTATAGGTCGAGTTACGGCCATTATCTGGCCATGTAATCAATCATTCTTACTCAAACAAAAACAAATAAGGTGCCAAATGATTTAAGTTTTTCATTATTTATTTCGTTTTATGTCGGAGGGGTTCACTTCCAGTTAACAATGTTTGTCCTGCGTATAACAGTTCACGACGAGTATAGCCTGCCAGACCCTATGACGCACTAGCGAACACAACATACACTAATTGTTGACGGCTCTAACTCCTTTGGTAAATACATACATTTTTGTTTTGTGCCGCGATCTCATTCCATGCAACAAAATATTGCTGAGGTGTCAACACTCTTAACGTCTTACATGACTTATGAGACTTCGGTACAATGTTTGAGAAGCACTGTTGTATAAAATCAATGTTCTTGCGTTCCAGGTTCGAATCCTGGTTTGAGTTTGTAAATGGTATCATGTGTCGTTTCTTCATTTTAATCCATTGATCGTCACGATTAGCATCGTTGCCGAAATGTGATTCGTTAAGTCCAAATATCATCATCATATTCATAAATGTATACCAAAAATGTACACAGCTCTAAGTACAAAACAATTATTGGTAATTTCATATATGACTTCTCTTACCGCAATGTTGCATCACATTTACGGAGAAAAAAGAACAAGGAAATACTATAGTGTTGGGACTGCCAAAACGCTGCCCACTGCTCTAGCGTAAGGGCACCGCCTCTATTAGTCGTGTACGTGGACACGTGATACACGTGAGGGGGGTTAGATCGGTGGATGACCTCCGCCCCCACCGCCCCCCCCCCTCCCTCCCCCTTCCACGCCAACCTGCGAAAAGACGGGATGAACTATTTCATGGTAAATATAAAATATGTCCGGATAAGTTCCCGATTTACATAACGATGAACTGAAAAATGTTAAGTATTAAATGTTATGTTGAATGGTCAGCTGGTACTTCCTTTATACCTATATAATTAATTGTTAATTAGTAACCCTCGCATATTTATACACATACTATTAGTTGAGTTATGTTTTACGATTGATGGCACAACATTCATTAACATAGGTTTGAGTTGTATTATTATTGTTGTTGTCTTACATAAATAAATAATTAAAAAATAAACAAATATGCATTTTCACTTTTCAAAGATAAAGTATTCAACTATCACAGCTACGCACGCAGCTTGCACATTCAATAATATAAACAATATTATCTTATCAGGTGTAAAAAATATAATCAAAAACTAATTATTTAATTAATAACTCTAAATCTAAATCATTAATTACTATTTTACGTTACGACTTGAAAGCATCATAATTGCTATTTTATTTCTCCCCCTCATCTGATTTCTGGTATCCCAGAAGAATGCATCACTAGAGCCCGCTTATTTAAGAGGACAGTCAACTCCTGCCGTGCAGCCCACTCCACGTGCCTTCCGCCTCGTGTGCCATGGACGAGTGCGCGAAACAAAGTGACGTAGCTTGGAATCGCAAGGTAGGACATTCACCTCCTGCCAGAACTAGGTCACAGCCTGTGACGCCACGGTTTGTTGACCCCTGGCCGCAGATCTGGGTCACGACACGTCACGAGGGCTTTGACCCCTGGATGCAGCGCGCAGGCGCACACCCGCTCCAAGCAAACCAACCGGAGGAATGAAAATAAAACGAGGATTTGCATGAATTTGCATAAACCTACATCCAAAGTCCGAGTCTATTGTGGAGTAACGCCCTTGTGAAGGGGGGGGGGGGGGGGGGGGAGGCTATTTTGATGCATGCACGTGTTTGTTTTTGTTTGTTTGTTGTTGTTTTCTTCGAGAGAGTGAATCTTGAGCTTTTGATCGAGTCAAGGTTAAACCAGGAGTTCATGATTTCCGCCTTCGATTTGCTCACATACCTGAAGTTATTTAAGTGATTCGTAAGACATAAAGTAATTGTGATATACGCATAGATGCAATACCTTCACACTTCATCCTATTGCATCCAGAAATAATTTAATTCAAGGCAATGGTGCCCAGTGACAGCAATATATATATTATATAGTTCGTCGTGACGTCATGGCAACGAAGCACAACCAGCAATGGTATCATGTTCCCCACAATAAATAAGTTCTTATAAATGAGTGGGTAAATAAAAATAACTATACATTTCATATTCATTCATTCATTCATTCTTCCACTCACTCATTCATTCATTCATTCATTATTCATTAATTCATAGATTCATTCATTCATTCATTCATTCATTCATTCATTCATTCATTCATTCATTCATTCATTCATTCATTCATCCATCTATCCATCCATCCATCCATCCATCCATCCATCCATCCATCCATCCATCCATCCATCCATCCATCCATCCATCCATCCATCCATCCATCATCCATCCATCCATCCATCCATCCATCCATCCATCCATCTATCCATCCATCCATCCATCCATTCAGCCATCCATCCATCCATCCATCCATCCATCCATCCATCCATCCATCCATCCATCCATCCATCCATCCATCCATCCATCCATCCATCCATCCATCCATCCATCCATCCATCCATCCATCCATCCATCCATTCATTCATTCATTCATTCACTAATTTATTTAATTGTTTATTTATTTATTTATCTGCATATTTGTTTATGTGGACATTAATTTGTTTGTTTTTCTGTTTAATGCCACACAAACACAAAAGATAACAATAACAATGTTAATAACCTATCTTGACCACTTCTTCAATAGCAAACAACACCAACAGCGATGTGAAGCGATAACAATTGTTAAAGCGATTTGCTCCAACTGGAGATCGAACCCAAACCATCCGGCTCAGCGAACCAATGCTCTTGCCAAGCTTCCAACTATAACTTACCTTGTGTTTGTGATTGTTGAAACTGGACAGATAATAATATTAGTTTTTTGGATTTTGACAGTTTCGAAGGAACTTCCAACGGCTAATAATACAATTCAATCCCAGCATTCCTTTATGACTAGGGAAAACCTAGTGAAATGAAAACCTTTTGTCAGGATTGCCGGTGGTCGGAATCGAACCAGCAACTCGCCAATTAGTCGCGAGTGGTACCGCTGAGTCAATTGCACAAATACCCATCAATTGGGTTAGCAGGTCTGACTCAAATTCTTTGGGGGCGGGTTATCTTGGACTGGATCCTGCCTCCCACCTTTCACTCAAATGCCCTCCATCGCCCCCCCCCCCCCCCCCCCAAATATCCGTGATCTTGTTACAATGATCATAGGGCTAACGAGAACGGTTCTTCTCTCATTAACTGAATGTCAATACCTTTCACAGCTGACCGTCTTTAGTCTGTAAGCACGGTTCTATGATTAATTATCAATTAGCTACCGCTTGCAATGTGTAATGAATGGCTCAATCAAAACGACGTCTTACTTCTGCAATTGTTTGTATTATTGTAAGTAATTGCTCTAATTGAGTCAGGATATGACTAACGATGCTGTTTACTGACGTAACAGCACGTGATTAGTGTTTTGTTTACCTATAAATGGAAGTAGGCCTACGGATAAATTATTGAAATTAGGTTTAACGCTAAACTGACACACTCGATGCATAAAGCAAAGTTCTTTTAAAATGCAAAGCACTTACAAAATGGATTTCATTTTAAAATCACTCATTCAATAATGCTAATAATTTTTTTTATAAAATTAGCAATACCACAATCGCTAAACGTGTTTGGTGAATACATGTTAATTTTTTTTAGTTTTTAAGGTTTTAAGTAGTCCGCTTATAGAAGGGGAAAGAGGTAAAGGCGCGTAGAGTTATGTTTCCCTTTTGCTTGTCTGCGAGATCATTCCTCCACCCTTTAATAAATTGACCTTGTTATAAAAAAAATTCCTAAATAATATAATGAATAATAACGCTGCATTTTCTACCTCAATGGTAACGAGTTTGGATGCCATTGAAACATAAACAAAGTTTCCCATATGTACGTATTTTGATTAAATAGTCAAAACACCATTTCTAAAACATCATGAAATGCTTTTTTTTGCATTTTGCATAACCATGATTATTTTGTCTATGTCACGGTATGTGATACTTTTTAAATGTAGACGCATCGATGATTTTATTTGTACATCTCAAGAGCTATGCAAACTTTTAAAGACTAATGCATTCATAGACGATGGAAAAACAACAAATGCTACAATTACCAGCGTGTGTTCCCTCTGCAATGATACTATTTGGTCAACATAACGCGCCATTTGTACCGCTCGGTTACATAAACTTGCCCGAGCGATATGACGCGTGTCCTTTGCGTAGTGATGCGCACACTAGTTGATTATGTAACGAATTAAGAATAGTGACTAAGTACCAGAATAACTTTCATAGTCGTATACTCAATGATTTGTCACTACCAATGAGCGCACAGCACGTCTAACAGAGAGAAAACTTATGTTCTGTAATAAGTGGCTTACAAAGTTATAGATAGATACTAGTCGAGCCAAACAATTGACTTTAGTTACAGCAATGGGGTACTATTGCAAGCCCCCCCCCCCCCCCCCCCCCTCCCTCTACAGAACAGTAATTGAGTGGTTGTAAACAGATTGAAAATATATTTCATAATTTTTTTAAAGTGCAAAATAGAGTTATCGCTATTGATACAATAATGTGTACAAGTCCCCCCACCGCCACCCCCCACTAAATCGCTCCGAAGACTTTACCATATAGAGGCATAAAATATGTATCTAAAGTCATTTTCTGGCATTTGTGACGACAATTTAAAAGTATTTTCTAGCCTTGGCAGCTGGGTCTCTGGAGCTCATGGCAAAACCCTCTCCAGATGGTGATTCCCATACATCTTGTTGTTTTGCGTCTCTATTATTGCAATGATGCTATTCGAGGCGATGAGGGGTGATGGATGAAGAAGACGGACAATTACAAAAACACTTTGCCATAAGTGAGGTTTAAACTTTAAACCAACGTACCTACTAGGGACATACGCTTAGAACCTGCGTACCAACCGCATTAGCCACCGTAGACAACTTGACAAAAGAGTACCCCTTCAGCCTGTTGCATCTAACCCGTGGGGTAAGCGTACCACCATTTGGCTGCCACTAAGCTAATGGATGTGGGTGAAAGGCCTGGCAGAAAAGAGGAGACAATAGAATGGAGGACGTTTGCAAACCAATCCTCGGATTGATAATATAAAAATGTTAATCTAAGAAAATAATTTTGACTAGTCTTTCGAATTCAACATTTGCTGAAATAATACCCAAATTTGCAGTAATGCATTCATTCTTTTAGGCTCAATGCAACACAATGTTAGATGGTTATAATATATACATTTCAGCCCAAGCCAACATTCTAGGATGAGGAAACTGACCTCGAATTGAATTAGTACCAACACGAAACTGCAGCTATTCAAGGTTATAACTTTTGTTGTTACATAGAATTCAAATGCCAACAAGTATACAAGTGTC
Source organism: Isoperla grammatica (assembly GCA_945910005.1). Lineage (NCBI taxonomy): Eukaryota > Metazoa > Arthropoda > Insecta > Plecoptera > Perlodidae > Isoperla > Isoperla grammatica. The sequence goes on along the minus strand of OX246740.1, from coordinate 10,755,947 downwards.
CTGTGGTGCTCCTTCGTTTGAAGACACCTTTGATGTACAATGTAGACGTGCGTGGTACATTTGTTTATAAGGTTTGGTTTTATATGGCTCTAGGTAGCCCCAAGGCTACGAGGTACGCAACTAGAACTGAAATAAGCTCGAGCTGAGGTGTTATCAGTCGAACTCGGTGCGCACTATACTCGGCTCGCACCGCCAAGAGCGAGCCCAGTCCGCTTGATAAACGTAGTGTATAATAACGATTTGACACACACAATAAAACGAAAAGGAATGAAAAAGTTATTTTGTGTGTACATTGTGTGGTCATTATTCTACAGTATTTATTTTATTTTTTTGTGTGTTTTCAGGAACTCAAGTCGGTTGTTTTGTATTTGTTTTATCTCTACATATTCCCTTGTTTATATATTTTTATCTTTTTGATGCCAGATTCACCGCTACACATGAAATGTAAATTATGTTCTTTGCTATATTACGCGTATATGAGTATAGTCTAAAATTTACGTGATAATGCTTACGTAGAAACTTGATCACATACTAATTTAACTTCCGTGACACATTTAATTAATACTAATACACCACTTTTAAATAACCTTATTTTTACACATTAATGTGTGTTTGTGGTCAGTGTAGTGTAACAAGAAGCTATAAACACGCTAGGAATACGTATTGTATCAAAGTGAAATTACTGTTTGGAACTCCTCATGAAATTTTAACAAAATAATAATTGTTTTATCTATACATTCCTAGCTGTCTTTGTGCACAATTGTGATTCAGTTACAAGCACAACTAGTGCATCGTTTAGACTTCAGATTGTGTTTTCTCAAAAACTATTTAGGGAACAGATCCTCAACAATCACCATCATCAAACAGATTTGTTTGAGGATAAATGTAAGGTCCTTTGGTTTTTGTTTGATAAGCCATATACAAATACTCTAAATCGACCACATAAAATCAAACATAATTTGGAGTCAAATAGCGTTAATTATACGTAAAAAATATACTGTTCGGATTAATAATGTAAACTGACAGATTTCGTTTACCAGTCGGTACCAGCCATGCTGAGCACAGTAGTTTGTCTAAATACACTTGAAACTTGATTTAGGGGTGCTTAATACATAACGGTAAATAGAACCTACCCTTGAGGTGACCTCTAAGAACCTACTACCATTACCATAAACATCGACTAAATAATCATTTACTTCCTTCCAGTTGGGCAACTTGTTCGTGAGAGACTGAAGACCCAACCTGCATATAACTGTACCCGCGGGGTAGGGGAGAGGGGGTGTGAAATATTACAGGTACCGTTGTGTCAGCCCGAGGGATGTTTTCGGCCGGTGGGAACCCGGAAGCCCGTCGAACAAAAGATACCTCGCTTCAGTTTGCTTGCATGATATACGATAATCATTATTGGTGATGGGAAAGGTAAGAAAGGATGGATGGATACTCTATGGGGTTTGGAGAGAGTGTGTGAATGAATGAAAATAGACAAGATCTTTTAGATATTGACGGGAGATGTAGTCTATTATTGATTTATGATGAGAAGGAAGGAAGGTATGAATGAATGAATGAATGGAAACAAGAATGGGATTATGCACACAAGGATACATTGTGGTGTGGTATGTAAGTAACGCCAATTGTGAAGTCGATGGAGTGAAAGAAACAATTTGCTCCAGGAATCTGCCGAGCTGGTGGTCCAGCTACAGCAGCCGACTACTGGAATGCAATTCAAAGGATATTTGAGTTCGCGGCAGAAAATAAACGAAATAATGCCATTGTTGGATCAATTTAATTGTGAAAACACAACCTATTAAACGAATCCACAATACGTTTGAAACAAAACACTTTGAAAGAAAACAAATGCTAGTCGTTAAAACCTAGACGGAGGTTAGACACAACAGCTAACTATTGCGTCATGCATACAACTCGCCTTTACGTCATCTCGACTGTAATACTTCAAGGCCATCAGCTGACCAATGCAACTTGTTACATTTGAAATTAGGATGATTCGTGACGGTTTACGTGAGTCTTACGCATTCGTTTTTATCTCACTGACCTACTGCGACTGGCTGTTATTGTATATGGATTTCCCAGAGCCTTCTTATGTGTTTTTTCTTCGAGCTAGTCACACAAAGCTGTTGTGAACAAAAAATAGATAATGGCTTAGCAAGTGTCCGCACCTTAAAAGTGGGTCAAACTAGATTCTAGAACGTTCACTGTGAATCATTTCGGGTGGAGATTTAGTAAAACTAGAGGGGAGTGATTCAGTGATGACTACATTTTGTTTTGACCCACATTTTGAGCTTCAGAGAATTGTGCGGCTATATTTTCTAGACCGAGGAATCTTCATTCATGAGAATTATCAATGAAATTGTGGAAGTTGTAGTATTTTGAAACTCTCTACCATGTTTACGAAGGTTATTTAGTGCGTAGTTCCTTTATTCATTCGACATTCATAGTAATATATTTTTAGTGCTACTCTAAATTCCACAACGAAAGTTGGCGTATAACAATTAACTTATATATAACTCACAATGAAATCAAAATCTGCATAATCATCCAGTTATAATTTGAACTCTTCAAAAAGCATTGTTACTTGTTACTATTGACGATTGTTTCTAATTCAATATTTTATTTATAATAACATTTAATGTAACAACATAAAATGTAATAATTTAACTATTATTTGTACCAATGACTAAACAATTCTGATATGTTTCAACACTAGGTCATACTGACATAAAAGTAACAGTTTTTGGTTTCATTTCAACAAACCGTGGATTGATTTTCAATAGATATCCGTACTTCTTAGGGTGCATGCACAAAGAAAGTTGGTTCCCTGCGCTGGTTGCCAGCGCTGAGCTACGTCATGAAGGTTACCATGCTTTCAAGTGCAGCTATGCACAATAGAAGCTGGTTACCAGCGCTTGCTGCCAGCGCTGAACTACGTCATGAATGTTACCATGCTTTCAAGTGCAACTGTGCACAACAGAAGCAAGTTACCTGCGCTTGTTGCCAGCGCTGAGCTACGTCATGAATGTTACCATGCTTTCAAGTGCAGCTGTGCACAATAGAAGCAGGTTACATGCGCTGGTTACCAGCGCTGAACTACGTCATGAATGTTATACCATGCTTTCAAGTGCAGCTGTGCACAATAGAAGCAGGTTACATGCACGGGTTGCCAGCGCTGAGCTACGTCATGAATGTTACCATGCTTTCAAGTGCAGCTATGCACAATAGAAGCTGGATACCAGCGCTTGCTGCCAGCGCTGAACTACGTCATGAATGTTATACCATGCTTTCAAGTGCAGCTGTGCACAATAGAAGCAGGTTACATGCACGGGTTGCCAGCGCTGAGCTACGTCATGAATGTTACCATGCTTTCAAGTGCAGCTATGCACAATAGAAGCTGGTTACCAGCGCTTGCTGCCAGCGCTGAACTACGTCATGAATGTTACCATGCTTTCAAGTGCAACTGTGCACAACAGAAGCAAGTTACCTGCGCTTGTTGCCAGCGCTGAGCTACGTCATGAATGTTACCATGCTTTCAAGTGCAGCTATGCACAGTAGAAGCTGGTTACCTGCACTGGTTGCCAGCGCTGAACTACGTCATGAATGAACCATGCTTTCAAGTGCAGCTGTGCACAACAGAAGCTGATTACCTGCGCTGGTTGCCAGCGCTGAACTACGTCATGAATGTTACCATGCTTTCAAGTGCAGCTGTGCACAACAGAAGCAGGTTTCCTGCGCTGGCTGCCAGCGCTGAGCTACGTCATGGATGTTACCATGCTTTCAAGTGCAGCTGTGCACAATAGAAGCAGGTTACCTGCGCTGGTTGCCAGCGCTGAGCTACGTCATGGATGTTACCATGCTTTCAACTGCAGCTGTGCACAACAGAAGCAGGTTGCCTGCGCTGGTTGCCAGTGCTGAGCTACGTCATGAATGTTACCATGCTTTTAAGCGAATCCATGCACAATAGAAACAGGTTCCAGCTTGCCAGCGGTCCGTTTTCCCGCGCCTGTTACCAGTAAGAGGGAAGCTTCGCAGTAAAAGCGCCCTAAATCCATAAACAGTCAATTTGTATGTATACACATCCATTATATAACAACTGATAACCGGGATAATCTGTTGCAAATATCCCATTCTTGATCTCTCCGTCTGCTGCTTATCCTTTTCACTTGCCTATATATTTATAAATATTCCTTGGTGTCACAAAGTGTGCCCAATTTAACGATGCATTTCTGTCATACTTTGCCCCTGGCGGGCCTCGGGGTAGAATGAGTCTCTGGGTGACTCTGCCAGTCGTAAGAGGCGACGAAATGAGGTCCTCTCATTTTCCTTTCTCTGCTATGAATATTACTTCTACTATTCGTTCTCCTACTTCTCTCCCTACTTCTACCTTTTCTTTGATGAAATAAATCCTTTACTTTACATTTCCATGTAACAGTAAATAATCTAAATAAATAATCTAGAAACAATTGCAATAGGATGAAATGAAATTACATAAAATAATATTGTGTATGCAACGACCTATAAATAACCGAATATTATGCATCATACACGACTTCATACTTGAGAAAACACATCGAGCACATCTTTCACCAAGGAAACTGCAACATTGTCAATAGTAGCCCCTATACATACGATACACATGGCTATCACGGCGGTAGAAAGCTATTCTGAGCGGGTTCGATTCCAGCCACTAGAGATCGTCACTGATTATTGTCCCGATATTTTCAGTCATAACATAGGCCTACCTATGAATGCTGCGATTGACTCCTACAAACACATCTTGTTTGGTCCCTCCTCTCCACCCCACAGCCCTGAGATTACAATAACACATGGTGAGATCATTGCAGGTTTCCTGCGTTTTTTTTTTTTTTAATTATTATAGACAGCCACAACACAACTCAGTTCACCTATTTAAATTAAATAAATAAATGTAAATAGTTATATTTATAGTTTACCCACTCAATTATACAAGAACTGATTTTCAATGGAGGACATTGATACTATTATTTGATTCGTTGCTATGATGGATCTGAAGTCACCGTTTACTTGTACCCCAGTATAAGAACCGGGTCTCGAACCCTGGACCCTCTGCAGTGAAAGCAGGATAGAAACCACTAGACCAACGGTCAGTGTAAATGCGAGCTACTAAATGTCGTGGAGTATTTATTTTACTGTTCTGGATTGGTATTGCTATTTGCTACCGTGGGACCTAACCAAAGATTCCTCTAACATTCCACTGGAACATATATTACATTAGCATTCCAAAACAAAGAATCGGCAAAGACTACCGCGCAGATTCCTCCTTCAATATTGAATCCTTGTGCGCAGCAGCAAAGGAACAACCGCCTTGCGCTCTAATCCCTGTGACTGTGAGTGCAGCTTCCGTCCAATAAGACACCCCTTTATCTCAAGGCCATCTGCGCGGTGGCTTTTGTCTCTCTCAGGTGAATCCTAATCCCCAGGCTTGACCGCTCTGCCACGTGGGAGGCGAGCCCAGGTGCGTAGCCGGCGTTCTTACGTTCACTTCGTGGTAAAATATCTGGAGGTTCGCAGGATTAACAGTTGCCGACGTCCATTCACGAGTTGTGACAAAACAAAAGTGATTGACCGGCAAATGGCTACCTGGATGGATGTTAAATAGGCCGACAGGAAGCTGAGATTGAACGGTGGCCTAGCCTAGCTGCCCCTCTGGGAAACACCCTTCTTGGAAGATACTACGTGTTGTGGTTCCCAAGGAAGTTAAAAGTCGAATAAAAAACCAAAACACCTCTGTTTTAAAATAGGTCAAGTGAGTCATGTGGAATATAGCTTAGGGTGCAGTCGATTCCAATGCGTATGTTTGAGTGCAGATACGTTAAACGTATGTCATCTAGGGACGTGGGTTTGAATGCCGCATAACGGATGGGTTATTTAAGCCCAAACCACAATCGGGATTGTAATTTCAATCCGGAAATCGTGACAAACCTGACTTAAAAGGTTTTCATGGCACTGTTCTCAATAACATCGTAGTGTCGTATAATAATGATTTAGCATGAGAAAATGTACGATTGCGATCCCGATCGCAATTAAGATCACGATGCCGACAATTGTGGTTGGGGCTTTAGTTGTCCTTCGTCTTCATCTACCCCCACGCATCGTCTCGAATAGAATGATTGCAATACCATAGGGACAAGACTCAACAAGACTCAACAAGACTCCTAAAAGTCGTCGTATCGTAATGTTTCTTTCCAACAAAGAATTCCTTGACCAAACATCGCACGTGACCTGTGAATATGTCATCGTCGGAACATGTTTTCTAAGCCCATAATTAAAACATCTTACAGATGATTGTTCTAGTCTAGTGAGCTTATTCCAGTTTCCAATGCAGAAGTTACAGGGTTCGACTCCCGATTCGGGCTGTGTTTTTTATTTTGGAACTGACTTCAATCTATATTTATGATGAGATTGATGTATGTATGTCTTGACTTTGGAGCCGTCGTAGCAAAGAAGCATGTAATTGTATAAATATTCCCCACTAAAAATCAGCTCTTATAAATTAGTGTAGATTTTCTCAAATTTATCTGTTCAGTGTTGACATATTTGGTCAATAGGAGCGTTCTTGAAAATATTTTAATAGCTGAGCGTTACCATCCATAATGAGGTTTTATTTATCAACTGTGTCACGAACAAAGGTTACTCACACTCGCATCTCTTTTTGTCTCCTCCAATTAGCTAACGACTGTTTTAACTAAATCTGTCTCCGACGAAAGACGTCATTACCGAGAGACGACCTTGAGATAAATCGTAGAAAACCGCCGATAACTACTGACTCAGTTACGAAAGAATCCATCGTTATCATGCGACAATCTTAGCTCAGAATTTAAAATTTAAATCTGTTATTTTCGTCACTCTCGCTTATTGCGTTCTGTCTGTCTGTCTGTCTACATCATTGGTACTCAAACTGCGCGACACTCCCCCCCCCCCCCCCCCCCCCATAAACAATTGTTAATGTCTCCAGACTATACTTTTACCTTTTGTATTTAAAGGTATGTATGTATTGTATATTGTTTGCTTTTATAAATCTTATTTTACAATTACTAATTTTGGTTTCTAGTGCTAAATCTTTACCATGTTGAATGTGTTATTTTTTCCAAACATGATTTAGTTATCAGTTAATGCTTTGTTTCAAACCTGTTTGTTTTCGGTATTCATGACTCAAGTATGGGATACAATAATATGTGTTCAACGCTAATACGTTCATATTGTAGATACCCCCAACCTAAACAACCAAATAGCCCCCTCCCCCCCTCGTCACAGCTATGCACGCATTATTTAAAAGTGGCTCTGCGCACAACGTTTGAGTAGTCTATACTACGACAATCATACAATCGTTCTAATAATATTTGTGTCACTCTTTTGTTGTAAAATAATAATGGCGTCGCGTATACAACGAAATATGTTCGCAGGAAATAATCACACTCGTACATAACATCCACACAATGTTGACGGAAATGTACGCGACCTATCTTTCCTACGGCCGCTCGAAACACTTGTTACTGGTTGAATAATTACTTCCGATATTGATAATGATACCGGCAGCAAATGACTCAATCTGAGTCTGGTTTATTTGTAGTTTGTGAATTGCTTTGAAAGTATTTCCTGCTTTTGCTATACGTATGTAATCACCTAACAGTGGTGACTGATCAGTGATAATGTTGTTTGGATTGCAACTATTGTAGCCACACGTAATGGTTTGTTGACGATAACAATGTAAAACCTACCTCAAGCTGGAAACGGTTGGCGCAAAGATATACAAGTAGCTTAGTAATTTGTTAATTCTAATTATCTAATGCAGTCAGGAAGGCTATAGTATACAGAGTTTCCGTATACAGATTAATAGAGAGTATGACAGTTGCACGTGGACCGATAGATATTATTCAGAGCACTATTGCAGAGCCACAGTCTGTGCGGAGGCTCTCTTCAGGCGTACAGTTAGTCACACATGTAAATACAAACAAAAATTACAAACCATTAAGTACAAATACATAGTACAAAATACAAAATAGGTACAATCTATTTGTACAATAACACTGATATGAAATACATTATGAATTTATATAAATAAATGGCTCAGTGATCAGTGCTCACGAGAGGCTCCAATTTGGGAGGTCGTTGGTGATCGATACCCGCTAACAGCATCTTAACTGGAGGTTCCTTTGTGAATGTTATAATTGAGTCATACTTGCAACCGTCGAATATTTCTTTCTAACTATTTTACCCCCAGAAGAGGGACGTGAACTGTTTCTGGGCAGCTTTTCTACGTACAGTTGGGAAACATTTGTTCAATATACATGTATGTCTTGAAAGTTTGAGCGGAATGTAGTTTTAGTATTGTTTTGATTGAATCAATACATTTTCTAAGACTTTAATTTAGTCCCCATTTTGTTCTGTAATGATTAGACCACATTGGAGCAATAAACACAGCATTCATTGTATTTATTATTCTTGCAATGAATGAGCATTACGCATTTAGAAAAGACACAGCAAGCTTGGTGGGTGCCATTCTAATTTCTAATCCAAAGTCTAACACAAATATTGCAACACTTAAATGAAGGATAATTCTAAAGAACACATTTTAATAATTGCAACCTAAAAAAGAAAGGGTTAATAATGAGACGGATATTATGTAGTATCATTATATCATTCCCGGGTACGACAAAGCAGTTGTTTCTAGTACAGTTGCCGTGGTTGCAATTGGCTGACAAATAAATATATATTTTCAGTCATTTTAAGGGAAATTATTCTTACAATACAACTTTGAAATCGCCAATACAGAATCAAAAACATAAACGGTGTACAAACAAAATGGCAAATAACTTGTATTAATTGTTCATGTCATCAGTGTCCAGTGTCCGTTGTACTTTATTGATGTTTAAACAATTGTTGATTTAAAAGTAACACACATCAAACAAATTGCTATAATTTGGCTAATAATATAACAAATACAACCACAATTTCGGCACAATATAAACTGCAATTAGAATAGAAAATATGTCACCTATAAGTTAAATTAAACACCACTTTATTATTTAGAAAAACAATAATATTTTCTTTACATAATATCGAATGCTTGGAGAAGATTCTTGAAATCGATCAGTAAAAACATAAGATTCTCCGTGTTATAAATAAGATGATTAATGCCAGCTTTATGTTTCATGTTGGAGGCAACGAACGGGCTTAATATAGACCATTGCATAACGTGCTCGTGGTTCACTCATCTCCCACGCGACGGGTAAGCAAGGAGACAATAACTAATGCAATTGTTAAGGTACATGACCTCCAAATAGTCCCACTATGCAACCCACACAGTCACTGGAGTCTCTATGTTATAATACCTATGCACAGTGAATGCACAGACAACATAGCATTTGAAATGTACAGTCATCATTAGAGTGTTTGTCCCATGGAGTTACCTCCACGGTCTAGACAGGCCTTTAAATTGCTCTACGGAAATACCTCATGGTATTTGTCCCATTTTGGTGTGACATAAGTAAGACTGTATCGAATCTGACAGATATTGAAAATATCTAATATCACTGTGCTGTGCTCTGCTGTGCTGGTATTGAGTCCTACTATATACTGTCCTTCGGATATAGGAGGAACCTATATGACTGGTCATAGTTACACTAAAAGTTACACCGTCCTTTCGGATGGGACGTAAAGGCAATGGTCCCTTTAGTACTTTTCGACAGGAGTAGGCTACGTGCCGGTACCAGCCTTCCCCTCCTCCCTTCCTCATTATCGTTCACCAATCATCACTCATCAGGCTAAAGAGGGCATTATGCCCTACACTGGCCTCAATTACAATAAAATAAATAAAATACCTTCTCAACTACACACAGGCTTATCTAGTTTAGTTATATGAGAGGGCAATTTGCTCCTGCTGGGCAGGTTTTCTAGGAAAAGTTATTATTTTGATACGAAAACTGATAGACTCAAGAAAAACTGATACAATAAAATCAATTATCTCTGCGTATTGCTAAAGAAGACTAATGAGGCTGGAGGGTCTCGGTCGCCAACATGGGAGGCGCTAAGACGACGAAGCTCCCTCACTAAATTGCCTCAATATCGTTCTCCATTCACTGTGAAAAGTGGCTTCAGAGGAACAAAAGCGAATCATACTATAAGTGTGTACTTATTATTAATATGGTAGTGCAATGCCCTAAAGTCTAAATCACCAACAATTCTGACAATAAACAAACCACATGAGCTTTTGTACTTGTACTCAATACGTTTGACAAAAGTATTGAACAGTACAATATGCGAATAAATAAATATTACAGGATTAACAAACTAAGCACCCATAGGTTGATGATTTCATCCGCCTTCCCCCACTCCCCCTTCCAGAACCGTTTCAAGTTACATATTATCACAATGTTGCATGTATGCTGGCACGGTGGTAAAATATTTCTGACAATGTTGTAATTTTTACTCCCTTGTCGAATAAGATGGAAACATGTAATTTAACCCTAGTTTCGCTTTAAAAAAAAAAATAGTCGAGAAGTGAGTAGTAGGAAAATAGTCGATGATGCAGTATAGCATTTTCAAAATAGTCTACAATCAGGCTTACGTCTCATATTTTGGCAATAGTGTTTATTAAGAGCGACATAATCGAGGCATTCATCTGCTGACCGGTCACCTTGCTGACAAGACAGATAGACAGACGGACAGACAGCCGGACAGTGTCCAGCTGTCTCGTGTCCATCTGCTTGACCGTCAGTCTCTTGAAGCGTCATCATGACGGGTCACCTGCGTGCGAGGCCTGGTTAACACTCAATTGACCACCACTTCATCAGCTGCACTGGACATCGGTTTCAACGCCTCACAAACATTGCTAAGGATGTTGTCCATTCTTCGAGGGCATGTTGTTGACTGATCTGTTGATCAGTGATCATGTTGTTGACTGATCTGTTGGATTGATCTCGATTTGTTGATTTTGAGGTTTAGGTCTCAATTTAACCGAGTGGGTATATGGTTGATACCGTGAGCAACTGATTGGGGAAATGATAGTGATTCTTGTTGCTTTACTCTCTTTATTGCAATCAGGATATAGAGATGAGGGTTGATAGATAAAGATAAAACATGCCGTTTGCTGTATTCTAAAACACGTCTCTAGCTGGCTGGCATCGCTACGATGTGTATGCAAACCACATGAGCTATCGCGCACGGCAATTGATTTGTAGATGATGATGATAAAACTGTCTAGAAAAAGGGGGGAATGAGGATTGAACTCACACCACTTGCACAATAGTTAACATATTAAACCCATTGGAACAAGTGATTCTATAATTGAGATGGTTCTGGGATAGATTCCCGCAACCACCAACCGGCAACACTCATTGAAGGTTTCTTCAAAAGTTTTTTAAGTCACAATCTAACTGCTGAGATAAGACATTATTTTCAACACTGCAAATATCCAAATCTGTTTTATTTTATTTTGTATTGTTTTTAGACGATTCTCTTTACTCAGATTGTAGGCTATAGCCGATAGCGTCATGCCCTTTAGTCGCCACAGGTAGAGCTATACTTAATTTACTTTATCCATGAGAAAGACTGAGGGAGGTCTATGCTTGAATCACTTGATAGAGGGCACATTAATATCTACCTTACAACATACATCTACGAAATAAAACTTACTCGTACTTAAATTTAAATAACATTTATCAAGTCTGATTCCTGGGGTATAAAGTACATCACGTGACATAAATATGAACAACAATAACTGTATTCAGAATGAAAATATTACCCATCTTACACCCCGTTAACAGATGTATGGTATCATTCATTGAAGGACCCTCAACGTAGATGTTTGTTGAACCCCTTCAGTGGTCAAGGGCTGAACACAAATGTAGCCATTTAGTGCTTTGAGCCAGTTGAGTTGTGCGATGAAAAAGCCAATTGTGTGCAGGAAACGTGAAAGGAGCAACGGCACATTATGCGCTTGACCGTATAGTATGACCGACCGCTCACACAACGCATCATTGGAGAGCGAATGCGCGGGTAGGACATGTTATTGTGCGGCAGAGGCGTGTGTGCCTGTGTGTGTGTGTGTGTGCGTGTGTTTAAAACATCATCCGCTTTCGACCACAAAACGGGCGCCGTTCCTTTGATTCGTTCGCACCCACAACTCAATCTCGTTTAGAAAGGATTAGGAAATAGTTGTAATACTTCAAAGAATGATTTCCTAAAGTGTGCTGAGAAGTTGCGAACTAAAAATGGGCCAAGCCTTTTCTCGGGTGTTATAAATAATTCCTTACAATTAAATGGTATAGGAATGTGTTTATTCTTTAAAGCAGGATGTTTCAGATTGTCATTATATTTTAGGATGTGTTGCTCATCTTCCGCGAAAACGAAGGAGGATCTCACTGAAATATTTTCGAGAACCCACCCAAAGTGCACTGGCGGTGTTTATGAGATATTGACGACTGTCAAGTGATAATTGCTGTCAACTATAGAAATGTTAATCCCATTGACGGAGACCGGCTACCACATCTTTGGCATGTCTAAGCTCTTTGCTTCCGTTCTTCACGGAACGTCTCGGGTTTTACAGCACATAAAATGAATAGTGATAGTAATAATATTTATATATTTTACGGTGTGCTGCCATAAAATATTGAAATGATAAATATAATATTACCTACAAGACTGAGAACAATAATTATAAATAAATAACACACGTTTCATTTCAGACAACTTGAGCCATCATCATATAATTGTTATGTTGTCGGAGATATTGTCGGCAATAATAGTTCGAGTTTAGTATTTCTTGTTTGATAATAACAATTTTAGATCGTAGCCGTTGCTACCTGATAAAGCATGTATGTTTATGGCAGCGTATTGACTGCTGGCCATGATCTTGGTCTGGTAAACCATGGATTGCTCCTGCATTCAGACTCGAACCCTAGAACAGCTGGCATGTATGTCACATGCCAGAGAGGGCACTTTTCATCTTATATATATGTATATAACCCACTCATCGTCTTGACAGAAGCATCGTTTCAAAATATGAGTGTAATATCATCATCATTCATCATCATAATCGCGTATATTCACCTACCATAACCATCTAGGTGCCGTCGGATCTAAATAGTAAATACAACGTCGCAATACACTCACACCTCCCTCCAAGAATAGACCTCTTTAATATCCAACAACATGAGACGTTAAGGCACTTTGAAAATCAAGATCAGATCCAAGTTGTTGACCCGATGTTGACGTGGTGTATGTGTGAGGGAGTGAGGAGGGGGGGGGGGGGGGGTAAAGTCGCAACCGAGTCGAATTGTTTGACTCCACTAAGCATCAGTATTATATTTCAATTTCTCACAAATATATCATCTTCTCCTGTCGACAAGTTCTCCCACTGGCCACCACATGTTACCGTGGCTACAATCATGCTACCGTGGCCCGCCAATCTCAAACCTGATTGACCTGTTCGGAAACTAGAATCAAGTCCTCTTCCAGCCACATCGAATATATAAATAAAATAACCTGCGATGAACCCACCCACATTTACATCCATACCCCCCGACAAAAACGTTATTTACTCTGCTGTATAAATCACAAGGCGGAAGTGTTGGCAAATGTCCGGGTGCCCTAAATCTGCTACTAAGAAAAGCTATGTATGTATATAATAAGTACGTCTGCATGACTCGCATCTTACCAGCACATGAAATATGGTTATTTATGCTAATGTGATTATGAGGTGTTCATACAACGAAGAGGCCCTCCATAGTGTACTTACAATTAGCAAGAATCAACAAGTAATAAAATGACACCTCCTATTTGACATGTACTTCCCGGTTCAATGCCAAGCAAGCCTAGCGGTTGCAGACGGCAACGTTACACACAAGTTCATACGGTCATAAGGATGGTTGGTGTTGGAAGGGAAATGTAGGCCGATACGTAGGTTTATTATAACGGTTTATGAAACCGACAGTATAGCAACGCTAAAAAGTGTTGAGATATTGCGGAGTACTTTTTCGCATAGAATATAATTCTAAATGAACTTGTGAGTGTACTACAACGGGACTGTGTCTTCTCTCACAGTCAGCTGTGACAGTTGTTGATGTGGCAATGGGTTTAAGTAGGGAGGAACAATGTGTGATGCTGCTGTGAACGGTCATGACACAGCAAATGTTACTATGGTTGTGCAAGCAATGCGTAGGTGAGTCGAGTCAGTGATGCTCAATGCTTAGTAGGGGTAAGTAGGGCAAAGTGACGTGTATTCGTGGGAGGGGGAAGAAAAAAAGAGGGAGAGATATGAATAAATTAAAACGTGATATATAAATGACCAAACGGCTCTCTTAGTTAATGAGATGAGGAGATTTACTATACTTAAACTATAACTAAGAGGGTTCATGTTATTATCGCACAATTCACTGAAATGATAATAATATGTACTACTTCTTAGATACAAAGTGAAGTTTTACACTAAATGAGTTTGTATACATTACAAACAGAAATAATTTGTTCACGCTATAAGTCAAAATGTCTTCCGGTCGCGAAGACTTCCGTTCCACAGATCTCGTATTTGCCCCCGCGTATGTTTACCCTCTCCAGGGGGGGGGGGGGGGGGGGGGAGGGGGGAATATCTATACTGGTCACGTTGAGTTTTGTTCAGCATGATTTTGGCCAATATCACCATTTTTATGGTGTTACATACTATTAAAACTTAGGATTAGCATTAACTGTTGATAATTATTACATATACATTTTTTTGACATTTTTCATTCAATTCAAAGAATGCATATTTTACAAAATACATCTTTTTACATAATACTAATTATCATTTTTATAAGAATTATTGTGAGTTTGAAGGAGATCATTTATAATCGGGCCGTTAAGATAATGACTCAAATTAATTGCATACATGTTTAAATGGATACGGATGATAAATTTAATAATGCAAACAACTTGAGAATGTAAAATTTAAATATTAATTGACTAAAATGTTAACTGGGTACTTTAGCAGCCTGTAAAATACTCGGGAGTCTTCTAGAACATTTATATTCTGCAACATCAAACAACTGGGCGATATAATGAATTCGTCAAACACGATCAAATTGGTTCAATATTTGTTTCATTAATAGGTCTAAATTGTTTTTGAAATTTGTATGCATGCAGTTACGTTGTTTAAACTTGTATGAATTACAAATTATTTAAATTATTTATTCAAGGCATATATTTAAATTACTCCGAATTA